>VDFB02047397.1:10238074-10274484 GCA_007258455.2 Sequoia sempervirens
AAGACTTGATAATGCATAGAATGCTTGAGAATGATTAATAAGTGAATGGATGTATGTATGCTAATGTATGAATGAATTGGGGGTGTAAATGAGATGAAAACCCTTTATTTATACTTGATTTTACAAAATTTCCTAAAAAATAACACATCACAGGCCAACGTCAAGGTCAAGAGAATAATATCCCACCATAAATTTAAAATATTTTTTATTTTTGTGCCTAGTGGGACTAAGTTGCCCTAGGTGGCGACTTGGTCCAACCAGGGAAATTTTAATGTGTTTCAAATTATTGATGAAAATCCTAGAAAAGTGTGAAAGTTTGTTACAACTCTTTACAACACTTTAAAATAAGGCTTGGTAAGTTATAAAAAGAGATTATTTAAGTGAGTTATATTACTACGGTCCTAGAAAAGTGTGAAAGTGGGTTACAACACTTCACAACACTTTTACAATACATCATAGAATTATTATTGATTCTCAAGGACCCAAGACCTAATGTGAATGTGTTGACCACATTACAACATTAAATCAAGTCAAAATCAAGCCAAAATCACTAGAAGGGCCTAAACATGAAGAAAAAGTAGAAGGGTTACTTTTTTCGTGTCCACAAAATGTAAAAAATTAACTATATTAAATATGTTTATTTATTTGAAGACTAAATAGAATTCTTATATTGGTTCAAATAAATTTAAATTGAAGAGATAACTAAATGCAAGCTAAATTTCTTATAGACTCCCCATTATTTATGACTATTTAAATAAATTTATGTTAGAAAATGTAATAAATGTAAGGTGACTATCTTTTTCATATATCACAATATATGGATTTATTGGAACATGGTATGGTTCCATGTCATAATCATATATTTATTACAATTTTAAGGTCAATATTTTTCTAATGGTAGTCATCTTTTATTTATCTCTACCATCAATATATGTATTTCATATGTTTCCCCTCATTAATACATCACTCATAAATGTAATTAAATGAAATAAATTTATCATATCATTTAGTTTAAATTAATGACATGGTGATTATAGTTCTCTAATCAATCTTAATTTCTCTTAATCCTTATAATGGGATGTGAAATGGTAATGTCTAATCTTATAAATCATCATGCTTAAACAAAAAAGGTAGAGTATTTCAAATTTATTTTATATAATGATTTTTTTATAAATTAAATAAAATATATTTTTTATGGGTTGATGTTCCTAAAGAGAGATCTTATCTTTGTACTACATTTTGATTCTTTCACACATATTTGATACACATGTAGCATTCCATTGAACAATATAGTTTTTACATTATAATATAATCAAAGATCATGTTAAATTATATAACAATATATTTGTGTTGACATTATGATTTTCAAAAAAAAAATCTAAAGATAATTATTGACTTTTTAATGTTAAAAAATAAAATTATAGATGTTGATATTAACTTATATAAAGTTACTTTCATATAATATTTTTTTCTTTAGATTTTGTTTACTTGTACTATAATTTAATAAAATAAATTTTATATGATAATGTTATTATGGATTTTATTCAAATGAAATATAGAAAAGATAAATAAAAAAATATTATAAATTTTCATAAATAATTTAAAGGATAATAAGTTAAAGTTAAAATTTAATACTATAAAGTAAGAAAAAATAATAATGGGTTGATGTGCCCAAAGAGAGAGCTCATCTTTGTACTACATTTTGATTCTTGTACAAGGATTTGATACACATGTAGCATGCTACTCAATAATATAATTTTATATTATTATATAATCACAAATGATGCTAAATTATATAAAAATATATTTATATTGACCTTTTGATTTTCAAAACAAATTAATCTAAAGGTAATTATTGACTTTTTAAAGTTAAAAAATAAAATTATCGATACTGATATTAACTTTTATAAAGTTGCTTTCATATAATATTATTTTTAATATCTTTTGTTTAATTATACTATAAGTTAATAAATTGAATTTCATATAATAATATTATTATATTTTTATTGAGATTAAATATTAAAAAGATAAATTAAAATTATTATAAATTTGCATAAATAGTTTAAAGGATAATAAATTAATGTTAAAATTTAATATTGTAAAGTAAGCAAAAGTAATTAAGGGTTGATGTTTCCAAAGAGAGAGCTTATCTTTGTACTACACTTTGATTATTTTAAAAAGATTTGATACACATGTAGCATACCACTCAACCATATATTTTTTTATATTATTATATAATCAAAGATGATGTTAAATTGTATAACAATATATTTGTATTGACCTATTGATTTTCAAAAAAAATTAATCTAAAGATAATTATTGACTTGGTAAAGTTAAAAATAAAAGTTATAGATGTTGATATTAACTTATATAAAGTTGCTTTCATATAATATTATATTTTAGAGCTTTTGTTTACTTATACTATAAGTTAATAAAATAAATTTCATATAATAATATTATTATGTTTTTTATTCAATTAAAATACAAAAAATATAAATTAAAATTATTATAAAATTGCATAAATAATTTAAAGGCTAATAAATTAAAATTAAAATTTAATACTATAAAGTAAGTAAAAATAATTATGGGTTGATGTTCTTAAAGAGAGCTTATCTTTGTACTATATTTTGATTCTTTAACAACAATTTGATACACATGTAGCTTGCCAATCAACAAAATATTTTTTATATTGTTATTATTATATAATCAAAGATTATGTTAAATTGTATAACAATATATTTGTATTGACCTTTTGATTTCCAAAAAAAATTAAACTAAAGATAAATGTTGACTTTTTAAAGTTAAAAAATAAAATTATAGATGTGGATATTAACTTATATAAAATTGCTTTCACACAATTTTATTTTTATAGTTTTTTTTTACTTATACTATAAATTAATAAAATGGATTTCATATAATAATATTATTATAATTTTTATTCAATTAAAATATAAAAAAGATAAATTAAAATTGTTATAAATTTGCATAAATAATTTAAAAGATAATAAATTAAAGTTAAAGTTTACTATTATAAAACAAGCAAAAATAATTATTTTTATGAACAAAATAAAAAACTAAACACAATATTATAAAAACTAAACAATAAAACTTAATATTAAATTAATTGTCAAAAAACTATAATTAAAATAATTCTTTTTAAATTGTTAGTATTACCTAAAGTCGTCTTTCTTTGACGAGATAAAAAAAATGGTCGGTAGCATTCAAAATCCTTTCAAAAATTATTTTTAATATTGGTTTTACTTTTTGTTAAAGTCAAAAATTTGATTGATTGCCTTTCACGGTAAAAACTGTCTTGCCGACAAAAGCGGGGCCAGTAGACGCAGCATTGCTTCGTTGAAGGCACCGAATCTGCAGAAGCCGACGAAACCCTAGAGCGGTATAACCAATGTCACACATAAAGTAGGATCTTCTAGAAGATCAATAATCTACACCATGGTTACACATGCACTTTTTGGAATAATAATTTAATAGAATTCAAAGCATAAACCCATTTTGAACACATATCCTTCATGTATAAATCATCAATTTTAAATAGAAAGGAATAGACACAAACAAAGGGAATCAACAATTTTAATCTATTTATTTGTCTTTCATTGGCACTAATTATTTCAATATAATTGATGAAAGAAACAAAAATACTCCAAAGACATATCACAAATCACTTATTAATGCATGTTCAAATCATAATTTACATCAGATGGTCATAGCAAAAAAACAAGGCATGACATTATCATATGAAAAACATAAATATTATGATCATAATCAAATAATAGTGCCCAACACTTATGGTAATCAGCAAAAAATACACAAAAATGAGTGGTTACCACCACCAAATCCAACTAATGAGTGTGATAATTCAACATTACTCAAACAAGAATGTATCAATAACCAATAGGATAAGATCACTAGATAAGGACATAGATTAACCTCCTGATGTGTTCCCCTCTACTCCTTATTGTAAACTCCAATCCTTGCTCAAATGTCCAAAATGAGTCAAAATATCATGAAGATAAGGTAAGAAAATGACACGCATATTGAAGAAGTATGAAAACATATTTCATCACATAAAATAAACAAGATTTTACATGTCTTAAAATACAAAATTTATATGTTTTGAATTTCAAGAAGAAACAACTAGCTGATTTCTAACAATACCCTTTTGTATAAAATCCACTCAATATTACAAATATACAATCAACTACACTTTTGGGGAAATTTTGATATCCTAACCATGTCATTTTACAAATTATAAAAATGATATGAAGCTACAACTAAAAGAATCAAAAAGTACAATTTTAATAAATGCTTAAAAAATGATTTTATTTCAAATCAAATTGAAAAAGAATAATCAAACAGGTCACATGTTGATCCCCATTGATATGGAATAATGATCAAACTAGGAATGTACGTGAGGAAATTATAATATTTTACTAGAAGGAAAACACATCATTTTCTTAAAAAAATCATGGAGATTTGAAAGGTATAAGTCAATCTCAAGCATGGACACATACATACAAATCCTACCTTTAAGTAATCCAATCTATACAAGCTCTCAATCCACAAGAAAATCCTTTTCAATATTATTGTTTTAAATCCAACCATCCACACACATAAGAATGAAAAGAAAAGACAATGAACCATCCATAAAAAATGTTCCTTTTCACTCCATAAATTCCTAAACACTCATTTTACTTTCTTTTCCTTTTTATTGTTATATGCTAATTAAGACCTTTGGGATTGTCCTCTCCCAACAAATGATCCTCTTCCTCTAAAATTCCTTTCCCTACCTCTACTTTGTTTCCCTTGTATTATTTTCAACTTTTCTTTAGCCTTCATGGCTAGTTGGTAGCATTCTTCTACTATTCTAGGACTTGTGAGACTTAATTCATCTTGTAGGATATATTTCAGCCCATTCAAGTACCTTGCAACCTTAACAACATCCTCTTCCATATGGCTTAATCTAATACCCAGTTTGTAGAATTATTCTATATATGCCTTCACATCCATGTCTTTTTGTTTCAAATTTTGTAGTTTCCTATACAATTAAGTGGCATAATCACTAGGTAGAAATTTACCTTTCAACTTTGCAACCATTCTGTCCCAAGAGGTGATCTTTTCTTTTCCTTTCCTCCCCCTCTCTTCTTGAACATAGTCCCACCAAAGGGATGCATGGCCTTTAAATTTTGTTCTTGCCAACTTCACTTGTTATTCCTCAAGCACAACTTCAAATTCAAAATATTTGTTTAATTCTCCTATCCAATCAACAAGTTCCTCATTGTTTAGGCTACCTGAATACACCGGGAGTTCCATCTTCAATTTGGAAGCTTCACCTCTGACTACTTTCAACAATATCTCCATCCTTAACTCTTCAACATCTCTTTCTTCATGGGGTTCTTCTTGTGGTGGATTTTTTTTCATCCATCTCTTCTTCCTGATCACTCAAATCTCTTATGATCACAACTCTTCTCTAATTTGTCTCAACTGCTATAAGCCTTGCATCAAGACTTACTCTCATTTCTCTCATCTCTTGGGAAAGTTTGTTTTCCATCTCTTTGGCTAACCTTTCTATTTCCCTTTCAACAACATTCACCCTTAGAGGCATGTTTTCTTATCTTCAATTCAACTGAATTAAATTTTCTATCTTTATTGGCTCTAATATCAATATGATGTAGAGGAAGGACTCAACCTAACTCAACTTGACTGCTTTTACACAGGTATGTGCAGGATCATCAAGGAAAAAATAGGCCCTTAAGTGGCGAAAAATTTAAAAACACCAAAGTTAGGCAACTTGACATAAAAATTTGAATAAGTTATCTATATTATTTCAAAAATATGTAAGAATAGAATTTGTAGAAAATTGAATGTAGTTTTTAAAATACTAACTTTATTTAGAAAAACAAAAAATCTATTTGGTGAAAATTTGAAAGTTCAATGCAGTAGTACTTAAATTTCAGGGAAAAATAAGAAGTAGGTGTTTGTCCGACCACCCTAACCACAATAAAATGATAATATTTTAGATATAAGTAGAGGATTCATTTCCTGATGTGATGCATATATTTTTGTAATTTTTTTCCAAGTAAATAATTAATTATGAATTTTTTATTACAACTTTTAAAAAATATAAAAACCCGTGTGTCTAACCACCATAACTTGGTTAAAACATCATGAAATTCAATTTTATTTTTTTAATCCTATAGTATGTGAAGCATAGAATGTGACACGTGTTTCAGATTCAAAAAAAGTGATACAATTTGAAAGTTATAGATGTTTTTGAATCAGCCTATCAATCAGGACTTTAGTCTTAATTCAAATAGAAAATAAATAATAATTATTTATCAAATTTAAATTAAAGCATAATTTATATTGGTGGGAAGGTGAGAATCTCCTTTAAAAACCCTTTTCGTTTCATTAGTTTTGGGTAAAAAAAAGTTGTCAGCCACATACCCTACACATACCCATCATATCGCCACTTTTTGGCCCATCATGATCTTGCACATACCCACACCCTTCATATAGTTGTTCATCTAAAACAATGATTAAAGGCTTCCTAGTGCACATTGAAACATGGAAACAACACCTTAATGGAATTCAAGAAAGAGGACAGCATGACAACTTGTCAGTTTTGAATTCTACAAGTCTTCTACAACACTCTCCAATGATTTTCCACCAATTCACAACTAGGGAATGCATAGATACATTCAACCCCTTCACAACTAAGGTTTTATGATAGTTTGCAAGCAAATTTGGACACAATGTTTTTCATTACTCTTTCACACTTGCAAATTTTGGATCCTCCTCTTGCAGAAATGTAGATAGGCATGGGACAAATATTTTCACTAGTTTTCATTATTTTTGGATGGTGGAAACTCTGCCCATGATTTTTTTATGCTCCCTAGAAACCATAGGTATAGTTTAGACTTGTTCACACAAAAGTTGCAATATCTTGCATAAAACTAAATGAAATTCTACCAAATCAAAAGCATCAAAAAAGCTAAGACTCTTCTCTAACTTCCTCAATCACCAACAAGCCTATACAAGGTCCCACCAGGTCATACAACATGTTTCTCACACTATTTTGCATAGAAAATTGCAAGTAGAATGTGGAAAAATGAAGTTTCTTGCATTCCCACTTTCTCCAACTTTTGTGCTCAAGATTACATTGCATATTTATCATATTACAATCATTCTCAATTGTGAAATCGGCTTCCAACTTCCATTAACTAGCTTTGCAAAATTGTAAGCAACTTTTGTTGACAACAATGACAAGTTTTGCAAATTTTAACAACATTGCACCCAAACATCCTAAAATGGTCTTAAATGACCTTATTGACCCAAAATATACCCAAACAACCCAAAATTCAAAGAACTACAAAATGGCAACAAAGTGCATCAAAGGATGCCCTTGCATCAATCATTAACTACTCTAATTACATTTACTTCATTAGAATCCATGGGAAAAAAAATCATAATATTTTGAAACATGGAGGCCTAGTTGATTCATGATTTCTAGATGCATCAAATTACTAGATGCTTTATAATCAAGCATAGATTTATGAACTACCCAACTATTTATTAGTAAATATATATGTAAAATAAACTGATTACCTTCTTGTTACTTGTAGACATAGTGCCCAAGTAAATTCTAGGTACCTCTTGGACATTAGCTTCATCTATACTACCTTTAGAAAAACTTATAGGTTCACCTAGCTAATAAAAAAAGTTAGAGCAATAATATAGAGCAATGTTGTTTCCCTACGTTTAGATATCCTCAATAACTCCTTGACTAACACCTTAACTTTTAATTGAATTAATTCTTGAGTCATGTCAATTGGTTAATATGGTAGCAAGGGAGTGGCTATTGGAATGATCACAATACTACTATGAAAGAGGAAAGGAATTACCTAACCACTAGTTCACCAACCTACTTTGAGTTAAATTCATTTCCAACTTGCTTATTCTCCTTTTGTTTCTCATTTTCTACTTCTTTAGCTTGCTTCTATTTGGTATTATCTCCAATCACCTTTCAATTCTCCATATTGTTGATTGTAACATTAGCAATATTTTGGTTAAGGACATATTTCCTCCATAGGTGTGCATCTAGCATATGCCTCTTTTTTGTAGGTGGTGACTTCCTTATAGTTCTATTTGCACTTTTCTTTACATTTTTGTCATTTTTTCCTTTGCCTAATTGTGCAACTAGCACATTTTGAACAATAGCACCTCTAGCTCGACATTTGGCACATACTTGCCTATTTTTTTTTACTAGTAATCACTTTGAACTATTAATATAGCTACTTTGGTAAGAGATTTAATGTCTTCATTAGATGGTTTATCTCTTTCATACCTATGTTCCTTTAGCTTCTTAAGTTGATTGAAGTCTTTGTATAGAAGTTGATATGGAACATGATAGCTATCATGATCATACTCAAATAATTCATCTTCCTCATACACATCTAGTTGGTCCAGATTGTCATCTTCATAATACTTAGGTGTACCATCCTCTTCTTGGAATTATTTCCCTTTTGCAAGTGTTATAGCAACAACACACTTTGATGAATCATCAAACAAGTAGCACATATAATACAAAAATGAATCTTCTTGAAGATCCAAATGATCCTTCCTCAAGGAATCAATAAAAGTCCTTTTTTTTGTTTATTTTTCTACTTAGGAAATGAATGTGTTGAATATCATTTTAATATTTTAGTTTTATTTTGTTTTCAAGCACCTCCACTCCCCTATTGCCTCCTTCCCTTCCCCAAACCAAGATAGAGGTTTTATTTGTGAAATGTCTAATTAATTTTTTGGAATATTACTTATGACCATAAATAAAGGTATCCTCACCATCTTGAGGAGGGTCTTTGACTCCACTAATTATAGTGATTTGTTAAAGATAATATATTTATCAATGGAAAATTACTTTTGACCATAATGTTATCCTTACCATCTTGAGGAGGGCCTTTGATTCCACTAATTATTGTGATTTGTTAAAGATAATATATTTATCAACATCTCTCATCAAGACTAATACCTATTAAATGGACAATAATGCCATAACCTACAAAGAAAAATATGACTACAAGCATTAATCAAAATCAAATACAAACTTATCTATGTATACAAATTAAAATATTAAGAACTACAAATATAACATACTTTAAATATACATAACTAATTAAAATTATCCAATTTATATTAACAAAAACTATTGCAAATGTTCTACAATATTTGTAATATTATAATATTAATTAACGCTAAAAGGCATTTCCACTATAGTGATAGTTTTGTCGTGTACATTTTTATCCATCTAATTTAAATTGATGCTCATGTGAGTGGCATGTGTTTGGTCTTCATTCTTTCTTCTTGGTTGTAACAGACAGTAAGGCGTTTGAGCTTTCATAAGCTTTTGACTGAGGTTATCCACAAGTGACTTTAGTACAATGTTATATGTCATAGCTAGTTGGTTCATGCTCTCCAAACATTCACCTTTGGTTGTACTATATCCAGCAAGTCTCGTATAGGGAGTAAATACCATAGCTAGAATGTCCACTACAAGGAATTTTCTTGCCTAGCTCGATAAAGCCTCTATCAAGTCACTTGAACCAATAATGATATTCTTTTTCCACAAAATTATAGACCTTGTTTTAGATAATATGTAAAGTGAGAATTCTGAAACTTACTACTATGTACTGATCAAATTTGATGAGGAGCAATGTAACAAACTGTTGAGAAGTGGTGTTTTGGAGTGTAGTGTTGGAAATATAGTCAGCAATATCATTGCCTCCAATTGTAATGCAATATAAAGACTTGCTTAGTGAGGATTTCACTTTCATAGCTCCAGATGGGTGTGTCTTCCTTAGAATATAAGAGAAGTACTTGAATTGAAATATTTGGTGACTCAGTGTGATAATATTATGCAAGATTGAAGATAATTACAAGGATGAAGGAAAAGTTTTAGTGAAATTCATTCAGTAATACAACGATAATTCATGAACTATTTAATTAATATAAAGCACAAAGGTAAAAAAAAATTACCAAACCTTTGGTGGAATGGGAATCTTGCATTACGGAAAACAAAATCCTCTTTAATTTGTGTTATTTTATTGACCAGTGGTTTAAATTAGATAATTACAGAAATTCATAAGTGAATCCTTTTGGGAGAAGAGGTCCCAGGTTGAATCCCCTTTCTTTTTCAATTCAAAAAATCAACGACAGTTAGGGTCAATGGAAAAGGGGGTTGCTAACATTCAGTGGAAAAGAAGACCCATAAGATTCTAAGAAAATGGAGTTATGGCAAGGGTGAATGGTATGAAGAAGGGAGAAGCGATGATTAATTTGGAGTTAAAAAAGAAACCAATGAATTCTTAAAGCTAAAAACAAAGAAAGAACTACAAATTTCCTTCACAAGGGCATTTTTTAGCAAAGACAAAGGGCTTTTTGTTTTATGGAATACCATACATCAATAAGAGATGTGGGTTGAAGGGACCCAATTTTATTGACGATGCTTGTGTTTGATAGATGATTTTAATTGATATCAAGAGCCTCAGTAGATATTTCCACAAGAGATCTGTTCAAGAATTTTGAACTACACAAGGGGGAAGTATTTGCTTTAGTTATGACCTTCCACAAACTCTCTCTAAACTATTAAAGCTTAAGTCCCTTGGTATTCCGTGTCCATAACCCATCTGGTAGTTTGAAAGGAAGTTTTATATGCATAGGATAGCCTTCTTGATGAGGCTTTCAGGCTTTTACAAGAAATGCCTCAACCTAACGTGGTCTCATGGAATGTTGTTATTGTCGAATATGCACGAAGCAGGCTTGTTGAGAAAGCCTTGGAGATGATCAAGCAAATGCAATTGGCAAGCTTGAAGTCAAATTCAACAACCTTTATTAGCATTCTCCCTGCATGTGCCAAGCTTGGAGCTTTCCATAAAAAAAAATTGACAATGGGTTTTTATCCGATGTAGTTGTGATTTCCATGATAGACATGTATGCAAAATGTGGTGACATTCAGAAGGCGCATGCATTGTTTGACAAAATAAATCATCTAGATGTGACCTCATGGATGACAATAATCTCTGGATATGCAATGGATGACTCTAGCAATGATGTGCTTAAACTCTTTGAACTGATGAGGCACTCTAGAACCAAGTTTGACATGACATGCCTACCATCGTATTTTGAATGGGAGGATAAACAAGCATCATTTATTAAGAATTCAATGACGGTTTGCTACCTCTCTACGTAACATCACAAGCCTAATTTTTCCAAAATCAAATTAATTAGTACGTTAATATTATTATATGATTAATCTTAACTATTATTATATGATTAATGTAAATAATTTAATGATTAATATAACTTAACATTTGTAAGAATATATCTTTTGACATTTATTTATATAGATTTTGTATGAAGATAAATATACTAGTTAATCTTCAATATAATCAAACTAACAAATACATATACATGATTAAAAAACTTTATAACACACTCAAGAAATTCTTGTAAGTATCCTAACCAATCATGAAACATGTTAGCAACATAGAACTGTCTACATAAGAATACACTCCTTAAACTCACACTAGACACTCCCAACCTGTATAAAACTGGACTTGCAGCAATTAATATTAAAAACTACTCTTAGGCAACTCGTGTACCGATGGTTCAATGATCAACCTGGTCAAATTGAAAAGCCAACATATAAAGAGATTTTATAAAGCTCTGCTCATACTACACAAGATTGAGGCACTTGTCACTTATCTAGAACAGCAAAAAAACAAAAGAAAGCGACGACGAATACATCAAAACCGACAAATGATCCAGATATTATGAGATTTTTTGTGTAGATTTCTACATTTCATACCCTTTCCTGCAATTTCTGTGGCCCTTAGAAATCCATATTGATAATACCTACGTTGTACTAGACTGTAAGTGAAAGGAAATAGTCCAGGGAAGATGACTAGGATTCATATTTAAGATCGTCAGTAACTGAAAGAAAATACTCCAGATTATATGTAAATTTGAATGTTAACACCTACGTATCAATGATTTCCGTTTCATCCCCTTAGAAAAGCTTGGATTGAGAAGCTATCGACATACTAGAAGATAAATGAAAATTTAGTTTGTCAATTCATTAGAAAATAGTTGATGTTAGATTTGAAATGGGAGAGGATAAAACACAAAACAAACAGAAATGGAAATTTTATATTGACCACATGAAGACATTACATAAACCTTCTGAGCTGCTGCTCATTCATACAGACACCATCACTACAGACTTCTTCAATCTCTCTACAGATTGAGCTTGAGCTCTCATACAAACCGATTCCATTACAAACTTCATTGAAACATAGTCCATTACATCATCGGACTATTACTGGAGCTTCTGCTCATTGACAAACATACAGCCACTCATTCTCCTGTTACAACTTTTGTCTCCATACGACTCTTAAAAGAGAGCAAACTAAAACAGACTTCAACTAATATATAAAAGCCTAAGCAACCACAGAGGACATAAAATAATATATTACTTAGCACCCAGAAAACGTGGGAAGCCTGCATAGGAGTCAATACAAAATCCAATCAAATCTTTGCCAAAATCTTATTTCTGAAATTTGTCTTTAATGGTGAATCAATGCTTATACGGAGAGGACATATTCAGATGGAGTAGTTGAGTACTTGGGATTATATTTCCAACAGTTAAATAGCCTTTATATGCAATCGCTATTAGCACCAGATGATTATGATATTAACACCAGGTTGTGAAAAAGCTTAAAGCGTAAAGATCCTCCTTCGATCCAGACGCCAGGCTTTTCTCCTTTTTTCTACAATTGTACTCATATTCAAAACTTTAATGTTTTGTGATGGTCTAATACTAAAATTAACAAACTGATTATGATAATTTCAAAGTATACATCCTTGAGGGAAAGCATGGCGAGCTCCTCCAATAGTTACCATGCAGTTTGAGCACCTCCGTTGCCTTGCACTTAGTTTTGGGCGTGCAGTCGACCTGCAGGAGCATCAACAGCTTCGCCACGGTGCCGACTTCCAACATCTCCTTCAAAATACGCTCAGACGGACAGAATTGGCAAAGCGACCAAAGGATTCGTACAGCTTTCTCAGTAGCCGATTGAGATACTCGAAATATTTTCTTGGAGATCGCAGGGATGCCCATGGCGTGGTCGGCCATGGCAACCCTTCCTTCGGCACATCTGCATAACACGTCAAGAAGACATAACATCCTCTCACAGCTGCTCTTCCTCTCCGACGTCTGCTCCGGAAGCGATTCGATCAAGATGGAGATTGCCCCTGCCTCGACGGCTTTCATTCTGCTGCGCTGGCTGTTGAAGCTCATTGCGGTTAACACTTGCAGGGCGGCCACTGTAGCTTTCTGGCACACCTCCTCCGTCACCAGCTCCAGCAATCCTTCCATCAAATCATCGTTGCCGTTCATTACTAACCGTTCTACCCCTTTCATTGACGTTTTCTGTAAAAGCATGGCGGAATGAAGGCGGGCGTTGGAGGTGCCCCTCTTGAGAATGGAGCCAAGGGAAGCCAGGCATCTAGTGGTGGCAAGCGCCTCTATTGTCTCGTCGGGCAAGTTAAGAGAGTAGAGAACCCCCAAGGCTTCTTCGCATGCCACCGCGACATCGTAGCAGCCTCCGGTTTCGTCGGTTTCTGCGCACTGGCTTTCAATGACGGAAATCAAGGCAGCCGGTGCTTTCGACGAAGCGATGCATCTTCTGTTGGTCTCGTTTTTGTCTACCAGTGACCTCAGATTTTTCAAGGCCTTCACTCGGAAGGGCGGTGCCGGGCTGGCCCCTATGTCTCGCAGCAATTCGTTGAGGTGATCGGTGTCCAGGGGAAGGTGAGGTGTGGCGATGTGTGCGACGCCCACGGAAGAGTTGGCGATGTACCACTGCTGAATGAGGCGGCGCAGGGTGTGGTTGGGTGTGAGCTGCCGGTTGTGGAGGACTTGCATTGTGGCGGGGCAGGTGTTCTTCTGCAATGTATATATCCATTTCTCGATGCTCTCCCTTTCGTAGGTGACGCCCGTGCAGACGGTTACAGGATCTCGCATGATTTGCATCGATATTGAACACATGAAATAGGAAGGGACTTCGACCTCCTGATCCATTCTTATGCAAATAATACAAACTATATTGACGTGTAGTTGTTATTTCTTAGAGGGTTGTGGAATATCTCAGCAATGAATTGAATTCATCAGCTCGGGAGAGATCTGTCGACATTTTCATACCAAACAAACACATAAGGGACGAAGACGGTGAAAGAATTGTGAGAAAGTTCCTCTGGTTTTCGGAGAATTAATAGCTGCATTAAAGTCTACGCGCTTGTCTTTAATAGATACAGTCATGCTCCCTATTGCAAGTATGGGGTCGTTGCTAAAGAGTCAAATCTTGCTTAGGTTGTCATCCTCAAACAACCTACCAATTCAACGGCTGCTACACACAGCTTGCCGTAGTTGTTAAATTCGTCGAATAACATAGGCCGCCCACTAACATCTTCCTTCGACTATAAATAATCAATGAAAAAGTGGACGACTTAAAAAAAATACATATATAAAAAGAAATTGTTTGACCATAAAAACAATATTTAGAGCCATAGTTTTCAATTGGAATAGTAATGACAAACTAAACTTTCCCTTGGTACTAGAAACATTATCAATGCTACAAAAGTACCACCTTATTCTTTTCTCTAGGTGACTTATAGTGTGATATATATTTTATCATTGATCGGAAGTTTTAGGCAATAACAATCACTTACACAAGTGATATATGTTGGTTAGTATTTGTTTTTAGAATTTTGTAATAATAGAATTTGTAATGTTTTTTAGTAGGAAATGTATATTGTTGTTATTGAAGAATGTAGGAAATGAGTATTATTGTTATTGAAGAATGCAGGATTCATTCATAATGTGTTATTGATTGGGATACATATTAAATAGTGGTTTAAAGGAATGAAAGAATAAATCATATTTATGCTAAATGAAATTTTGAAGGGGATCTTGGCATCTTAAAAATTTGTTTGTCAACAATGGCCTCAACACATTGATCTTCATGAATTTGAAAATCTTGAGTTTTATTTCTCAACTTCACCATTACTAGCATTTTAAAATGACAAAATAGATTAGGTGGAAGGGATTATAGAAGGGTGTGTAAAGTATTATACTTTTATCATAGATCGGAAGTTTTACAATCACTTACACAAGTGATATATTTTGGTTAGTATTTGTTTTTAGAATATTGTAATAATAGAATTTGTAATGTTTTTTTAAGTAGGAAATGTATATTGTTGTTATTGAAGAATGTAGGAAATGAGTATTATTGTTATTGAAGAATGTAGGATTCATTCATAATGTGTTATTGATTGGGATACATATTAACTAGTGGTTTAAAGGAATGAAAGAATAAATCATATTTATGTTAAAAGAAATTTTGAAGGGGATCTTGGCATCTTAAAAAATTGTTTGTCAACAATGGCCTCAACACATTGATCTTCAAGAATTTGAAAATCTTGAGAGTTTCATTTCTCAACTTCACCATTACTAGCATTTTAAAATGACAAAATATATTAGGTGGAAGGGATTATAGAAGGTTGTGTGAAGTATTATACGACTAGCATTTCTCTTGTTAAGGAAAACTATGATTGTCTAGTAAATAAAATAATATGTTTTTAGAGTTCTCTAAAAAGGATAGATTCCTCTAAAGAAGCTAAATTCTTCCACAAAGCTAGAACATTCTAGATTATTGGAATAGAAAAATAAGAACATATAATGCTCCAGAAAGGTAGAAGTTTCTAGATTTTACAAACTTCCAAGTATGAATATGGAGTTGTTCATTGCAAACAACATTGTTGTATATTGTTTGATTAAATGTAATAAAAACATAGAACAATATTTTTTTGTGAGCTATTTCACTATGTTTTGTTCTATTGGTTGTTGTTTATTTGTTATAGTTATTTTTTGGGTATGTCTCTACATGGTATTAGAGCTAGAAATTTTCAAATAGGGCTAAGATATTGTTGGAGTAATACTTATTTAGTTAGATAAGATTTGAAGCAATTTAATCTATTTGTTTGAGGACTATATTTTTTAGCATGGGCTCTACAAATTACAGTTTTCCAATCTTTGATAGAAGTGGTTTTGTAGGTTGGAAGATTGTAGTAAAAAACGCTTTATTAGAAAAGGCTCTATAGAGCATAGTGAGTAAAGAGATTGGAGAACCTCAACAAAAGAAAGAAAATGAGTCCTAGAAGTGCAAGTTGGAGCAAGTTAGATATATTATTGGTAAAGCTTTGAGTTCCAATCTCAATAGAAGATTTGTTGATGTTGAGAGTCCAATAGGGCTATGAGAAAATTTAAAAAAAGATTATTAAAGTTGACATCTTACTATTGTGTTTAGTATAGATGAAAAATTGGTGAACTTAGATCCAATTGATTTTAAAAAATGACTAATTATTTTATTGATGTAACTACACATTTAAATGCTCAACTAAAGAAAATAGGGATTGAATATGTTGAAACATATTTTTTTAACAGTTGATTGCAATGGTTGAAAGAAAGATTTTGCAAACTTACAAGGCATTTAAAGAATCTAGGTAATGGGTTATACCTTTAAATACCAAACCCACAAACAAATTTTTGATCAATTTTGTAAGTTAGTTTTAGATGAAAAAATCCCAAATTATTAAATAAGGATGTATTAAAATAATCATACATATGCAACTAAAAGTAAGTCATTTTATAGATTTGTCGATGGGAAGAAGAATTTGAAAAAAAATAGAATAAATTTAAAAATAATGATGGTTCTAACAATTTTTTCTAAGAATGATGGTGCAAAAAAGTAGTAGAAAAGAAAAATTATTATTTTGCATATAATGTTGAGGTGAGAACCACATTTATATTTTTTAAGAAGAGAGACATTGAAAGACAACATTACAATCTTAAGAAATAAATTTTCAAGGAAGGAAATATGGATAAACAGAGTTTTGTGGCCATCTCCAGACAAGTAAAATCAAGTGCAGAGGTAATTTCTAAACCCAAAAAAAATTCTAGAGTCAAGAGGTATACTTTTCTTTATTCTCTCATAAATAATGGATTTTAAATTCAAGAGCATATTTTTACATGACAAGGGTTTGATCTTATTTTATTAATTTTCATGTAGGAAAAAATTTAGATCAAGAAATGAAACCATTAACAATAAAATGAAACTACTAGTTCTAGCAACAAGGACTATTAGTTTAACAAATGGAAATTTAAAAAATGTTTCACTAGTTGAATGTCTAAGGTTGAATCTTATTTAAATGTAGAAAATTACCCAAGTCGGTTATAATTTTTTTCACTATTTATCAAGTCATTGTTAGAGATATAAAAGATCCATTTTAGATAATTGCTATTAGAAGATCCAATAAAAAAGAAAGCCTCTCCAAATTTGTTCATTTTTTTGATAATGAATACACATTCTCCCATGATTTTATTGCTTAGAGTGATTATATGTCAAAAAAAAATGTATGCTAGACTTGGACATAAAAATTATAGAAAATTAAGAGACATGGTTAGAGGATTAACAAATATTTTAGCTTTTGAAGTTGTATGTGAAGGATGTGTGTTAGATAAACACTATCGATGTCCTTTGGTTCAGACAAAGCATATAGAGCCAATCATCCACTATAACTCATTCATAGTGATTTATGTAAACTAGGTTATCCTTAAATTCAAGTGGAAGGTTCTTTCTCAATTTTATTAATGATTATAGTAGGTGAGCATGGGTTTGTTTTTGTGAAAGGAAAAGTCAAGTATTTGAGGTATTACAAAAGTTTAAGGCATTAGTTGAAAATCGAAGTGGAAAAAGAATTATATTCTTAATAACAAATAATGGGGGTAAATATTGCAATTATACATTTGATTTATTTTGTGAAAAATATGGTATAAAGGTACAAAAAATAGTTCCATGTACCCCTCAAAAAATAGGGTGGCTAAAAAAAGTGATAGAACTCATTTAGAAATGGCTCATTGTATGTTGCATTCTAAAATTTTGCATAATAAATTTTGGGGCCTTCCTATCTCTTGTACTACACATACCCACCAAAGCCTCACAAATGTCACCCCTCAACAAGCATGAAGTCAAATAAAGCCTCATATTGGATGTTTTAAACTATTTGAGTGTATTGTTTGGCCCCACAATCTAGAATAAAATAAGAAAAAGATAGAAGAAAAGAGTCATAAGTGTTCATTTATGGGCTATAGTGAAGAATCATAGGCTTAAAAATTGTATTATTTGTTAAAAAAAGGATATTTATTAGCAAAGATGTGGATTTTGATGACAATTCACAACTTACAACCAAAAATGATTTCTAAATTTTAGATATATTTCAAAGAAATGGAAATTCTATTGATGAGATTCATAATTGCACTAATGTACTAATGAAAATAATACTGTTAAAAAGAAAACAAACAATGATTGTGACCAACTATTTTCTATAGGTGGCGATGATGAAGAAATTCCAAATAGATAGAAGATAAAAAATTTTGAACAAATATATTGACAAGGCCCAATGATCCAAGGAAGGAATGGTAGTGCTCTCATGGTAAAAATATTACAAATAAATGACCCAATATGACATGAGAAAGCTTGAGGAAGGAAATAATGAGAGAAAGCCATGGAAAAGGAATTTGATGCATTACTAAAGAACAAAACTTGGGAAATTTTTCCCTTCCCCAAAGTTAAGAATTTTACTAGTTGTAAATGAGTTTACAAAAAAAAAATTAATCAGATGGAGCTAAAGAAAAATTTAAAGCTAGATTGGTTTCTAAGGGAATCAATCAAAAGGAAGTTATTGATTATGATGAAATACTTTCTCCTATCATCAAATGCATATAGTTTGAATTATTCTTTCTTTGGTTGCTAGTCTTGGGTGGCATATTCATCAAATATATGTTAACAAAATTTACTAAATGGTTATTTAACTAAATAAATATACCTAAATAAACCACATGGTTTTGTATACAAAAGTAATCCTAACCTTGTTTGCAAATTAAACAAGTCACTTTAAGGTCTAAAACAAACACTAATAGCATGTAATGAAAATATTGACAGGTACTTTCATCTTCATGGGTTTAAAAGGTGTAAATTTGATCCAAATATAAATGTGAAGAAATTCCAAGATGAGGTTATTCTTATTGCAATTTTATTTAGATGAATTAGTTATTGATAAATCAAATATTTTGTTAATCAATGATTTAAAATCAGATCTTAAAGGGGCATTTCAAATGAGTGATTTAGGAGAACTAAACTATTTTCTTAGTTTACAAGTTTGTAGACTACATGATGAATTGTTCATCTATTAACAAAATATGCTTTGGATATTTTAGAAAAGTTTAAAATGTTTAAATGCAAGCTAAATTCTACTCCCTTTAAATCTAGATTGAAGCTTACTAAAGAATGTACTTCAGGGAGAGTAGATGCAAATTTATTTAGAGAACTTGTAGGTAGATTTATTTATTTAATTAATTCTAGACCAGACATTTATTTTGTAGTTAACATAGTGTCTAGATTTATGCAAGAACCTAACGACATTCATTAGTTTCTTGTAACAAGGAATTTGCGATATTTCATGGAACAATATAGTATGACATCCATGATGGCTATAAGTCCTAGCAATTTATTTGGTTATATATATCTTCTAGTAGACATGTTTTCATCTTGGGTCAATCATTATTACATGGAGTAGAAAAATAAACTACATCATTGTCTTCATGTTGAGAATAATATAGAGTAGAAAACAAAGAAAGGAAGAAGTTTGCATTTGAATTTTTTTATTTGAGCTTGGTTATCCATAATGTTATACTACTACTTTGTATTGTGACAAGAAAAGTACCATATAACTTGTGAACAATATAGTTATCCATTCTAAAACAAAGCATATTGAGATTCATGTCCACTACATATGATATCTTCTTCAAACTACTATTCTCAATCCATAATTTTTTGAAAGAAAAGTCTAAACATTTTATGTATTTACTAAAAATATGACCAGAGACAAATTTTTAAAATGACATTGAATTATTGATATGTTAGAAGTGAAAATTATAGGGTGATAATGCTATAATGTTCCCCTCTTCTTTGTATTATTTCATCCAATACTATGGGGGCATTTTAAGGAAAATTAAGATTGCCTAGAAAAGAAAACAAGATTTTTCTAGAGTCTTCTAAAAAAGATAGAGCCTTCTACAAAGTTGGGACATTCTATATTCTTGGAATAAAAAAAAAAGAATGTAGAATACTGTTGAAAGCTAGAAGTTTCTAGATTATAGTAACTCCCAAGTATAAATATGCGGATGTGCATTGCAAACAACATTGTTGTACATTATTAGAGTAAAAGTACTAAAACTATAGATCAATAAATTTTTCTCCATTTCACTCTATGTTGTGATTTGGTTTTACCTATTTTTTATTATTTTTTATTATAGAATTAGGAAATAAGAAATGTAGGAGAGAAATATCAAGCACAATGAAGAAAAATGCATAAACTATATTTAGTTGACCCAAATGATAATGAGTACAAAGCCTTGCATATGTAGGTAAGGATGATGTAATCGACATATGACTCGGTGAATTGACAAGTGCCCCATGAATTGGCACAAGTGAGTAGACAAGTGTCATATATGTGTCAACCTTAGGAACACTTGGAATGTGCAAACCAACAAACTCTATGACCAAGTCATCAACCTTGTGTGCCAAGTGTTGAGTGAAATTTTTGGTGAGATGGAAAGTCTTCTAACCTCAAAAGTTATGTGCATGAGGTTAACCAAATAACTTGGTAACCTCTAGAGGCTCAAAGGTTGCACATTCAATTAGACAAGATGTTTTCTAACCTCATCAACCTAAGTACACTTAAGTATAGTGAATAGATTAATTATTCATACTAACACCCCCCATAAGTGATACTTGGAGAGATCACAAAAGTGAAATTAGATAGAAATAGGTCCTAGCTAGAGGTAATGTAAGGTAGCCATGTACAAAGTTTCTCATAAAGTGTAATAAAGGAGAAAACCTAGTGGGAAAAAAAATCCCTCACAAAAGAGAAATTAGAAGAATTTGAGACCTTCTAAAAATGTCTCTTGATGATAGGAACATGATGATAAAGAAATCTTGAAGCATGTCAAAGCTATGAACTTTGCTGATGATGAACTGGTGTTTGTTGGAATCAATGAATCTCCAAGTAATGTGAATCAAGATGTGAGATACACAACATTGCATGAGTAAACACATGAACACTACTCATCAAGTGTACACAAAGTCGATCAAACTTTGTGAAGTCAATAATATAGATAGTACTATGATTAGGAGTACTAGAATCTCAAAAAATGATCCATTGAAACAATCCCCCATACGATAGATCAAGATAGAAGGTTTGTGAGGCCTCCCAAGGAGAGGATTCTTATTCGTTGAAAGAAGCATTAGCATACACATCATAGTTCCCTCTTAATGCTAAGAGAATAAATGCAAAACCAATTGAGATCGAGAGTGTGCAAAAAATATAGAGATGCATAAGAAACTGAGAAAGGGTGTGCTCCAAGGCACACTCACATAAAGTTAGAATCACAAGGTTCCATTATTGTAATGATCATTTTACAATCCCCCATTGCACTTTATAATTTAGTGTATGTACAAAATTCCCCAAATTCCCTTCCTAAGGAACACACATTCAGTTTTGTTGCACTTTATATGAGTGCATTTACAAGCCTTATTGTTGTTAAAATTTATTCAAAGTTTACTGTTATGAGGTGGACATAGATTAGTTTATAATGTCTGGTGAACCTAAATAAAAGACAAAAACTAAAAAATGAAAAACCCCATTATGATGACCCCCCCTTTGCCAAATTCATTGCAAAAGAAAAAGTGACTCCCATTTCACAAATTTTTAATTAAGGTAAAAAAAATTTACTTCCCCCTATAAATGCCTTCCCTTTGCCAAATTCATTGCAAAAGAAAAAAAAGACTCTTCTTTTACAAATTTTTAACTATGACAAAAAAAGAACGACCCCTCCTTTGTAAAATTTTCCTACCTCTTTAGGACAGTTTTAATGACCCAAATTGTATGCTAACCATAAGCTAAAAGGTTACAATTTATTATAAACCACTTGTGGTTAGAAAAAAAATGTTAGCAAGAGGAAGAAAGAATGCAAAAGAAATTTACATAGGTGGTCATATGGAGAGTGGCAGATTTGATGCCACCAAAAGAGGTGTTCAGGTTGTCGTGTAGATTTGACGAAGTCTTGCAGCTGCTAAAATCGTTGGACTGGAGTGAAGGCGTTGAAGCCTATAAAGGCCATGCGAAATGAAGCCTCGTCCGTGGTAGATCTTTAAAGGTCTTAATGTCCATAGATTACCCCAAAAAAATCTCACACAACACAATATTATGGCGAAGTGCAAGTATATTATTGGCTTCACATAGAGTAAAACCGTACAAAAAAGGTTTGCACACAATCAAAGCATACACAATAGGTTCGCGACCCCAATTCTTCACAGAGCTGAAATAATGGTCTGCCAATGCTGGTTGCGCCTCCCTCTGCACTTGGCGGCCTTGTGCCAGATGAAAAAAGTAGCCACGAGAAAGAGAAACCCACAGCAAGAGGAAAGGGCACTAGAAGTGCGTGTAAACAAGCCGCCTCTAAATAAATGTAGTGAAGAAAACTGTGACTGGCTACGAAAATCGTGGCCAAGCAGATTATGAAATTGTGGCCTTTCTACACAATCCTCATGGTCAGTGCAAAAGGCGTGAGGCCTGCACTTACAAGAGCTGAATAAGGAGGTAAATCGTGAGTTGAATCGCCTCAGCAAATATGTCAAATACGCCTTCAAAAGAGTGATTCAACACAGGCAGTCTTATGCTGGCTGTGCGAGTCACATATGGAGGGCGCGGATTGGCAGATTGGCACTCGCCACCTTAGAAACGGTCTGCAACATTAGACCCTATGCCTATCGATGAACAACAAATAGACGCGAGCCTGCAGATGAATAGCCAATTGAGGCGAGCTTGTAATATTTTGTGTTAAATAAGCCCAAGATACAATGAAAGATTAAAGATTAGGAAAACATGGGAGAAAAAATATGTTAGAATAAATTGTATTTTATATAGTAAATAAGAGTTTGTGTGTTAAAATATACAACTAGCCATTGCTTTATATAGAGCAAGGCAATGCATGACGTAACTCAAGGTCTCACAAAGTTCAACTAGAGTTAGCCTATGCAATCATGAGGTAACTCAAGGTCTCACATAACACATGGAGTTCAAGTGGAGTTCAACTGGAGGTAACAAAGTTGTAAAGTTTATCTAAGGAGGAAAACTTATCTAAGATCTCAGCTTATCCAAATCTAGAGAAAATAGCTAATAAGCTAACTACTTCCATGAATAAATACAACTAGATAAAAACATGCTAGGTAAGTTTAAGTGAGTGTAAGAAAAGAATCTTTTACACTAACACTCCACCTTAAGTGCAACTTAGGAGAAAAACCTAAAGAAGCAACAAAGATGGGTCCCAACAACCAGGCCATGTTAGGTACCTATGTACATATCAAATCCCCCCCACAAATAGAGAGAGAATATAAGAGGATTAAGTAGCCCCCCCAAGAATATCCAATGGTAGATGCTCAAAACTAGATGGAGAATATAGTCCACGATCGTCGAACAATGTTCCTCCCCTTAGGAAGAAACAAAACCAAAGGTGAATGCAATCTATCTCCCAAGTACTAAATGAAATATGTAGGAAGAAAGTGCAAAATGCATGAAGTCTTTGAAGTCGGCTCAAGTATCCCCATGTCGATGTTGAAAGTAGTCATAATCAAATCAAGTTTTTTAGGCCACAATGTTGAAGATGATAAATCCAAATCTTCTAGAAACTGATGTAGAGCATAATCCAAAGACAATAATGGTTTAACAATAGTTGTGCAATGACTGTCATCAAAAAGGAGAGATAACCCATCAAATGTGTCCTCCAAATCTAAAATATGTGTCTCCATAAACAAGTCTAAAATTATTATCAAGAGATCATCCAAGAAAGCTAAATCAGGAAGACTATGGATGCCCTAAGCTGCAAGAAGTCACTGGAAGCATTTGAAGAAGCATCACTAAATTTAAATCTGCAACAAGTGTTGTTGATGGGGTAACAATGAACTAATCATCCATACAAGATGTTTCCACATTAGACTTGGCAACATAAGTGTCAATATCATTCACGATAGCCTGGTTCTCTAAGGAAAAATCACTTTTAGATGAAGATTAATATCTCCATACAAATGCTGGATAATGATCCAAGCAGTAAAAGGGCACTTAGTGTGCTCTATGTGATATACAGTATCCTAAAAAATAGTAAGACATATTAGTCCATAGAGTATGTCATTATTATTAAACCCTGCATTCTTTTAATCATAGTCACTTGGCTCACGAATGAGTCCAAGGAGATAGGGTAGTAGATCTTGCTCAAAGCAATGATTCTTTATCCCTTTCTTCCAAGACACAATGTTCTCTGAAGTTAGCCTCACAACAGAATGATGAAAATGGTGTTTAAAAGACATGACTAACCCCGCAAATGGAGCTTTATCTCAATTCATGATTACAAAAGTACATGTATAATCCCTAATAATGAATGTAAAAATCTGAATAAAAATAAACTTTTCCTTCACATGCAGTGACATGCAAGAACATGCAAAAAATATACAACTAAAAAATAAGATTTTGATTTGGTGACATGAGAGGATGCTCTTTCTCAGGTGATCTAAACACGATGGTGATTCCATATTTGATTGATGAGGTTGCAAAACATACATGCAACACACATGCAACTAAAAAGATGTTAAACCCTCAAAATAGAGTTTTTTTTTACAATTTTTTGATTCTCTAGATCATCCGAGGATGCAAGAGAAGAGTAGACTATTTTGTTAAAAAAAATTAACAGATTTGCACTCAATATTTTTAAAAGCAATCCTATCGATCATGAAGGCTCTGATACCATGTAAGATTCTATATAGCAAATAAGAGCTTGTGTGTTAAAATATACAACTAGCCATTGCTTTATATAGAGCAAGGCACTACATGAGGTAACTCAAGGTCTCAAAGAGTTCAACTGGAGTTATCCTATGCAATCATGAGGAAACTCAAGGTCTCACATAACATGTGGAATTCAACTGGAGTTCAACTAGAGGTAACAAAGCTATAATGTTTATCTAAAGAGGAAATCTTATTTAAGAAAGCTTATCCAAATCTAGAGCAAATAGCTAATAAACTAATTACTTGTATGAATAAATACAACTAGATAAAAACATGCTAAGTAAGATTAAGTGATTGTAAGAAAAAAATATTTTGCACTAATAGAGCTTTCAAGATTTTAGTGCACTTTGTGAGGGGCCGAGCAGCCTATGTGAAATGTTGGGGTGTAGTTTAAACATAGCCTCCAACTTACAAAATCATTCCTCTCTAAATAGAGGGTTCACAATTTCCTTAGCAGATATTCAAACGCCAAGCACTCCTTCGGTGTGTCAATTCCTTCCTATTGTGGCTATAATGGTAGATTGACTCCAAGCATCTTAGAATGCTCTAGAAATGCATAACCATCTCGCTACAACTTGTTTAACACACATCAATGAATTAGGAAATATAGGAGATAAATAAAAAGCACAATGAAAAAAAATGCTTTTTTCCTCCATCAAACCCCGTGAAAAGTGTTCCCACTTCTGGACAGTGGTAAAGATTTCAATGATGAAAACCTTAACTGAATGGAAGGAAATGATGAATGAACCCAAACTAAATAATGGTAGCTAACTGGGAGTGAAGGAGATGTGGCACTGAGAAGAGTGAATGGAAATTGTGATACAAATCAACCATGAGTAATACATTATAGTTTGAGTGGAGCAGGCATTAGAATACATGTTATAGATTTGGAAATGATGCTCTTTACTAGGATAACATTATTATGATGGTACATATCAAGTGATGGATATGGGGCTTCTAACTTGGTAACCATAATAATTAGATGTGGCATTGGAAGCTCATGTAAGAGAACCTTGAGCAAATGAATGTGTTGCTAGAGTGTGCACCATGGATATGATTTGGTAGCTTTATTTCTCCATAACTTTACTGAAGGATAAAAATAGTGGACTCACAAGAACCTCCACTATAGGGGGCACCTCAATGAAGACCGCATATTTCAAGTCCATTGCCCCGACATTAATTACTGCTCATTAAAAATTATGTGAGACATTGTTTTTAGTAGGTCCAAATGATAATGAGTACAAAGCTTTGCATATATAGGAAATGATGATGTAATTCACCAATGAAGTGAATTGGAAAGTACCCCATGAAGTGGCACAAGATAGTAGACAAGTGTTCTATAGGTGTCAACCTTAGGAACACTTGGAGTGTGCAAACCAACAACCTCTATGATCAAGTCATCAACCTTGTGTGCCAACCGTTGAGTGACATTGGAGGTGAGATGGAAATTCTTCCAACTTCAAAAGGTGTGTGCATGAGGCTAGCCAAATAACTTGGTAACCTATAGAGGCTTAAAGTTTGCACATTCAGTTAGACAAGATGTTGTCTAACCTCATCAACTAAATACACTTAAGTATAGTGAATAGATTAATTATTCACACTAACAATTTTGTCAATAGTTATTTTTTGGGCCTATTTCTATATATCTACTAGTTATGATATTAACTCACTTTCCCACCAATGAAGCTTCAAACACCATAGCATTTTTAGGGATCTTCAATTCCTTTGTATGAAAGAATTTTATTACTAGTAAATGAACACGGATTCCAAATTTAATAGTGGGTCTCACCATTTTTGTGTTTCAACGGATTTTATGACATTGTAAAAATGAATTAAACAAATTTTAATTTTTCACATAGTGTTATATTTTTTAAATATGATAATTATAATTATAATATATTTTTTAAGAAATATAACATGTTTAATAATATCTCATATTAATACCAGTTTATTATAATTATTACATATTTTTATTATAATATTTAATACCTATTAGATAAGGTTATTAGTGTAAGTGTTGATTTTAAATATTTAATATTGTTAAATAAATTGAGAGATATATACAAATATTTATTAATCTTGAAATTTTGAAAATGTATGTTGTGGAAAAAAGTATTTATGTGAGAGGGACTTCACATCAAGAAATTGAAAATTTTAGAGTGATAATTAAATATGAAGAAATGAATAAATACCTTACACAAATATTTAAGATCCTATCACATTGTAGATAGTGCTAGGATATGGAGATATTGCAACCTTGACACCACCAAGCTCTAAATCTTGGGCATCAAAATAAAATTCTTAATCTTTTGGAGGACCTCCATTTTCATGTTGTTGAAATTATCTATGAATCTTAGGATGAATGATGAAAAATATGGTCACATTTCTTAATCAAGCACAACCATAGCCTTTTGGGAAATATCTTTCAAGAATTCAATGAATGAGTATTGGGAAGGAAAGGGGGAAAGACTATACATTCGTTTGAAAATTTTCATCACCTTGACCTCTTCTTTGTATAGGTGAAACATCAGGACTGCTAGGATTTCATATCCTTCCAACTTACCCTACCATTAGCTAAAGTTTATTCATAACCTCACCCAAGATATACCAAGCCAAAAAATTATTAAAAAATATTAATAAATATTATGTGGAGAAAAACTTATGTTGGTCCAATGATATATATAGAGAGAGATAAATCAAGATATATGTTAGGATTTAGGTGACATCTTCCTTATAAATCATATGTCATTTTACATTTTCCAACATACTTGGAATGTTTCTCCATGCAATTGAGGTGTTATTATAGATTAACATGTAATATTTAATGGGGGGGGGACAGGAAAAGAGTTGAGCCTAATAGCTATGAGGTGCACACTAGGAATGACAAGGTTTAGGAGAAAATTGTAAGAGGTGGCCTGGTTCCATATCTTAAAAAACTTCATGGGTTCGATTCTGTGGCCACAAACTACTTCAAGAAGAGCTAGAAAAATGGCGAAATCATTATCTTTGGTAGGAAGGCGAAGCTAGATGAGCAAATTATACGAGAGATTACTGGTATTTCCATCGAGGGAGTCAAGTTTTATCGTGACATAAAGTTTTCTGATGAGGTGCTCATCAGATTTCTGAAGAAGGACAAGGAGAAATTGAAATTGGTTAAAATATCTAATAGCTATTTAAAAAATTGACACTATCAAGGCGTTGTGGAGAAAGGTACTTCATGTAATAATGGAGTATATCACTTTGGATGGAAGATTTACCATAGTGTATGGGCACCATTTTGCCATTCTTAACCACTTCCGCCCTAAGGTATGGATTTCTATGCCTCACTACCGATATGTTTGTTGACTAATAGCCTAGAAGACCATAGGAAAAATCCCAGGAGATACCCTATTCTTCATCCTGGTCTTATTAAGTTAATTTATGAACACTATCAAAGCATGTCAACTTTATCTAACCTTGTTGCCTCTGTGGAGTCCGAGGACTATGATACTGATAGTGGGGATTCAAAGATTCAGCCTAACTAGGAGAGAATTGTTGAAACCTATCCGTCCTCTGAGATGTTTGGTAAGAAAACCTAGTCTAAAAAACCCCAGCTTGCTAAAGATAGCCCTAAGACCTTCCTCGACTGCTCTACCCCCTTAATGAATCCTATTCTTAAGGGCTCCCCTGCCAACAAGCTAGTCTCCTACTCCATGGAATCCTTGCAAGACAAATCCGAGAACCCTGAAGCTAGTAGAAATTATGTGCCCTCCCCTCTTGCCTCTTTCATATTTGAAGGCACTAGATTTACTAGCTTACCTAACTCAGGTGATGTTAATCTCATTTTATACCGGGTTTAGTCTGGTGACATTTTTTCCTCTGCTAGAAATGGTATCAGTAACATATTCAAGGTCTTGGAATGGGCCTACCAAGAAATTAATGAGCCCAATCAAAGAAATAGGGATATGTATATCAAATCTAAGGAGATGGAGCTGAAAATGACCGCTCTCCAGAATGAAGAAGGGAAACATAATAAGAACAACACTGGTAAGAAAGGTGGAGACAATGAGGAAAAGTACAAGTCTCTAGAAGAGGAAATGGTTAAAATTAAAAATAACTTGAAAAATATAGTGGAACAAAACCATAAAATGGCTAGGCACAATACCATTATTATCAACACTATGTCCAAAAAGCTAGAAAAAATGCAAAAGGGTTTGCTAGTTGTTGACTTGGAAGTGAAAAAGGAAAGCAAGATTGACTATCAAGGTATTTCTAAAAGGACTTGGGCCAACCTCAAAAGGAAAGAGCCTCCCACTACACAGATAGTTCAAATCTTAAAGAGGGGAGTTTAGGATATGAATGAGCTAGAAGCTGAGACTACTGATTTTTTAAAGAAACAAATTTAGTTGCTGCTGGGTTTTCAGTTAGTTTTTGGTTCTGTGGCTTTCATTGGCCTTTTTTATGGCTTTGGTCATTTGCTGTTGTTTTTTAATAGCCTTTTTGTCTATGTTTTCTTTACTGACTTTCTCTTTAGTTTGTAAACTTTGTGGTTTCGGGTCCCTATAAAACTCATTTTTTCCTCTTTCAAAAACATGTAATATTTAATCCCAAAATATTTTTTCTAATACATTCATAAAGAAGTAGGGATCCATCAACAATGGTAAAGGTTACTTGCTAAGTGAAGTACCCTAAATCTGCATGTAAGACCAACTTCAAATACTTATTAGAAAGGTTAGTCTAAACACACAAATCTGCAAATACCTCCATGAACTAAAATATCTATGCTAAAGAAATGCCACAAGTGAACAAAAAAATCATCAAGAAGACATTTCAAATTCAAGAAAATCACCTATTCCATGTTGGATTGGTGTCACATGTGCTAGTGACCCTTTCCCAACCCTTGATCAATAGCTAAATGATGATGTATTGCAATGGAGATGAAGAACAAGATTATTTCTCAAACCAAGAGAGTAACCTTGCATAAAATTGTGGATCCATGAATGAGAATGAAGGCCTTATTTTATAGATTTTCTTGATGAGAAATTGGCCAAGATGGTGAATGTGGGATTAAAGATCCTCCAATGAGAAGATGGCACTTGTTAAATGATGATATGTCAATGGTTGTGCAAGATTTGGGAAGAGTGCCCATGAGAGGGAGAATTTGAATTCAAAATTTGTAATAAATTTTGAGAGGGGGACAAGAAAAACAGCAATAAATGCCATGTTGGACTTGTCATGTTGAGGGAAAATGAGTTTTTTTTAATAAATCAATAAAATTGATTTATTGTGCAAGTGGAGATATCTAGAGAATGCAAGTGGGATGGGATTATCATTTAATCATGGTTAGATTAAATTAATGATGATTATGCTGATTTAATGCTGATTAGGTGAGTTGACTTTTAGGACTTTGATATTTGATTTATTTAAATTAGAAAATGATGAAATATGATTTAGGATTTGATTTAAATGGATTTTTGATTTATTAAAAGGTTGATGATAATGTTTATTTGATTTTAAATAAATGATCCTAGGAGATGAAATTACCTAATGAATGGATGAAAGTGCACCTAATTAATTGATGAATGGTCCTAATCTGACATCTAATTTGATTGAATCCGATCGAATGCATAATGTTAATTTTGCATGTCTACATTTTGCCCCTCTTTAAAGCAATGTACCTATTGCGTTGGTTCAAAGAATAAACTTGCCACAATCAAAATTAAAAAAATTCATGATTTTTCAGATGCCCCAGTGGAAAGTACACTGGTACATTGCCCCCTCGAGAGATCGAGTGAAAAGACTCGATTTGAGGGTCGATCTTGCGATAAAGAGGTTCAAAATGGATGGTTATGGACGATGATGCAAATGAGATGATTTCAAGATGCTTAGAATAACAAATCTATATTATCCTAAACAACTTAAATGATGATATGATATGAGATGGATGAGATGGATATGCTATGATTATGCAACTGATGATTTATGCAGATGCTTAGACTAACAGATCTATATTATGAAGATGATGCAAATGCAATGCATGTGAAATGATTGGTGTTTCCTATTATGTATGATATAAATGATATGTGGTATGCTGATAGTTTTGATGGATGCAGGATAGATGCATGATGGATGTATTGGTGATGATGATGTTAGTGCAGAAATTAGATGATGACAAGAGGATCCAACAAGTCCATGATTTGGCGAGACTTTATTAGAGATGATGATAGATGATGATGATGATGAATGGATGATAAATGGATGATTTTGCTTATCAAGGATTGGGATTTTCAAAGGGTCACTTACTTTATGTTTGATAACATGCCTAAGTACGATGCATCAAGGTATGAAGGACCAGGATGGCGTTGTACTTAGTGTGATGGACTTTGACTCGATAAATAGATAAGAGTATTCTTGTTCACACCTGACATATAGAAACCTTGCTAGGATGCACTTTAGAAGTTTCAAACATCTCGGACCAAAACACGGAGAGGTATAACCAATCAATGCAATAGTCAACAAGCCATCCAAAACATCCTCTATACATATCTAACAAAGCAAGTATTTTCCAAGTTATTTTACAAGAACATCCAACAAGCACATTAGGAAAAAGATAATGATCGTTGCCCCATTCCTATCTCTCTAAATCCTTCATTCGGATATCATCGAGAGGTCCTTGGACTGAACGCAATAAGATAATCAAAAGAAAAAGACCAAGCACCGAAACTTATTGCCAAAAGGGAATGTGTTTATAAGGATAAGAACCGAAACTTATTGCCAAAAGATAATGCCCATTGTAGGAAGGATACATCCTAGGACATGTTAGTGGATGGCGGCACATCATTTCGTTTATCCAAAATGTTCTTTCTGATAACCAATGCCCCTTGTAGGAAGGATTCATCCTACGACATGATGTTATCAGATGATTGATATGAGACTGTTTGGATGATGGACTATCGACACAAAGACTTGACCAACTTGTTTACGTACTGACTAAGACTTGAGACTTGACGCTTTTGAGTTTTGCTTTTAACCTGCTAGACTTGTTTCTAACTGTTTCACCAAAGGTTGATGATGACGATCAATTTATTATGAATGGTGTTTATTGCGGGTGCAAGCGAGATGAGCGGATGGATTTTTTCAAATATTTGGATGTTTTTGGAGTTTTGTAATGTTTTGAGGCTATTTTTGGTATTTTCAAGATTTTGCAAATGTTTTGATTTTGGTTTTCCAATATTTTTGGGATTTTCTCGAGATTTTGACCGAGACTAACCTAAAGACCTATCCTAGGGGCCTCGAGGGTGATCAACAATTAGCCTTGCCTCGTTATACACGAGACCACGAGTTTGTGCGACTTGACCGATTTATAGATGATGATATACATGATGAGATGTAGTTTATTATAGAACTCCTATAGGACTGACCTAAATGTCTCGGGGGATGATCAAAGATCAACCTTGCCTACGTTCAAGCTTCGAGAGCGGCGTAGTTCAACAAGCGACCCTTTTTGGCTTCTTTTGAGTGAATTTTGACTTGTTTTGGATTTTGATATGTTTTGAATGTTTTGGATTTTTTTATTTTTGATGTTTTTGGATTTTTGATTTTCTCGATGTTTTGGATTTTTGATTTTTATGATGTTTTGGATTTTCTGATTTTCTAATTTTTGAGGACTTTAAAACCATACACGAATCCGATCCGATGAGAACGTGCCCCTAGCATGATGCAATAGACTACTCTGATAAAGGCAGGACAAACTAACCTTGAGAATGGGCCGAGTAGTACTAGGAGGGATCATGATACGAACACAGGACCAAGCTATGGTGTGAATGCAAGTGGATGAGTGATGGATGGAGATATGGATGATGGAAGCGAAATGGAGGGATAATGATGAACAAGCTATAAAGGTCCTGGTGGATGGAAAGTGCTTATTTACACAAGGCATCTGTTTGCCAGGTTTTCACCAAGGTACTTGCCCAAAGTGCCACCGAAGTGGTTTTCACTAGAGGACAATTTTTTTGATCCTTTTTTTGATTTTTTTGATTTTTCTACTTTTTTAATTTTTTTGTTGTTACCAAGACGCCTGTTTGCCAGGTTTTCGCCGAAGTAACCATTTTTTCAAGACTTTTTTTGATTTTTTGGTTCTATACATGGAAGAATTAGGCATAAAACTTTTTGAGATGGGAGCTATTCATGGGCTCCTGCAGAGGTTCCCCTTCAGGTGTTGATAGCTGATATGCCCCTGATTTATAGCTTGTTGTGATGATGAAAGGCCCTAACCAATTGGGTTTGAACTTGCCTTTACTATTGGGATTTGGGACATTCTTTGGATTTTCTTTTAAGACCAGTTCTCTGACTTGGAAAGTCCTGCTTCTGATCCTCTTGTTGTAGCTTCGTTTGAGTCTATTTTGATAGACCTGCAAATGATTCAAAGCATCAATCCTTCTCTCATCCAGTAACTCCAGCTCGTTTAGTCTTGAGACCTGATATTCTTCATCAGTGATGAGATTTTGTAGTGATATTCTGAGGGATGGGAGCTTGATCTCAATGGGGGGTATGGCTTCGATCCATAGACCGGGAGAATGGGGTGGGCGCCGTGGGTGTGGATGTTGGTTCGATAAGCCCAGAGGGGCGTGATTGCGCAAGTGTCGAACACTTATGTCATTACTGCTTTCTTGAGGATGGTTTTGTTTGTAGCCGCTGGCCATTGCCTTGGGGATAATACGGGGTGGAGAAGCGATGCTAGATTTTGAATTTCTCGCACAAGTCGTGAACCTCCTGGTTCTTGAATGGTGTCCCATTATCTGAGATAATGGCTTGTGGGACACCATAACAACAGATGAGATAGTTTAGGATGAATTTTGAGATTTGCTTTCCAGTGATATAGGTCATGGGTATGGCTTCCACCCACTTTGTGAAGTACTCAGTTGCAGTTATAATGAATTTGTGGCCATTGGATGAGGTGGGTGAGATTTTCCCAATGAGATCAAGTCCCCACTGCAAAAAGGGCCATGGTGTGATAATCGGGTGAAGCTCTTGAGCTGGAGCATGGATGAGGTCCCCATGCTGCTGAAATTGTAAACTCCATTGTGGGCCAATAATACCCCAGCCTCAGCAGTTTCTTAGCTATGGTTATTCCACTCGAGTGTGAGCCACAGATACCGTTATGAACCTCGATTAGAGCGGTTAATGCCTCCTTAGCATTTAGACAATGTAGTAAGGTACCCTCTATGCTTCTACAATATAAGGTATCACCTAGGATGACAAATCTAGATGCTTTTTTGATGAAGGTTCGTTTTAGGCTCGATGGTAGGTCAGCGGGTATGACTCCTATTCAAAGATAAGTGTAGATGTCATGATACCAAGGATCACTAAGACCAACGATTTCACACACATATTCTGATTCTGGTACCTCAAATGTGGGGACGAGAAGCTGCTCGATCAAAAATTCATATTTTGGCACATTGTGAGGGATGTCTACTAGAGACCCAATTGTAGCCATGGCATCAGCGGCTCTGTTGTTGGTTCTTGGAATCTACACAAATGTTATGTCGATGAAGGATTTCTTTAGGGTCTCCACCAATTTCTTGTATGGGGTTAGCTTGTCATCCTTTGTCTGATATTCATCATTGACTTGATTTATGATCAACTGAGAGTCTCCGTAGACTTTGAGGGCTATGATATTCCATTGCACTGCTATCCTGAGACCTATAGTCAAAGCCTCGTATTCTGCTATGTTGTTCATGCAAGGGAATGCTAGTTTGTATGACCGTGGTATGCAGTCCCCTTGGGGGGTGATGAAGAAGATACCAGCTCCTGATCCATGTTGTGTTTATGAGCCATCGAAGTATAATTTCCAGTGATCGGCTACATTGAGGTTAAAGATGGACTCATCTGGAAATTCAGATACAAGAGGATTCTCAGAATATATGGGTGCTTCTGCTAATTGATCTGCAATAACCTGTCCCTTGATTGCTTTCCTCTCTACATACTTGATGTCATATTCTGATAATATCATGACCCATTTTACCATTCTGCCAGTTAACATTGCCTTGGATAAGAGATACTTGAGGGGATCAATTTTCATGATGAGATTTATCTTGTGTGCTAGCATATAATGTCTAAATTTTTGGGATGCAAACACTACTACGAGGCAAGCTTTCTCAATGAATGAGTAATTTAGCTTGTGACTGACCATTGTCCTGCTAATATAGTATATGGCTCTTTCTGTTCCGTTTTCATCATGCTGAGCAAGAAGAGCTCCTAGGGCTGCTGCTATTGCTGACACATATAAGATCAATGGCTTTCTCAGGATAGGTGACAGTAACACTAGAGGTGTTAGTAGATATTCCTTTATTTTGTTGAATGCCTCTTCGCATTTTGTATCCCATTTGTATGATACCCCCTTGTGGACAAGGTGCGAATATGGATTCTGCTTGTCTTCCAATTGTGCTATGAACCTTCTAATGGATTAGAGCCTGCCTTGGAGGCCTCTCAGTTGCTTTAAGTTCCTTGGTGCTTCCATCTCAAGGATTGCTTTGACTTTTGCTGGATCCACCTCGATACCCCTCATGGAGACTATGTATCCTAGTAATTTGCCTGATTGCATGCCGAAGACACACTTCTTGGGATTTAGTTTGACCTTGTATTCCTCTAATCTGTCAAAGATAGCACTTAGGGTTGCTATATGATCTTGTCTTTTTCTTGACTTTGCTAGGACTGTTTTGTGAATCATATCATGAAATCAGTGTCATGGCCCTTTGATAGTTGCTCCTACATTCTTCGCACATGTTGAAAGCCGTCTTGTGTTGGTCTTCTTTTGCTATCATGATCTGGTTATATCCTAAAAATCCATCCATTAACGATAGCATCTCATGCCCTGCTGTCATGTCTACTATCATGTCGATGTTGGGGAGCGGGAAATCATCCTTGGGACATGCTTTGTTCAAATCTCTAAACTCCATGCAAATTCTAATAGCTCTGTCAGGTTTTGAAACAGGTACCAGGTTCAATACCCATGCAGATTCTGATAGCTCTGTTAGGTTTTGAAATAGGTACCAAGTTCGATACCCATTCTGGATAATCAATTGGTTGGATGAATCCAACATCTAATAGCTTTTTGAGCTCCATTTTGACTAACAAAGCAATTTGAGGATGCATTTTGTGAAGCTTCTGTCTGACAGGTTTTTCATCTAGATACACTGCTAAGTGGTGGACCACAGTATTTGGATCAAGTCCTAGCATATCAGCATAACTCCATGTGAAGTTTATTTGTCTTTCCCTTAGGAATGCTGCTAGGAGTTCTTGCTCTTCTAACAATAGTGATTCTGCATAGAATGTGATATGTG
>VDFB02047397.1:10274584-10565350 GCA_007258455.2 Sequoia sempervirens
ACTAAGATGTCCAATGTCTACTTTTTAACCCCACAAGATATTTTATGTGGAAATTCAAATGAACTTAAGGCAAGGGTTTTCTATTGTTTACTCAAGAAGACAAATTGAGGTATAATCCAATGCTTAGAACCCTATAGATGTGAATCCCAAGGGAAAGCAATAGCATATGGATTGAGTCAATGATATTTGTCTTCAAGAGGGTTTGAAATTTTGAGAATCATGTTGAATGTTTGTTTGCAAAATGTTTTCAAATACAACACTGTGTTTTCAAATGAAGAACAATTACAAGCCCTATGGATGTGTAAGACAATATTTGTTGAATCCCCACTTGGACAAGTCCAACTACGCCTATCTTTAGCAAATGGTTAGATGCTTGACCCCACTGGCTCCCCTCCATGACTCATTAACGTCAATCGGGGCAGCCAAGCATCAACACCTATGAAACTCCCATGGCATGTTTTCCATTTCTACTAAAGACCGTAAAAGTGTGGGGGGGCTTCAGAATGACCATTCTTGCACCAACAAATAGATTAAGGATTTTGGAAAATTCTAGCACATGGGTTCTAGTAAGGACTTTCCATTTGTGGAGATTGACCCATACGACAAGAGTCCCCTTTCGGATCCATCTTGTCAGAGCCAACTGCATGATAATGGTGTTTAACCAATACCCACATTTATATCCCGGCTGGAAATACTCTTCGCTTTAGAGTGTTACTAGTTGAGTCGTTCCCTTGGGTGACTACTTTTTCCCCAATTCAGGCCCTCTAAGATAAATAAAAGCAAGCAAAGACACAATCTGTAACTTGATCGATCTTTGATGGCACAAAGAAAGAGAATGTATGCGAAAATTCCCCTACTCACACTCGCACAAGATGTTCAATTTTTAAGCCTAAATCGAAGTGTTTCAAAGCAATAAAATGTATTTTGAGTGTTTCTCTTGCACCCTAGATTGCACAAAGCGCAAGGGGAGAGGATACGCACTCAAAAGACAAAATCACACAATTCAAGCACTTGTTCATTTTATAGCCTTCAAAGCAATTGTGAGTTCGTTTTAAGCACCAAAATGAAGTGTGAGTTTTGATTGTTCAATTCTTAACCTCAAACAGAATCTAGTGAGTTTGTCCTAAGATTCATTTTAAGCCCTTTGCAATGAAAAATCAAATTGTTCGTTTTAGACCCAAATGAAAATTAGTGTTCTAGAATGAAAAGATAAACAACTTCGTGAAATAGTGTTGATCAAACACTTAAAGCGTTTAAAAACACTTTGAGTTTTCAAAAAAAAATTCTCCTCCTTTCGTTTTCATTTGCTAGCCTCCTCCTTGTTGACTTTTTGCTTTCCTTGTACCTTTTTTGTCCTTCGTTTGCCTTTTGTACCTATTGAAGAGGTGTAAGAAAAGATTCAAGGCATTTTTATCATTCAGAAATGATCACAGCAAGAGTGTGCAGCTAATAGAATACAACTTTCTCAATGCACCAGCTTCTTTTTTTTCTTTCCTCCCACCTGCTTTGCCACGTAGCAAAATCTTCTTATTAGTCATATCCCACCAACTTATTGTCAGAGAAATGAATGCAGTTTTGAAAACAAAGATTTTAATCATTCAACTCATATCCTATCAATACACCGTTGGAGGAAAAAACGCAAATTGGTAGGTGTGAAGAAGAAAACAGAAGCAATTGTTAATGCAATGAGTAGGTGTAAAAGAGATTTCCACAAGCGACTTCCACCAGCTTTGACTGTCATTCATCATTATCTGCAGATAGAGAAAGTCATTAAAATGAATACATTTGGCAGGTGTAAGTAATTTAAAAGTTATTAAGCAAAAGCAGTTAGCAGGTATGAGGTCGATGCCATAAATATTGAATAAGAAACCTCCAACTAGCGCACACTTTAACAGTGGATTCATGGGTCTCTAATTGAATGAAAGGACATGAACTTCTCCAACAGATTTAAGAGTTGGTTACAGAGTCTCCAATTAAATGATAGGACACAGAAAAAGATAGCTATTTTCCTACTAGCAATTGCGTTGATTGAAGGCCTCTGATGGTGATGGGTCAGTGAACACAAATCGATGTTGCCACCAGTTATCTTGACCATATAAGGATAGCATTTATTTCCATAATACAACGAATGGCTGTCTATCATATGGCATTTGCTATGTTCTCACTTTTAGTTACTACCTATTGAATGTACCAAAGGATAGTATGGCTGCATGCGACCAGGTAATCATCAATGAGATTATATGTTGAAAAGTGGACTTACAACTTAGATCTCATTCCTTTCCAAACATCTGAAAATAGGAATCAATCTAATTGGTAGGTTTAAAGACAAATTCTTCAGCCATTGTCAACAGTCTGTGGCATACAACAATAACATATCTACCAAAACTTCCTCCCTTAGTAAGTTATTATGAATCATTCAATTTGAAGCGATAATCTAACATGTCTTAAAAGCGAACAAGAAAATTAGTATATATGCGCAATAAAGAGAACATTCAAAGCCTGTATCAGAAAGACATTAGAAGGGCTCTAGATATTTTCAAGCAAATGTGACTCTCTTTATTGCGCCATTTATAAGGGTGTTCAAAAATGTTTAAAGACAGGACAACCTCATAAGTGAGTACACCAAACACAAAACTATCTACACACCTCAGATGTGAAAGGCACCAGATGTGCATTCACACAAGATTCCTCTGCGGACTTTCAAGAGATTATTGTGCAACATATGTGACAGTGAGATACAGGTAGGAGGAATGGCCTTTCAATTTAATTTTTTTTTTTTTGAGATGACTGAAGTCAACAAATGAGCTGGTACTATTTATCATCGAATGCTCACACCAGTCAATAAGGAAAGGATGTGTTTTCATCTATAGCCAAGCTTACTTAAAGAATCTTCAACCTAATACATTTGATAAGGATGTGTCTTTGTTGCAATAAATGTCAGGAAATGAAGAGTAGCATATGAAGCATGATGAAGCATATTAAAAGCACAAACAAGCAGTATCAACATAATGCATACTAGTACATAGAAAAGATGTCTCCACTAGAAAATGAACTGTAAGAGAAATCTAGTTACTATGCAAAAGATTTTTTTGAGATGGCCATGTATTTCAAAACAAACAGATTTATAGTTGCTAGGTCAAAATTATAGTCTCAAACAACTTGAATATGCCCTCCTTCTAGCGCCACAATGAAGTACACTAAATCTGCATGTAAGACCAACTTCAAATACTTATTAGAAAGGTTAGTCTAAACACACAAATCTGCAAATATCTCCATGAAATAAAATATCTATGCTAAAGAAATGCCACAAGTGAACAAAAACATCATCAAGAAGACATTTCAAAAGCAATAAAATCACCTATTCCATGTTGGATTGGTGTCACATGTGCTAGTGACCCTTTCCCAACCCTTGATCAATAGCTAAATGATGATGTATTGCAATGGAGATGAAGAACAAGATTATTTATCAAACCAAGAGAGTAACCTTGCATAAAATTGTGGATCCATGAATGAGAATGAAGGCCTTATTTTATAGATTTTCTTGATGATAAATTGGCCAAGATGGTGAATGTGGGATTAAAGATCCTCCAATGAGAAGATGACACTTGTTAAATGATGATAGGTCAATGGTTGTGCAAGATTTGGGAAGAGTTCCCATGAGAGGGAGAATTTGAATTCAAAATTTGCAATAAATTTTGAGAGGGGGACAAGGAAAACAACAATAAATGCCATGTTGGACTTGTCATGTTGAGGGAAAATGAGGTTTTTTTAATAAATCAATAAAATTGATTTATTGTGCAAGTGGAGATATCTAGAGAATGCAAGTGGGATGGGATTAGCATTTAATCATGGTTAGATTAAATTAATGATGATTATGCTGATTTAATGTTGATTAGGTGAGTTGACTTTTAGGACTTTGATATTTGATTTATTTAAATCAGAAAATGATGAAATATGATTTAGGATTTGATTTAAATGGATTTTTGATTTATTAAAAGGTTGATGATAATGTTTATTTAATTTTAAATAAATGATCCTAGGAGATGAAATTACCTAACGAATGGATGAAAGTGCATCTGATTAATTGATGAATGGTCCTAATGCGACATCTAATTTGACTGAATCCGATCGAATGCATAATGTTAATTTTGCATGTCTACACTAAGAAAACAAAAACTAGTTAAATTTCCACTTGCAAGTGGAGCACTTTGGAAAGAGTGGATGAGTCTTGAGTCCCAAACTTGTGTATTTTGACATTCCCCAAGTTGGGTGTTTTGGAGAGTAATGAAAAATAAATTTTGGATGTACTATTATGTCCTTTTTTGTTTCTAAAGTATATCATTTGAGAGAGTAATAGAAAAGACTTTGGAGATATAAATTTTATGACTTTTCACACTTTGAGAGGAAATACAAAGGTTGGAAATGGGAAGAGATATTTGGGTGATATCGGGTTTTGTATCTATAAAATGGTACCTTAGATAGAGCTAAGGATATAGCTAAAAAGAGAGGAATGAAATAAATAGGTTGGAGAGGTTGTAGAAATTGGATGAAGGTTGGATATGTTGAGATTGTTCATGGGTACACAAGTGTTGCCAAATTTGAAGTAATAAAAGAGAGTGGAAATAATATTGTATTTTAATTATTTTTTAAAGTTAATAAATTTTTGGCCTCTATTTTTTGTGCAGTTTATTCCCACATGGGTCTCTCCAAGTAAATTTTTTTCTATGTTGTGCAATAATGATGTTTGCTGATTTAAATCCATTAAATCTCTTTATGGAAATTCCAAGAATAAGAAGACTAAATTTCGCATTTTCATAACATTTTTATATTTAAATATTATAGTAGTCTAAGCCTTATATCTCACCAATTTGTATTATATTTTAATTTTAAACAACTGAATTATGGGCTGAAAATTCCCAACATGTGGTATTAGAGGCAAGTATTGTTGGATATTGTGGTTGTGTTTCTGATATGTGGTTGTCATTGATGTCAACACTATTAGCATTAATTCATTAGAAGTTGTATATGTCAAGGATATTGAGAAAATTGTAATGAGATGAGTTGTAGGTTGTCAGTGCCGGTATTGGCATGGTGTGATGGTTTATAGGTGGCATTGTTGTTCTTGCCACCAAGGTTCAAACCCCATTGGGGTGTTATTGTTGAATGGTTGTATCCGGTTCGTAGCTCTGGTCAAAAAGAGTTTACCCCTTGAATAAAAAATATAAAGTTAAAAGTTGTAGGTTGTTAGTGGTAAAGTGAAGTTCAGTATGTCCATGAGTTATGTACGTTTATGATCAGAGGGTGTGGACTAAAGGGTTTGTTTTTTAGTGTATCTAGTTTATCCATGTCAAGATTCAGAGATCCACATGAAGATTTGATTGAGTTATGAAGATTTACATTTTGATTGTTTTTATGTTACTTCAGTTGGTGATGTTGATTGAATATGGTGCACTATTTCAGTTACTTTAGTTGTTGTGGATGCTTCTCTAGTGATTCATGATGTTTGTGGATGCTTCTAGATCATGCTCTATCTTTGTTGCACATCTTCATTTATTGTTGTGCTCGTGGTTGGTGATTTTCCCTTGCGTGTTCATGTTTTTCTTGTTCTTGGCCATCATGGTGTTTGTAGCATGTTGGGGATCTTCGAGGAGTAATTAATTGAAGTTTCTTCATGTTGGAGATGTTGATTTGGGTCTTCACTAAGTTGTGGCCGACCTTGGTTGATTCACATTAATAATCTTTATTATTTTGGGCCGACAGTTTATATTCATTTTATTATTTTGTTGAGGCAGACATGAAGGGATGAAATTTCTTGTTGCGGATATATAAGAGCAATTGTTTATTTGAATTGATGTGTGTGAGTGTATGCCAGAATGTGCTTCTGTGTGTGTATGTGTGAATATTGATCTAAATCATTCGAAGGTAGACTGAAGTGCGAAGAAGAGTGAAGAAGAATAAAGAAGTGTTCATGCGCTTAACCGAAACTGTGATCAAGCATTAACAAATGCTATTTTATTAGTTAAAATCCATGTGGATGTAATTCGATTCTTTTGTAAGACAGTGTTTCTTCCTTTGGGAAGTTAGCCCTATTGTAATTTAACAATGAGCTCTAGGAAGTGTGCCTGAATGCAAGTGCATTCCCCATATTGGCATTTCTTATAATTTTAATAGGGTATAATCTTGTGGACTAACCTCCACCATGGTTTTTCCCCTAACAAGGTTTCCACGTAAAAAATATTGGTGTTATGTGTGTTTTTGATGTGTTGATGATTTATGTTTTCATGGTTATTAATCAAATCAGAGAATAATGTTAATGAGTTGAATAAGTTTTAAATTCTAATACAACTGATTCAACCCCCCTCTCAATTGTCTTCCCTTGTGTTGCTAACAATTGGTATCATATCAGGTTCCTTTGAAGAAGTTTAACAACTTGAGGTGATCTGGGATGACAACTTACAAGAAGGATAGTGCAAGATTTAATGGAACAAATTATTCTCTATGGAAGACTCAAATGGAGTGCCATCTGAGATGCATTGGTGAACCCTACTGGAGCATTACAAGTAATAGGTATGTTATTCCTTAGAATGGTCCTACTACTACTTCTGAGATTAGAGATGTTGAGTATAATATCAGGGCTAAGGAAGCATTGTTGAGTACCTTGACTAATTTTGACATGACAAATGTTATGGATCTGAAGACTACTTATGAGATTTGGAAAAAGTTAGAAACCTTTTCTGAAGGTGATACTAATGTGAAGATTGCTAAGTTGTAGAGTTTGAAAGGAAAATATGAAAAGTTGAGAATGGGTGATGATGAGAACATTACTATTTTTATGCAAAGAGTGAATGAACTTGTGTGTGGTATTAAATGTGCTAGTGGATAGATAGACGAATCCAAGATTGTTGCTAATGTGCTTAGATCCTTGTTGGATTCTTACAAAGTAAAAGCTACTACTATTGAAGAGCTCCAAAACATGTAACAAATGTAACCAGAGACATGTTGGTTGGCAAGCTTACTGCTTTTGAGTTGAGTGAATTTTGTGATGCCCTTCCTAAGGTTGAATCTGCATTTAAGGCTACTACTTCTAGAAGAGATAGACACAGATATGGTCTGGGTGAGAATCTAGAAAGACATTCAAGTATGAGGATGAAATCAGATAGATTGAAGAAGAAGAAAGAGAGCTAGAAGAGCTAGAAGCACTTATTTTCAAAAGAGTACCAAGAGGAAAAGGTAAGTATGAAAGAAAATTGCCTCTTAAATGTTTTTCTTGCAATAAGATAGGTCATTTTGCATCAAGGTGTCCAAAAAGAACTCCTAAACCAAAACATAACAAGCCTAGATTTCAAAAGAAGTGTTACTATGTTGCTAATGAAGGTGTGACAAATGATGAATCTAATAAAGGAAATGGAAGTGATGATGAATGGGTATTTATTGCTATAGAGAAAAATAATCTTGTATCTACTGAATCTGCTAATTGTACAAATGTGGATAAAGCCCTAGCTACTCTAGTTGAAGAGACAGGTGAATGGGTGATTGACAGTGGATGTTCACATCATATGACAGGAGATAAAAGTAATTTTGTGAGCTTGGAAAAGTATGATGGTGGTGTTGTGATATTTGGTGATAATACAGCTAGTGTGATCTGTGGTAAAGGATGTGTTTCTCTTGAGGGTAAGAATAATACTAATGATGTCTTCTATGTGGAAGGCTTGAAGCATAATATTTTAAGTGACAAATAGATGGTTGATAAGGGATACAATATTTAGTTCAAGGATGGAAAGTGTAGAATATTAAGTTCCAGAAATAAAATTGCATCACTTGTACAAAAACAAAAGGTAATATCTTTCACTTGAGTTCTGCTTAGAGAAAAAAATGGTTTGATTGCTCAGGTTCATGAATGTTGATTATGGCATAGGAGAATGTTTCATGTTAACTTAGATAATATTGTTAAGATAAGTTTTACTAAGGATGTGAGAGATCTACCTAAGTTGGTGAAACCTACTAATGCCATATGCAAGGAATGTCAGTTAGGAAAGCAAACTAGAATTTCATTTTGAAGCAAACAACATTGTTTAAATGAATTGTTGGAACTTGTGCATACTGATTTGTGTGGTCCCTCTAAGGTCATAAGTTTACAAAGTTACAGGTATTTCATGTTACACATTGATCATTATTCAAGAATGGTGTGGGTTACTTTCTTAAGGGAGAAATCTGAAGCATTGGAAAAGTTCAAGACCTTTAAGGCTATGGTTGAGACAAAGATAGGTCTGAAGATTAAATTTCTAAGATCAAATAGAGGTGGTGAATTTACTTCTGGTGAATTTAGTTATTTTTGTGAAGAACATGGAATAAAGAGACAATTATGTGCACCGTGGACCCCTTACCAAAATGGAGTTGTGGAAAGGAAGAACAAAAAAATTAAAGATGCTGCTAGAACTATGATGTTGGAAGGAAATGTCCATCATATCTATTGGAGAGAAGTTGTGATTACTATTGTGTACACACTCAACCGAATACAAATCAAAGGTGATACTGGTAAGACCCCTTTTGAGCTATGGACTAGTCAAAAGCCTACTATTAAATATTTCAAGATATTTGGAAGCAAATGTTATATCAAGAGAGATGAAGACATAGGGAAGTTTGGTGCTAGGAGTGATGAAGTTATCTTTTTGGGTTATTCTACTAATAGCAAGGGCTACCGGTGTTACAATAAAAGATTGAGTAAAATGGTTGAAAGTGCAAATGTCAAGGTTGATGAAGACTTAGGTACACCATAAAGAACCTGTGGATATGATTCTGATGATCAAAATTTCAATACAAACAAAGGAAAGCAAGTTCAAACTACAAATCAAGTACAAATCATTCTGGTGGATCAAGAAAATCAAGAGGAAGAAGAAACCAGTGAAGTTGCAGAAGAGAGAACATGAGAGCCTAAAGTTGAAGAACCTAAGAAGACTCTGAGGTATGTAAGATTGAATCATTCAAAAAATAAGATTATAGGTGATAAGAGCAAAGGTGTCTAGACTAGGATAAAGATTGTAGAAGAATACTGCTTTATTTCAAAGACTGAGCCTACTAGTGTGAATGAAGCATGTAAAGATGAGCATTGGGTTGAAGCAATGAAAGAGGAACTAAAATAGATTGAGAAGAATGATACTTGGATTCTTGTTCCTAGACCTAAGGATAATAATGTCATTGGAAATAAATGGGTCTTTAGAAACAAACTAAATGAGCAAGGAGAAGTGGTTAGAAACAAAGCAAGACTGGTACATGCAAAGTATATTCACAGATGGAAGGAATTTATTTTGAAGAATTTTTTCCCTGTTGCTAGAGTTGAAGCTATAAGATTATTTCTTTCCTATGTTTCCTACAAGAACTGCAAAGTTTATCAAATGGAAAAGTTAGCTTTTCTGAATGGTGAATTGGAAGAAGAAATGTATGTTTAGCAACATGATGGATTCCAGTTAACTGATAAGGGAGATATGGTGTGTCGGTTGAAAAAAGCATTGTATGGACTCAAGCAAGCCCCTAGAGCCTGGTATGCTAGACTGTACAAGTATTTGTTGAAGCTTGGATTTAACAAAGGTACTACTGATAGTAATCTGTATTTCAAGAATGGTAATACAAGTTTGATTGTTGAGGTCTTTGTTGATGATATCATTTTTCAAGGAGATGATGGTTTGTGCATGAAGTTTGCTAATGAGATGAATACTTACTTTGAAATGTTAATGATTGGTGAGATGAATTTATTTTTGGGATTGGAAATTACTCAGTTAGACAAGGGGATTTTTATATCTCAGTCCAAGTATGTGAATAAATTGTTGAAGAAGTTCGGTATGGAAGATTCAAAGCCAGTACATCCATGGTGATCGGATGCAAGTTGAAAACAAAAGATTATTCTTTGAAGGAAAATCAGATTAGATACAAATCAATGATTGGTGGATTGTTGTATTTAACTCAGACTAGGCCCAATATCATGAATGTTGTATGTATTGTTGCAATATTTCAAGCTGATCTGAAGGAATCTCATGTGACTGTTGTGAAGAGAATTTTTAGATACTTGAAGGGGATAGTTGAATTTGGCCTATGGTATCCTAAAGATGATGATCTTACTTTGAGTTCCTTTACTGATGTTGATTGGGCAGGAGATGTAAATGATAGAAAAAGTACTAGTGGTGGAGCATTTTTCTTGGGTAAGAAGTTGATTTCATGATTAAGTAAGAAGTAGAATGTTATTTCCTTATCTACTGCAAAGGATGAATACATTGCTATTGCTAACAGTTGTACTCAATTCCTATGGATGAAAAAGATGTTGAAGGATAACAGAGTTTTGTATAATGATCCTATTGCTATATTTTGTGATAATTCAAGTGCTATTAACATATCTAAGAATCCAGTGCTACATTCAAAGACAAAGCATATATCTATTAAGTTTCACTTTTTGAGAGAAAAGGTGAGTGAAAAGGATGTCATACTGGAGTATGTGCCTACTAAGGAGCAGATTGTAGACATATTTACCAAGTTGTTTCCTAAGGATACTTTTGAGTATCTCAGAGGGAAGTTAGGGGTGATTACCCCTCCTAATCAGAACTAAGGATGCATTGCATTGCATCAGTCTATGCATTTCGTAGTCGTATCTTGATCTGGATTGATGTTGTGGTGGTTGCTACTTAAGGGGAGTAGTCAGATGGTCAAATGTTTAGATATGTGGTTTAGAGTTTGTGTGAAGTCTATAGATCTTTTCCATTGATGTCAAAGGGGGAGAAAAGTAATGTGAAAAATTGGTAATTATTTGGGGAGAAGAGCCTTGTGGGGAGAAGATCATGTGAAAGAGTTAATGAGTCAAAATCCAAGGGGGGGTAAGTGTTAAGAGTTAGCTGTGTTGATGGTGTTTTTCACATCATGTGTTGCCATCAATTCCAAAGGGGGATATTGTTGGATATTGTGGTTATGTTACTGATATGTGGTTGTCATTGATGTCAACACTATTAGCATTAATTCATTAGACGTTGTATATGTCAAGGATATTGAGAAAATTGTAATGAGATGAGTTGCAAGTTGCAGTGGTAAAGTGAAGTTCAGTATGTTGGTAAGTTTTGTATGTTGATGATTAGAGGGTGTGGATTAAAGGGTTTGTTGATGAGTGTATCTAGTTTATCCACATAAAGTTTCAGAGATCTCAATGAAGATTTGATTGAGTTATGAAGATTTACATTCTGATAGTTTTTTTGTTGCTTCAGTTGGTGTTGTTGATTGAAGATGATGCTATTTCAGTTAGTTCAGTTATTGCAGATGCTTCTCTGGTGATTCATGATGTTTGTAGATGCTTCTATATATTCTCTATCTTTGTTGCATATCCCAATTGATTGTTGTGCTCATGGTTGGCGATTTTCTCTTGCATGTTCATGTTTTTCTTATTCTTGGCCAACATGGTGTTTGTAGCGTGTTGTGGATCTTCGAGGAGTAATTAATTGAAGTGTTTTCACATTGGAGATGTTGATTTGGGTCTTCACTAAGTTGTTGTCAACCTTGGTTAATTCACATTAATAATCTTTAGTATTTTGGGCCTACAATTTATATTCATTTTATTATTTTGTTGAGGCTAACATGAAGGGATGAAATTTCTTGTTGCAGATATATAAGAGCAATTTTTTATTCGAATTGATGTGTGTGTGTGTATGCTAGAATGTGCTTTTGTGTGTGTATGTGCGAATATTGATCTAAATCATTTGAAGGAAGAGAAAAGTGTGAAGAAGAGTGAAGAAGAGTAAAGTGATCATGTGTTTAATAAGAACTGTGATCAAGCATTAGCAGATGCTATTCTATCAGTTCAAATCCTTATGGATGTAATTCAATTCTTTTGTAAGACATTGTGTCTTCATTTGGTGGTTAGCCCTATTGTAATTGAGTAGTGAGCTCTAGGTAGTGTGCCTGAATGCAAGTGCATTCCCCATTTTTTCATTTATTCTACTTTTAATAGGGTATAATCTTGTGGACTAACCTCCACCATGGTTTTTCCCCTAACAGGGTTTCCATGTAAAAATGCTTGGTGTTATGTGTGTTTTTGATGTGTTGATGATTTATGCTTTCATGGTTATTAATCAGATCAGAGAATAATGTTAATGAGTTGAATAAGTTTTAAATTCTGAGACAACTGATTCACCCCCCCTCTTAGTTGTTTTCCCTTGTGTTTCCAACATGTATTAGTGTAAGAAGTGTTGTATTTATAAGGAACCCAATTTTTACCTTTTCTCAAAATGTTGGAGGCTTGTGGGATGCACTAGATGTTCTATGTGCTAACACTATAATATGGATTTTTTATATTGGAATCCATGGAATACAACACTTGGAGGGATATTTTTAATGTGATCTATATTTAGACCTAAAAGATCATGGTTGTGGATCTTGATTTTGTTAGAATTATGTTCCATCAACCTTGTAAATATTATGTCATTGTATTAATTCCCCAATAATATGTTGTAGATACATTCATAAGGAAAGCACTAAGGGTTAATTGTAAATAATTATATTTTGTGTAAATAATTTCCTATCCCTTCCTGTGGACACCTAGGAAGGGGGCTGATAAAAAATAAAATAATAAAGTAAAAAGCGGCTATTGAACTTCCCAAGTGTGGCACCTCTAGGAAAGAGAGTTAAAGGAGGGAAATTAGAATGTTGCTTTGCATTCAAAAGATGGAAAAATAATTGACAAGGCATGGAGAATTAAAGAGGCAAATTTTGGCACCCATTTTGGGCCCATAAGGCTTCTCTACATCCCTATGTACTAGTGTTCTTGGATGGTGTAGGTATATAGTGTTTTTATATGCAAACAAAGGTACCACAAATGGGAGTAGAAGGAATCTTATTGTATATATCTCTTGTATTTAAAGATTAATATAATATTGTCTTCTTTCTTGTGGAGTTTCTTTCCCTTAAAGGGTTTCTCCACATAATTCATATTTTATGTGGTGATTCTATGTGGTTTACTAATTTTTCTATTGATGCATTTTTTCATAACCTTTATTAATGGTATTATAAAATTAAGCTCATTTAGATGAATGGATTTTCATGTTTCTATGTTTTTTAATTTAAGATTTATAATCACATTTTTAGATTTTTATGTTCACCTTTGTTCCTAACAAATTTTTATGGATTTGGTCATGTGTTTTCTTCTTACATGGTCATGACTTGAAGCTCCTTTTTCAATATATGTCTATCCTCTTGCATGGTGGATATGTTCCTTTACCTCATTATCATATGCAGTGAATAGATGCTTGTGTTAGACGAGTTCTTTTGGCTTCATGTTCAAATGGGAGAACACCTACTATTTGGACTATGGTTTTGAGTGCACGTAAGTTGGGTTCATAGTTTTATCCCATGCTTACATGAAAGCAATAGATGATAAGAAAGTTTTTGCATGTGGGTAGTGGGTTGTGGGGTTATTCTTTGTACTTTTTATGCTTCTGCTCTACTCAATGACCCAAACCCTAATCCAAAATTTTATTATGCCATATCTTTCCAATTAGAACATGTTTAATCCATTTCTAAGAATATTTCTCACCTTCGGCTACATCACACCTAAGATTTTGTTTTATTGATTTGATTGATTGTTTAATGTTATTAATATTTCAAACATAACTATTACTCATTAATGTGTGTGAATTTTTTTAAATTGTGTGTCTATAGATCTTGTGCTTAATTACAATAAATAATTCTAAGAGGATTATATAAAAATTGATTAATTGACAAAAGAGCATAACAAGTTCATACACCTTTTGAAACATTTGTAGGTTCAAGCTATCAACTAGTCTATGTACATTAGTGTCCAACTCTACTATCTACAATGTTTTATTATTGTTGAATCAATCTCGATGCTTGAGTATTAACGGGGAACTCAATCTATCATCCCCATCTTTATAATAGGTTCCAATGGTGTTTCTTAGCACCAACTAATTTTTTCTTAATTAGATATAGATTAGGAAACCCTTTTTCTGCAAGTATCAGAGGTTTATCTTTCTTTTCAACATAATTGTGCCATTAAGACATAATCATGTTAGCTATAATAGATCACAATGCTTGTGTGTTTGCATCCCAAGCCTTGAAATTCTCATCTCTTCAGTTGTTTCAAGTCTCTAACTTTAGAATGAGTTCCAAATTTCAATCTATGTCCTATCACAACATTATAACAATTGAAGTTCATAATACACCAAATGTAAAGTAGATGTGATTTTCTCTTTCTTTTATTTTCAAAATATATCCATTTTCGATTAAATTAATCCTGCTCAACTCCATATGATTATCTAAACTTTTAAATTACAAATTTGTAAGAGCCATTTTTACCCCTAAAATTATATTATAACAAACAAAATATAGTATATTGCATAGTTGATTAATATTGTAGTTTACCATATACCTTATAACGTGAACTGTCCGGTCAATTATTGTGCTTTCATTACAGCAGGATTGCTGTTCACTGTCATTATCATTGAGATACCATTCATCTTAGAGATTATCGCTATAAAGATCAGGGAAATGAGAGCAACTACTGTCCTATAGCTTAAAGATATTAATAATAACTGTTCACAACGCAATGAACGAGAAAAAAAAAACTGTTTAATAGAAAAACTTCTGCTTAAACCAGATAAAGACATCAAGCGGATATCATGCCACTAGTATTGTCAACGAAACAAATCTATTTTATTATTTCTAAAAAGTCCAGCTTTATCTTACTCCATAACAGTCCAAAATAAATATCAAAATCCAATCTCTTATCTTTCTTTGAATGTCAACAAGATAATATTTTATTGATGACATTGTGTATTTCTTACGCTTTACTACTCAATTGGAACAGCCATGCAAAACAAGAAATTTTTTGGAGGTTTATTTATAATTGACCTCTTTCCACAATATTCCAATCAAGGAAATGATCAGAAGCCCATTTAGCCAAACAATCCGCAACCCTATTCTATTCAATAGAAAAATGACAGAAAGAAAGAGAATCCAGGGAAGCACACAGATTAAGAATTTGTTTTATAATAAAAGCTAAATGTAAGTTGACATCCTCTAACTGCTGCCTCTTCAGCAAAGTCACCCCCACCTGAGAATCAGATTCACAAACGATCCGTTTCCACCCAAGAGCACAACCACGCTCCACAGCACATAAAATGGCAAGAGTCTCCATTACATTGTTAGTATACCGACACTTATAAACAGAAAAGATAAACTCAACAGTCCGCAAACTAGTCCACCCAACACCTTCAATACCAGCATGACTAGGATTTCCCCGAGAAGAACCATCTGTGTTGATTTTCAACACACCCTGAGGAAGAGGACACCAACACCCTTCCCTATTTATCTTCCAAAGAGGACGTCGACATCTATTTCTCATGATCTACCAGCACTCTGAGCAGCACCCCTCTAAAGAGGAAGATTGAGACGAGTGCAACAGAAAACCTCTCTTGAATCCACACCCTCAGCTCAACTCCATATGATTATCTAAACTTTTAAATTAGAAATCTGTAAGAGGCATTTTTATCCCCTAAAATTATATTATAACAAACAAAATATAATATATTGCATAATTGATTATTATATTGTAGTTTACCATATACCTTGTAACGTGAACTGTCCGGACAGTTATTGTGCTTTCATTACAGCAGGATTGCTGTTCACTGTCATTATCCTTGAGATACCATTCATCTTAAAGATTATCGCTATAAAGATCAGGGAAATGAGAGCAACTACTGTCGTATAGCTTAAAGATATTAATAATAACTGTTCACAACGCAATGAAAGGAAAGTAAATAAACAAAAACTGTTTAATAGAAAAACTTCTGCTTAAACCAGATGAAGACATCAAGCTATCATGCCACTCGTATTGTCAACGAAACAAATCTATTTTATTATTTCTAAAAAGTCCAACTTTATCTTACTCCATAACAGTCCAAAATAAATATCAAATCCAATCTCTTATCTTTCGTTGAAAGACAAGAGGAAAATATTTTATTGATGACATTGCGTATTTCTTACGCTTTACTACTGGATTGGAACAACCATGTAAAACAATATATCGTTTGGAGGTTTATGCATAATTACTAAAATATTAGATTAAGATGTTGAATATTTAATAACCCGAACAAAATTATATTGTTACACACTTTTGTCAATATAATCTTGCCGTGCCTCTAGAAGAAAATGATAGTTCCACAGAGCCACGCACCTGTAGAATGACATTATCCTAGTAATATATTTTGCTTCTGAGACTTATTCTACAATTTCTTTTTCAAAGTCTCAACCGATTTCGTTGAATGAAAGTGTGAGCCACAGTTGGATTGTATTACTTTATTATTAAGCAGACTGATAGATTGTCTAGAACAGAACTCAGTCCTTGAGTTTGTGCAGCATAAAAGTTTTCCAAGATACTCTCCTTTGTAGTCGGCGTTATCAATGTCAACTCCCATCCTGCTATTAAATAATCCACGTCTCCTCTATTTTCAACACCTATTAAATTCAGGTTTTCCAATAGTGAAGGGAATATTTGATGACAGTGGTAATAAATTTTCATGGGCATGAGTAACAAGTTATTTTGTTAGAGGTACCCAAAATACGAGTTGTTGGGCAACTGGTGATCCAGGGGGATCCCTTTTCAGTGAAAACTGAAGTGTCCCCATTGCTTCAGAATTCAACACCTTCAGAAAGAGCATAGAATCTTGATTCGAACGCAACTTGAACAGAGTTGAAAGGAGCTCGTATGTTTAAGTTATGGCCGGTCAAACTAGTACCTGAGACCATTAGAAAAGCAAAAAAATGGTTGACTTAGAATTAGACAGAACCAACGCCAAGTCGAAGAGCTCATTGAGAACTTTCCAACGATGTTTGTTTCATCAAATTCCGAGTTCGTACGCCTGAGTTACACAAAGTCAAAGTTTGCAGGCACCAAGGTTGACCAGCTATATGGATGCTAACGTCAGCGTACTGATGTGGCAATCCGTACGGACACGTGGTAGTCCATACGCCAATGTGGATGTTGACGTTTCAAGTGATGTGGTAGTATGGCCTCAAAGGTGGACCAATCACAGATGGACACGTGTCAATTGGTGGCAGGATGACATGCTAACGTGTAGCTGAGGTGGCAGTCTCGACGAATCAAAGGGTGCCACGTGGCCCTATCATAGGGCTCCATGTAGCACCCCTCTATCTCTCCACCGGCTTGGGTCGATTAATTGAAACCGTTTGCTAAAATTGGATTGGGGGGGGATTCGATCCTCCCACCTCACACTTAACATACCAATCGTCGAACGTTATGCCACAAAATCCTCACCTAACACTATTCTCTCACCGATCGGTTTTGAGATTTAAAAAAGGCGCATTTAGTTTAAAAAATGGATGTCAGTGGTTGACCACCTGACCTCCCTACCCTGCAAAAGGCTTATTACCACTGCACCACCAAATGATGCTTAATATATTAACGGGTTAGTTATTTTTTATAAAGAACTAAACCGACAATTTCTATTTCCAACAAAAATAATTCTCTATATTTTAAAAGGATAAATCTTCCATCATTTCTATAAAAGATTAAAATATATCATGTGAAGCCCGAAAAATAATATATTAAGGGGCTCTAAAATATAATGGAGATTTTATATGGGGAAATAAATGATTTTCATATGTAATAAGGGGGATTATGTGGGATTTTTCTTGTAAATGGGAGATAGGGAAATATTTTGTAAATCATTTGGTTATCAACCTCGTTAATAATTTTTTGCCACAACTCGATTGGTGGAGCTGGCTAAACATTATTATATCTTAAGGTGAAATTGTAGATTATGTTTAGTGTTGTTTGCATCATGTTCGTTATTCATTAAGTGATAGTTGTGCATTGAGAAGGGACAACTGAATTTCAGTGTGCTATTCAAATATTCCAAAATTAAACGAAGTACATAATTGAGCATATAAACAACAGAGCATTTTTAAATGCTTTCATTTATTTCAAGAAAAGATTCGTATTTACATAGCTTCATTTGATTGCAAGAATCCAAATGATATTACAACATTGCATTGGAGTGCATTTTTCTTTTTGAAATGAAAAACATAAGATGAAATCAAATATCCACACAAGTCGTGGATGTGACTGTCACAATGCACCATTAATAGTACACTACACTATGGAAGATGCAAAAGAATAAATCATATAAGTAACGACATAATCATCATTGCCTGATTATTGATGGTTGATGCTAAATGGTGCACCTTTTTCTTCTCGAGCTCCATTGACCTGTAAGAGAAAAGAGGGAGATGTCAGTGGCTCCGATTATGAAGATACCTATATGAGTCACCAACAATAGTGCAGCCTACTATCAATCATACATTGAAACAATCACGAAAAGTACAGAAGAAATGAGCTGAAAGAGAAACAACAATATGATCATTGTATCTTGTTTTTTATGCTAACATTGTTTGTTTCCTTGTGTAGGTATAGGTAAAGTCACGAAGCTGATCATTATTTGAAGACCAAGCATGTGGAGAAAAATGGGCTCCCACAAGGGTAGAGCTCGACATGTTGCCGTTATTCATTATAAATGGGCTGATAAAGAGATCGTATCATCATATTTATCAAGAGAAATGATATACAACTGAAAGAGTTAAACAAAATTATCTATCAAGCATTAAACCAACTGTGCATTCATAACGATCAGGTGGATACTTTCTGAAAGCTATAGTTGAACAATGAGTTTAATCCACTCAATCATCTAACTGAGTTCATTTATACCAAACATTGTTGTATGGTTCACGTTCTTTTATGCTAGTTATTTCCATCATGATCATATTTTATGCAAGGTTTCCAGTTCATCGCTGTTCTTCTCATGATTAAGGACAGTGAACAGGCATACATTATGCGTTAATGAAGGGATTTGTTTCAATTTTCATCTTAAGAGAAAACAAATTTACAAAACAGTTTATTAAGTGGAGCATAAAAATGCATGAAGAGTGCCAAGTCGAAGCCCAAGAGCATGAGGGAACAAATATTGCATTCAAATGATAATGAACAGTCAGTTCCAGGTTGGCTGATAAGTAAATGTAGCATTGAGAATTATAATGTGGAAATATTTGTTCCAGAATGACAAGAAATGATAGCAGTTCTTAACGGAAGGTGTTTCTGAAATGTTAATCATGCACTTGAAATGCACTGAAATAATCAGACTTTTCATATCACAAACGAGTTTGCATGGTGAGAGATTTATTCTTTTATATCTTCAAAGTGTTACAAGTATTAAGCAAAATAGACATGAATAGATTTGGAAAAGATTCAGATACACAAGATCCATTTCCAGAATAAGCAAGTTTACAAAAGCATGAGAGTTCAAAACATAGCATGTCAATTATGCCTGAAGTGTAAATAGAAGGCGCAGGAGGAACCTTTAGAATGCAGATATGTGAAAGTTTCAGGCAATGAGAAACCAAAGGAATATCAAGTTTTTTAATGAAACCAAAGGAATATCAAGTTTTTTAATGCAATCCAAACGAGATGTGTGTATTCAGAATGCTATATACCCAGAAGAGCGTCTTGTTAAAGATAGAATTTATACAGCATTTCCATGAAGAAAGTTGAGGAAAGTAGAAATACCATGTGAATCGGGTCATATTTTTACACATACAATTTTATTGTTCTCTCTTATACTCACAATGGTTTTTGGATTTACATATGGAGATCATAGTTTTTAGAAAATACATGGGCCTCTAAATAAATTCAATAATTCCTCATTACTGTTTGTTTACCCACTTTGGGGTTTCAGGTGAAGTATACAAATTTTCATTATTTCCAATCAACCCATGTGGGTATTCTTTCTCATAACAAGTTAAATGTTTTATCATATGGGAGTTTTCAGACAAATGCATAGTTTTGCCTCTAGATATCAAGTACTCATTTGGAGAAGATTAAAATTTTAGAATAACGAAAGAAAAGCCAGATTTTGCTTGGCTACACAAGGTCTTTTCCAGAAAGCCCACATTGGGTTTTCGAAACACAATTCTGCATATTACAATTTTCAATTCACCCTTGAGGGGTTCAATGAGCAGCTACGGGAATGTCAGAGTGGAGCACAAGCCATCATGGGTCGAGCTTATAATTTGAATGTACAATGAATATATTTTGTTTCCCGAATACCCACGTTTGGGGTTTGCTTTTAAAATACAGAAAATACAATTGCAGTGACAACCCATGTGAGGATTTTGTATGAGACAGCAAGAGTCCAAAAATCCAAATTTCCTTTGGTGGGTCGAGCTTCAGAATTAGAGAATGCTAGTTTTCCTTCTATTTTCATGACACCCATGAAGGAATTTGTCCTCAAATGTGAGGGAGAAAGGAGTTCTTGTTTTGGGTCGAACCCAAAAGTTAAAAAAATGCATTTTCTGAGATACATATAGCCGCAGCCAGGGATATACTAGAGTCTCAAACCCCATGAAAATATCTAGTGTGAGCTCGTGTAGGGTGGTCAGTAAAGATAAAGAATACAGAGATAGCAAATATAAGCACAAAAATGTCAAAAAAAATACATTAGAGGTTGTCTTGGCCGCAACCATAAAGCCATAATGAACTAAAACGAGAAGCCATAGAAGCATATTACCTTGTGCTCAGTAGAGAAAACAAGAATCCTCGAGCAAGTTCTTTCATGAAAGCTTCAGACAAAGCCCGAGTTCGTGCATATCGGCCAAGAAGAACAAAGCACAGGAAGGTAAAAGAAAGTCAGAAACATGAGCAGGCTGCGGCCTTAATGGCCTTTCTTATTCTTTGAATGGAGTAAAGAATAAAAACAACAAACAAGTCGAGCTTACCCATGGGAGGATTCGACTTTCATAAGGTAAAGGTGAAGATTCTTGAACATACAAGCTACAGATTCAGCTCAATCATGGTGACGGCGCTCCTTTCAGCCAGAGACTAATTTTTTCCAAAGTGATAATTGCAAAATGAATCATTTTAGGGTTTGACCTTGTTTTTTTCATGCCCTAATTCGAGCTAACATCATAATTGTCTAGAATATTCATGTTTATCAATAGCACATGGGGAAGTTCGAATTAGGGTGGCCTTGTACTATGATTTATTCAAAAGTCTGAAGTTTAATATTTGAGGGGGGCCGAATTCATATGCCTAGGTCAATACATTAAGTCTTTAGGGCTTGTATCTTCTGCCTTAGAAAAATTAGAATATTTGGTATGAATGGTGAATACCTTATGACCTAGAAGTGGATATTTTTATCACTTAGGTTTTTGTATTCTCAAAGAAAATCAATTGTCTACTTAGGGTTTTTGTTTTAATTGATTTTAGAGAAATCAATTGGAGATATTGATGTGAGGATGATATGTATTGATATTTTTATGATTTTTTAAGAGAAAAATCAAAGCATTATAATGGAGAGGTAAGATGTAATTCTTTTGCAAAAGATTTTGCAAATCTTTAATTGCAAAAATGGATAAATTGTAAAATCTGCAACCCTATAAAGCAGAATCGTAAAGCAATCTCTTATAAATTATTTTATGATTTCTTGCTATTTTTAGCAGATTATTGTTGAATTTTCCCCTTGGTCGGATTTGGGTCTCATCTTGGAGAGATAAGGTGTTTTTCTGGCTTTTAAAGTGGATTCAGCCTATTTTTAGAGGCTTGACAATTTGATCATAAAAGCAGTATGCTTTTTTCTGCTTTTATGCAGTTTTTGAGACAGTTTGAAGTTTTTTCCTTGAGCTTCTTTGTGAGCTCGGATTAGGGTTTCTTGAGAGTTATATCTTTGAAAAGACTTAGTCTTTTGGCTCTCTCCTTCTCAGTTCAGATTTCAGTTCCTGCTCATACACATTTTTGAGCTTGTGAACCCTTTTGTACTCAGTTTCAGATAGACACTCTTTCAATTTCAGTAATACAACAGAGTTCTTCTTTCCATTTTCTTGTCTCAAGACTGGTAACAACAGTTTGAACCTATGTTAGTTTTCAAATTCAAGGGCGATGTGTGGAATATCATAGGAATCCACGTAGCAAATCCAATCATGGCAAATATATTGTGAACTATTATTTAGAAAAGAATGAGTGACAAAATCTGGTTTCCTTCAAAAAATACCCCTATATCATAAGTTATAAATTTTATTTTAGTCCATCTTTTCTTAAATTCCTCCTGTGAAAATCAAAAAAATATATTATCATTCTCAGAGAATAACCATCAGATTTGGATCGGGAAATTCATGATTTTCACATACATAATAAGATGGATTGTTGGGAGATTTCTTGAATCTTGAGATAGGGCAATATTTGTAAATCATTTGAACAACAACCAAATTGGCAATTTATTTGTATAAAAAGGGGTGGAATGGGAAATGGGAATTGAGTGAATTCTTGGAACTTAGGGGAATTTTGTAAAATTTTGTGTAGACAATAGGGAGATTATGCCAAGTGTTTGTACTTGAAGGAGAGAAGATACTACAATTTCCTCGTTGATTGAGAAGGCTTTGTAAAATTTCTTGGAGCTGAATTGAAGGATCAGTCACTTCCATTAGAGAGGGACCTAGAGATGTAGCCAGTTGGCGAACTCTGTTATCAATCAGTTGTCTTGTCTTCTCTTTTTCATTCTCAAATTTTGTTATTCCTTTAGTCATCTTTTCAAGCATTTGATATTAAACATTTCAATTATGTCAATTTCATTCAAAAAATTTAATTAATCATTGTAATAATTAAGCGTTCATAGCAATTGTCATAGATCCTAATGCAAATTAGTTTGGTATTAAAGCTTTATTGGACTAGTATTGTAGAAGTGGATGCTAACACATTATAGGAAACAATGAGGTGAAGGTGAGCTAGAAGAATACAATCTTGAGATTGGAAAACAAATGACTTTTCCAACAATGGAAGAAAATGAAGTTGGGAAAAGTACTGAGCCTAAGCTTGATGATAAGTCTTTTCAGTGAGCCTTTCTTGACATGAAGGCTATGGTGGAAGAGCTTTATGCAAAAAAGAAGAAGTACGAAAAGGGAGATTCTTTGAAGTGAGAAAAGAAGGAAGATCAAAAGGACAAAGAAGGAAAAGCTCTAGAAGCTCCATCTCCTCCATCTTCCCCATCTTCTCCATCTTCCCATTCTTCTTCTTCTTCTACTACTATTGTTAATCCTTTCAAGAGTAAGTCTAATCCTATTATTAAACTAGATGTAAAATTTGAATTGCCTAAGTACTGTGGGGAGTTAAATGTTGAAAAGTTAGATGATTGGATCCAACAGGTAGAAGTGTATTGTAGGATTCAAGGCCTAGCAGAAGATGCTTCTATGATCTAGTTAGCCACTCTCTAGTTGGGATGTACAACTCTCACCGGTGGGAGAGTAGGACTCGAGAGGAAATCACTCGCCATGGTAAGGTTAATATGACTTTTGATGGAATTTGTTGCTGCCCTTAAAAAATAGTTTTATCCTTTAAGTTATATTGCAACAATTAACATTGAATTGGAAAACCTTTAGGCAAGGTAAGGGTCAATCTATCCAAGATTACACCCACGATTTTAGAAAATGGGCTATTGCTTTAAATGTTCCATTGTATACTCAGGATACATTACTTAAGTACATAGGTGGTTTGCATTCTTACCTAAGATACACTATTCTAATGTTGAGTCCTAGTAATCGAGATGAAGTGTTAACCCAAGCCACTCATTTAGAGTCAAGGGGTAAGAAAAATTTCAGTGATAATTTCTCAAAGAAACCATCTAAGTCCGAGGAGAAGTCTAAGGGTAAAGACAAAGATAAAGGAAAAGGGAAGAAGACAACTATAGTTAAGAAGGGGGGTGATAAGCCCACATGCTCCCGTTGCAAGAAAGAGGGGCATGATGATTCAAAGTGTTGGAAGCTGCATCTAGAATTAAGGCCGAAAAGATACAGAGGCAATAAAGGCAAGCAAAAGACTACTATAGTGATTCAACAAGATCTTGGATCCAACTATGGAGATGAAACACAGATTGTTGCTGCTAGGGTCCAAGGTAAAGGGAAACGTATAACTCTCTCTTCTGATGCAAATGTTTCTAATGCAAATGCAATTACAAATATCTACTCCTCCTAAAGTTGATAAACAACAGAATGAATTGTTTCATATTCAAGTTATAACTAAGCACACTAATATTGACACACTACTTGATATAGGCTCTCAAGTCAACTTAATATTTGAGGAGGTGGTAAAGAGACTTAATTTAGCTACAACAGCTCATCCAAAGCCATATTTGCTTGGATGGGTTTGCAATGATGGTCAACTGCAGGTAACGAAACAATGTAAATTGAAATTTGCTATCATTGCAAACTTTGTTGATGAGGTGGAGGTAGATGTTGTTCCTTTGGATATTTGTGGGCTTGTGTTAGGGAGTCCTTATCTATATGACATAAAAGCAATCTTTTATAGTGGGGAGAATAAGTATCATCTTTTTAAGGATGGGACAAAATACATTACACATGCACACAAATTCAAGACTAATCTTGCACTAAATAATGCTGGTCAAATGAAAAGATTGGTCAATTCTAGTAAGAAATTTGTATTAATGCTTGTAAAACCCAAAGAGGATGAAAAAGCTGAAGCATTTAAGGGGTGCGATCCAAAGCGTAAAACTGAGATGGTCAAAATAGTCTCTTCTTATGATTTCTTATTTTAGGAGCCAAAGGGGTTGCCACCTAAGAGAGAGATACAACATGAAATCCAGTCATAGCAAGATGTGCCTCTTCCAAACATCGACATGTACTATTTATCAGTTTTGAAGAATGAGGAAGTCAAAAAGAAAGTCTAGGGGTTGGTTGAAAAAGGAGTCATCTTTCCTAGTACATCTCCTTGTGGCTTTCCAATTGTGTTGGTTCCAAAGGAGGATGGGTCTTGGAGAATGTGCATTGACTATCGAGCCCTAAACAAGATAATAGTAAATAACATGTATCCTCTTCCCCGTATTGATGATTTACTTGATCAATTAAAACATGCAGTTTATTTCTCTAAGTTAGACTTGCGTAGCGGATATCATCAGATAAGAATTACAAAAGATGACATTTGGAAAACTACATTTAAGACAAAATAGGGACTGTTCAAGTGGTTGGTCATGCCCTTCAGGGTTTTCAATGCACCAGCTACATTTAGGAGAGTCATGAATGATGTCTTTCATCCTTTTATTGATGATTTTGTCATAGTCTATCTAGATGATATTCTTGTATTCACTCGAACTTGGGAAGATCATGTAAGCCATGTAAAGAAAGTTTGTGATGTATTGAGAAAAGAACAACTCTTTGTAAAGATGTCTAAATGCGAATTTGCGAAGAAATCCTAAGTGTACTTAGGCTATGTCGTAGGTGGTGGTCAATTGAAAGTAGACCCTATGAAGGTTGAAGTTATTGTAAAATGGCCTAAGCCAAGTACAGTCACTAAAGTGAGAAGTTTCTTAGGTGCAGTCCAGTACTGGTGAAAGTTCATTGCAAACTTATCCTACATTGCATCACCATTGCTTGCATTGACTAGAACCAAGACAACTTTTCAGTGGGGAGGTCCACGACACAAGGCCTTCAACACTTTAAAGGAGAAGTTGAGAATAGTACTAGTTCTGGCTCTACCATATTTACCTCAATCATTTGAGATTGAGACAAATGCAAGTGGATTTACCATGCGAGCAGTGCTAATGCAAGGAGGTAAACCAATCTTCTATCACTTTGAAACCTTTTTAGGTGTAGTAATTAACTATCCTACTTATGATAAGGAACTTTATGCATTAGTTTAGAGTGTTAAAAAATGGAAACACTACTTAATGGGGAAAGAAACTGTAATCTAGACTGATCACCAGCCACTTCAATACTTACATTCATAGTCTAAACTACAACAAAGTAGGCACTTTAGGTGGATGGGTTTTTTGCAACAGTTTCATTTGGAATTAAGTACAAAAAAGGTGTCCATAACAAAGTGATAGATATGTTGTCTAGACCCTCTATCATGAATGCTTTGATTGTCCTTAAAGGTAGTTCCATGGTACATGAAATTTTTCAAGAACAATATGTTAACAATGAAGACTTTAAGGACATCTATTTAGCTCTAATTGCAGGCAAACATGTAGAAGAGAAAGATTACTATGTGTAGGATAACTTGTTGCATCATTTAGGAAAGCTATGTATTCCAAAAGGTGAACAGGCACAGGTAATCAGAGAAACACACACGTCATTGATTGTAGGAAACTTTGGGGTAAGAAAAACAATGGCTCAATTACAAAAATAATGAACATTATTGGTCTCATATGCAAGAAATTGTATCCAAATATATTAAAGGATGTGTAATTTGTGCAACAAGTAAGCCTAGCAATAGGAAATTGGGGTTGTACACACTGCTTCTTGTACCTTCCCATCCATGGGAAAGTGTTTCAATGTATTTTTTCGGGGGGTTACCTATTTCTAGGAAGGGACATGATTATATGTATGTAGTAGTTGATTGTTTCAACAAAATGTGTTTTCTAATCCTTGTAAGAAATAGGTCATTATTGAACTGATAGCTCAGATGTGCTTTCAATTTGTATGGATTCATTTTGGGTTACCTAATTCTATTGTATTGGATTGAGATTATTGATTCTTGGGGGAATTTTGGTCAGCTTTGTGGGGACTCATGGACACCAAACTGAAGAAGAGTACAACCTTCCATCTGCCGATCGACAGATAGACAAAGGTAGTAAATAGGATAGTTGTGCATCTGCTTTGAGGTTGCTGCAACAAACATCCCAAGCTATGGGATGCGAGTCTTCATTATGTGCAGCATGCTTACAACCATGCAACACACTTTTCTACAAAGAGGTCTCCTTTTGAGACTTGTTTCAGTTATGTGCCTAAAACAACAATGGATTTTTCTTTTGGGAAAAATGATGTTGAAGATGAATGCCATATGCAGAGAAGGCTTTGAAGTTCATCTAGAAAGTCCAAGCAATTCATCAGGAAGTGGAAGCACAGTTGAAGTAGAGCCAAGCACAATACAAGGCTCACCATGATAAGCATCGCAGTGATCACCATTTCTAGGTTGGAGATAAAGTTTGGTTACATATCAGTAAGGAAAGAATGCAAGGAAAAGGAAGGAATATCAAACTGATTCGGTATGGTCCCTTTGAGATCTTGGAGAAGATCGAAACCAACACCTTCCGCCTCAATCTTCGTCCATACATGCACATCTACTCAATTGTCAATGTTGAGAATCTGAAGTTGTATGAGCCTCCAATGATACTTGATGAAGACACAAACATTCAGGTTCAATCAGTTGATGATCTTTCACCAGAGTACATGTAAGAGTTTCTAGAGGATGTCATCTTAGACACAAAAGTTAGGACTTCATGAAGAGGAGTTGTTGAATACCCCAGAGTGGGACTGAAGGGGATGAATCCAAGACAGGAAAAATGGATGGAGATTGGTAAAGTGAGGGAACTCTACCCTCACTTGCTTTCTGAGTAATCAAGCTTTCAGAGGTCTAAAAGCTCTCTAGTGGGGAGGACTAATCTAGGGGGATCCCTTTTCAGTGAAAATTGAAGTGTCCCCAATGCTCCAGAATTCAACACCATTAGAAAGAGCTCAAAATCTTGATTCCAACACAACTTGAACAGAGTCAAAAGGAGCCCATATGCTCAAGTTATGGCCAGTCAAACTTTGGTCAAATTGGTACCTAAGGCTATCAGAAAAGTGAAAAAAATGGTTGACTTGGAATTGGACAAAACCAATGTCAAGTCAAAGATCTCGTTGAGACATTTCCAATGACGTTTGTTTCATTGAATTTTGAGTTCAAACGCCCAAGTTACGCCAAGTCAAAGTTTGCAAGCACCAAGGTTGACTAGCTATATGGATTCTGACGTCAGCATGTTAATGTGGTAGTCTGTACTGTATGACTAATGACATGGCAGCTCTCCATATGGACACATGGTAGTTTTTACACCAACTAGATGTTGATGTGTCAAGTGATGTGGCAATACAGCCTCAGAGGTGGACCAATCACAGACGAAGACATGTCAACTAGTGGCAGGACGACATACTAACTATGTAGCTGAGGTGGCATTCTTGGCAAATCAAAGGGTTCCACGTGGCACTATCACAAGGTTCCATGTGGTACCCCTCTATCTATCCACCAGTACAGGTCGATCAATTCAAACCATTTGCTAAAATTGAATGGGGGGGATTCGATTCCCCCACCTCACACTTAACATACCAACTGTTGACTGTTATGCCACAAAATCCTCACCTAACACTATTTTCCCACCAATTGGTTTTGACATTTTAAAAAGGTACATTCAATTTTAAAAATCGATGGTGGGGGGGTCAACCTCCTGACCTCCCTACCCCACAAAAGGCTTATTACCACTGCACCATCAAATGATGCTTAGTATATTAATGGGGTCAGTTATTTTTTATAAAGAACTAAACTGATTACCCCTATTTCAAAAAAAAAAAAACCTCTATATTTTAAATATATAAATCTTCCAATACTTATAAAAGATTAAAATATATCATGTGAAACCCAAAAAAAATATATTAAGGGGCTCAAAATATAATGGAGATTTTATATGGGGAAATAAATGATTTTCATATGTAATAAGGGGGATTATGTGGGATTTTTCTTGTAAATGGGAGATAGGGAAATATTTTGTAAATCATTTGGTTATCAACCCAATTGGACAATTTATTTGTATAAAAAGGGGTGGAATGGGCTTGTGAGGGTAATGGAAATTGGGTGAATTCTTGGGAACTTAGAGGAATTTTCTAAAATCTCTATGCAGACAATAGGGAGATTAAATTTCGAAGTGTTTGTACTTGAAGGAGATAAGATATTGTCAATTTCCTCGTTGATTGAGAAGGCTTTGTAAGATTTATTGGAGCTAAATTGAAGGATCAATCACTCTATTAGAGAGGGACCTAGAGATGTAGCCAGTTAGTGAACTCTATTATCAATCGATTATCTTGTCTTGTCTTTCTCGTTCTCAAATTTTTTTATTCCTTAATTCATCTTTTCAATCATTTGATATTAAACATTTCAATTATGTTAATTTCATTTGAAAGCTTTAATTAATCATTGTAATAGTTAATCATTAATACAATTATCATAGATTAGGATATAGATCAACTGGGTTGGGTCGCAGGGACACCCTTGTTGTATTAAAAAAAAAACAAGTTATTTCATTAGGCTATGTAAACAGCTTTGCACTTCCTATTGTAATAGAGAAATTTTCATATATATATATGCCAAATTTCTTTTAGTTTTGGGCCCATTTTGATGGAATGAATCCTTTTGAGTTATTTTTCATTTCTTTATATATTAGATTTTATCTTATTCTTAGTAGTGTAAATATTTTTTTATTTGTGATTATTAATTATTTAATATATTTATAATCATATATCTTTTCATATATTTGATTTCTATTTTAAGATTTATAATTTTCTCTTTCAAGTTAATCATATAATTCTCATTTAAAATTTTGAAAGACTTGATTGACCTCAAATTTTTATATGTTTTAAGTTTGAATTTTCAATTCACATCCTTCTCCACTTCTCATTAGGAAATGACTTGATACCATGTCTTGATATTTAAAGATATTTAATGCGAAATTAATTTATAGCTGATTATAAAGGTAAATCATTTTAGGAACATTTTTAATTTGGAGCTTAAAATATTCACATTTGTTGGTGTAAATAGATGTTTTATCTATCTAGGTCCTATTTTCTTTTTCTAGTAGTCATAGTTTTTAAGATAAGATCTTATAATATCTCATATAGTTGGCATTTATTTAATGCTTGTGTCCTAGGTCATTTAATGTTGGCTCATGTCATTTAATTATGACATAGTCATTTAATGTTGGAGAATTATCATGCCTTGCCTATATAAGCAATGAATTATATATACATTGCAACAACTATTCAATTTGGTTATCAACATATTCAATCTCACAATCTTACATCCATAATCATAGCATGATAGTTTTAAGATTTCTCTTTGCTAAAGTTATTGTCTTGTAGGTGATCTTGGAGTGTTGAGGTGTTTACCATAAACTCCTATATTTTTTAGGTGTGATTAGGAGTTTTGTGGACCTTGCGATTAAATCAAGGGAGTCAAAGAAAGTTAGATTTGGGGGGTAGTTGATTTTTTGAAGCAGTTTGGATCAAAACTGACCCCACCATTGTCTCTAGAAGATTTGAGAATCTAAGGATCGACTATCAAAATGCAAAAGATGATACCTTATTTTAGGGGTATCAAGGAAATTTTCTCTCTATTCGATGGTTCTCATACAACCATACAAATCTATACTTGGCTATACAATACAAATTGTATGAGTGGTGTCTGTAGGGTCTACGATTGGGCATAAAATATTATTTGTGGTTTGGCATCTCTTACATTGAGCTAACTATGATTCACCAATTATCTTTTTTTCAAAATTATACATACTCGACTCTTTAGAACCTGTCAAATCATCAATATTTGTCATGTCTATCAGGGTACGTTTCATTTAAGACACACAAGTTTTAATATTATAATTTTTTTTTATTGTACCATTAGTTTATTTAAATCTCATCATCATAGGGGCATTAGTACCTGCACCTTCCTTAGTGTGGGGACTATGCCTTGGGCGATGAAGCCTATGGCCCACTACCCCCTAATTACGCCACCCTAGTGATGCCATTGTTGGGTGGTAGCAATTCTTTTTGAAACCAAACTTTATATGTGTGATCATATGGGGTGACTAAGGGCTTAAAGAAATGAAACCTATTTTGCTCCACAGAGGTTGTAATAGGCCATTTTTTTCAAGAAATCATAACTTGTAATTCAGGAGTCAAATTTTTTGAAATGAGATATCATTAGAAAGTTGGCTTCACAAATTTTGTAGTGGTGTAATTTTGGCATTGGTTTTCATTGATGTCAACACTTGGTGAGGTTGTTGCATTGGTTGTCAACACTTGGTTGTTGCTTGGTATCAGTTGCCATTATTGACAATATTTAGTTTGGGATGTCATTGATGAATGATGATGTTGATGTTCATGGTTGGATGTCATGCCTTGGTTGATGTCATGTAAAGTTGTATTGAGTGTGGTTGCTATTATAAATGATAATATCATGTTGATATATTAAGATGAGGATTAGAAGTAATTTTGATAGAAGAGAAATTATGTTGATTTTTATAATATGTTATATATTCTCTCCTATTGTTCCCGTGGAAGTATGTGTTACTACTTGAGAAAGTTATAGCCTCTACAAGTTGTTCAAGGTTTCTATTTCAGGAAGTTGTGGTGAGGACTATTTGGAAAAATTCTCTAGATTCCTCTGCTATTGGATATATGGTCTTGCAATTTTGGATTCATTGTTTGTGCTCTATGGATGTTACACTCCTATATTTTTTGTAGTGTCAAAAATTGTACTCCTTTACATTTTCACATGATGTCTAGGTCCCTTAATTAATTTTACTTGATTAAGCCTTTCATTGGCCCAATTATGCATTTACAAGCCTAATTAATTGCAATTTTCAAAAGGGAATCATGATTTAATTAATGCAATTATAATTTTTAACACCTCGAAATGAATAGGTCCTGGCAATTTATGTTAGGACCCATTCACCCTTGGGCGAATGAGTCCCCTTTAGTTGCTAATTTCAAAATTTTAATATGTTTTTGGTAGCCTTTTGATGATCCCAAATTCAAATTCAAATTTTAGCTTCTATTGTTTAATTTTTGGGAAATTAAATAATTACCTATAAATACAAGGTCTTTTATCAATTCAAATCCTTGATTTTCAAGAGCATTGATTCAAATTTCACAAGAGCTAAGATTATTGTCAAAGGTTTTCAAGAGTAGATTTCTCAAGCATTTGTTGCAGCATTTAATATTTCAAACATCATGTCAAAGTTATCAAGCATCATGCATGTTTTTGGGGATAACATTGTTATGTAGGTTTCAAGCATTCAACTCAAGATTAAAGCATCAAGATCACATCATCAATTAGCCATTTCATGCAAGATCAAGACCTTGGAAAGATCTAGTAAGTTTTAGTCCTTTAGGGGTTTCGAATCAAGGCTTTGGTAAGTTGAAACATAGCAATTGCTTATTCATCATTCCTTTCATGTTTCATTGTTTCAATTTAGGTTTAATTATCAAAATGGGGTTTGACCAAGGAAAACTCCATTCACCAAAAATAAACAAATTTTCCCTCTTGTGTGTTTTGTAGATCTTAGGTTGAAGAAGGATTGAAGATCTATCAAAGGAGCAAAATTGTAAAAGTTGTCAAAGTTGCAAAAGTTTTCAACATTATTGTCAAGCCATGGGAACTCCCTTTCAAAATTTATTTATGAATTTCCAACTACGAAAACATGAGGAATTCAGAGTGTAGACATAGGATCAAAGGATTGTGAAAAAAAAATTCAATGAATGAGTCGCAAGAGGACACTTAGCACAAGCTTTTTATCATAGGTACATAAAATTAAACACTTCTTAGATCTGCAATTTCTTTCTAGATTATGTCAGATTAAGGTTTAATTTAAAGAGGTTTCATGTGTTACATTGCATCATTGCATTCATTTAGTAGTTTTCATTCATCTCCTATAAGTGCATTTCAGGTTGATTTTCCCCATCCTAAGTCATAAAGAAAAAAACAAGAACTCCACCAAGGTTGACTCACCTAAGGGTTGAAATTCAATCTTACCCTAGGGTATATTTTTTTCCTAATGAACTAGGGAAGATAGGTGCATCATAACCCCCCTTTGTTATTATTATTGATACACCTCATTTTTTCCTCATTTCATTTTGGTGAAATTGACATTCTTGTACTATACATTTTCTGATTTAGAGTACATTCAAACCCTATACCTAGGATTTGTATTAGTTTACATTGTATTGCATTACTTTGCATCTCATTTAGGGTTTTTTAAGTTGCATTAGTTTGCATCTCATTTATGGTTTTAGGTTTGTATTTTGCATCCTTTACAATCTGAAAATTTCAAAAAATTGCATGTATATTACATTAAGTTTGCATAGTAATTGTATATTAGTGTATGTTCAATCATTCGTATTCAAATATTGAGTCAAAATTGCATTTCAAAAGTTTCATATTGTTCATCATTTTCCATTCATTACATTTGTATTTAGACATCAAAATATGGAAAATCAATCATTGAAAGTGTAGTTTAGAAGATAAGAGTTTTGTTTTATGGATTTAACTATGTGCAGTTTATTTGCAAAATGGACTGTGGAAATCTAATGTCTCTTAAGTATAGTCTATAGTTTGAAATAGGAAACCCTAGCTTTAAGATTTAAACTCAAATTTAAATTTTTGCAACCCCTCTACAAAGACCCATTCACCCTAGGTCAAATATTTCCTTGTACAAGTGTTATTTCAAAATTTTGGGTAGTGATTTGTCTTAGTTTGCTTCATTCTGATTTGTTGTTAAATCTAGGTCTAAGTTTCAAAAACTAAAAGAAAATTGTCATTTTTTCCATTAGCTTTAATTTGTCAAATTGAGTGCATTATTTGGAAATCAAAATTGGCATTAAAATACATCAATTTTAGGTTTTTGCATAGTATAATCAATAAATTATCTTTTTTAAATCAAAAAATTGCTATCTCTTTTTACATACTTGCATTGCACTTCCTATTTTTTGGTGTTTGTTGCATTTATCTAGCTCCTATTTTCCATTTTGGGTGCACCTTTGGTTTTGTGAAACTTGTACGAGCTTCACAACCTAGCGTCCTATTACCAATACTATAGTGAGACATAGTTCAAGACTCATGCCATCCCACGCTACCACACTCTCTATGGATCTTGAGTTTTCAAACTATTTCACTCATAATTTTGATACTATTCAACCCACTATATGTTGGAAGAATGAAGAAGTTCTCTAGTGTGTTTTCAATGATGCCAAAATTGTTTGGTGACAGTTTTTGTCCATCCAGTAAACAATGCTTTTGTTATTTTAATCTGGTAATTTGGTCTAGAATTCTTCATATTAAAAGATGAGCCTATGTGGTTTTAATATGATGTTTAGGACTATCAGTTTCATCTATGGACAAGTTTACAATGATTTTTGTTGAATGGGATGAAAGATATAAATGACCGAAGTTTGGCATATGGGCCTTGTATATTCCTCTAGTCGACATGGATAAGTGGTGTACGCTTCATTGATGGTTAAAGAGATCCTTCTTAGGTATGGGCTGACCTAATTTATGACTTGCACACTTCTTTTAGCACGAAAGAAGTTTTAGTCTAAGCTAACAAGCTATTTTTTAATTGATTATGTATACACCCAATTAGGCCGACCTAATTGATGTATGTAGATGTAATAATGTATATGTATGAAACATTCTTGTATTGAAGATATACATATGTGTGTGTGTGATATGCGACAAGTAATAAGTAGTGATGCACAATAGAGTGATATTTTGCAAAGTTGTAGGTAGTTGCTGTGAACTTGCAAACTGATGTAGGATTTTATATTCCAGAGCTTAATTGGAACTGAACTTAGCACATAGGTGTATTCATCAGTTTATCTTTTTAGAAGTGAGCCACACTCTCTTTGTGTAATCATTTCAAGCTATGAGCCTTTCAAGGACAATGTTTCTTGGAAAATTTCCCCTATAATATCTTATGACCAGTTATAATATATTGTGAGCTAATCCTTACTGTGGATTTTCCCATTCTCTCCTTCCACATCAAAATATTGGTGTTCATCTATCATGTGGTGTTATGATTCTTTTCATGTATTTGTTTACAATTGTAGTTAGATATGTTTTAATTATTGAATGGTTAGCAGTAAAATGGTTTGGTAGAATATTGATTCACCCCACCTCTTAGTATTTTGGGTGTTTAGAAATTGGTATTAAAGCTTGCTTCCTTAGGAAAAGTTTAACAACTTAAGGTAGATATTAAAGTTTGAACACATGGATTAAAAAAGGTGTCATGTTTCTCCGAAAGAGATCTCTACAATTGAAGAACTCCATGTTTCTCTTGAGGATCTAGACAGAATTGAAAATGAGAAAGAAACTCTAAGGGAGAAATTAAAAGAAGTAAATGAATGCATCAAAACTTTAAGAGAGAAAATCAAGAAGTTCAGAGAAAGGCATAGAGAAGTCAGTGATTATTTGTAGAAAGAAAATGAAGACATCACTGGATGAAAGGTACAAATGGAAGAAAATAAAAGAATTGAGGACTGTCAAAAAGCTAAAATTTAGAGCAAGGTTGATGAGTTTACAAAGCTTGAACAAGAAGTGGTAACCAGGTAAGGTATGACCTGGAGAAAGAAAGGCCTCATGAGGAAAAATTATAAACAAGTACTACAATGCTTGATGATTTTATTGCATTTCAAAAACCTTCTAAGGATAAAGGTTGTTTAGGACTTGAAGAAGAACAAAGCTCAAAAGAAAATCAGACTCCTAACAAGGTTGAAAATCAAAGGAAGACTCAAGGAAATGGTAGAAAAATCAAGAATCAAAGAAGCAATACCAAAAGAAATCCTATGCGACAACCTAATGTGCAAAGGTACCCATCTTTCAATGGTATTTTTTTTTCGTGAAGTAAATTTGGCCATTGAGAAACAAAACGTAGAAGTAGAATGAATCAAAATGTTGGATTATTTTCTAAAAAATGTTTTTCAAGTTTATTGCTACACATGTAATGCATTTGGTCATAAGGATAACTAGTGTAGATCAAGGATAAATTCAAATAAGAGAAATGTTGTGTGCTACAATTGCAATAAGCTTGGACACATTTCAAGATTCTGCATAAGTAAGAATGGAAGGAAAGCAAATCCAGATCAAAGGAATAAGCTAGTAAAGAAGATTAACCCTACTAAAGTTAAGAAGGAATTGGAGAAGGTCTGGAAGAAGAAGGAAGAACCTGAGAATAAGGATGAATTAAATGCATCTGTACCTACATCTGGTGCAGATATTTCTTCTAAAAACTAAACCCAATGGTGGATTTAGGGGGAGCAATTACAAAGAAATCTAATAAACCCATAATATAAGAGGTGTCAAGTAGTGACAAAAAATATATGTGATGTGAAATGTCATTCTGAAGATTTCAAAAAGGTTTCTAGTAGAAAAGATGCAAATTTGGAGATTTGCAAAGCATTTTAGAGATTGCATTGTGCTCATAAAGTGTTTGTCAACTTTTTATGGATGGAATGCATTAAATAAAAAATTAGGGTAGATCAGTAAGGTATAAAGTAAAAACCTAAGTCGAGTTAAATTATGTTCACATTTGGACGAAAAGTAGAGAGAGTTGAAGCGAGTTGAAGGAAATTTAGAGAATTTGGCATTAAACCCTAGTTTTCATCGAAGCTTGAAAAAGGTATTTACAACTATCTATACTTGGTGGGTTTGAATTAAAAGTAATTTCCATAAGCATATACAAAATAATTGAGGGAAAAATGGCCACTTCGACTATGGTTGAAGTTTTTGAGAGACCCCAACCAAAATTTAGAAGGTTTTCATGGAAGGTTTACGAAATGGACCCCATGGGTTGTTTTCACAAATTCTAAGAAATGTCTTACCCACTGAGGATACCTGAACCTACATTCATGGGAAATTAGAAGAATTTGATCACTAAGAACTCACAAATATATGGCTAAAGGAGCTAATTGGAGATAATTCATTGGTGAATCCTGAATATGAATATCTTGTATAGAAGAAGCTAGATGTATGGAATTGGTTCCCAGAGTTTTGTATTGCAATGGATGCAAAGTTTGTAAGGATAGTACTTATATATGTGCAGGCTCATGATGGGCTAAAAAGTGGCGATATGGTGGGTATATGTAGGGTATGTGGCTAACGACTTTTTTTTACCCAAAATTGATGAAACAAAATGAGTTTTTAAAGGAGATTCTCAATTTCCACCAATATAAATTATGCTTTACTTTGAATTTAATCAATAATTATTATTCATTTTCTATTTGAATTATGACTAAAGTCCTAATTGATAGGTTGATTGAAAAAAATCTATAGCTTTCAAATAGTATCACATTTTTGAATCCAAAACATGAGTCACATTTTATGCTTTGCATGTACTGTAGGATTAAAAAAAAATGAATTTCATGAAGTTTTGACCAAGTTAAGGTGGTTAGACATACGAGTTTTTAATATTTTTTAAAATTTGTAATAAAAAATTCATAATTAATTATTTGCTTGGAAAAAAATTACCAAAAAATATGCATCACATCGGGACATAAGTCCTCTACTTGTATCTAAAATATTATAAAAAATATTATCATTTTATTGTGGTTAGGGTGGTCAGACAGACACCTACTTCTTATTTTTTCCTTGAAATTTAAGTACTATTGCATTGAAATTTCAAATTTTCACCAAATAGATATATATTTTTTAATAAACCTAGTAGTTTAGAAACTACATTTCATTTGCTACATATTCTATTCTTACATATTTTTGAAATAATATATATAACTTATTCAAATTTTTGCGTCAAGTTGCCTAACTTTGATTTTTCTAAATTTTTCGCCACTTAAGGGCCTATTTTTCCATGATGATCCTGCATATACCCACTTAGAAGAGTGCACAATAAATTTGTATGGACAAGTGTGCTTGGAGTAATTACCAATGAAGTGATTAAAGGTGTGACTAGTCTTTATGACACTAGACCTATACTAGTGCTAAAGGCTATGAAAAGTGATGTAGTTATGAAAATAATTGGTGCCACATATGATGGGAGAGCACTAACAACCAAACCCATTACAAAACCTACTGTGAAGTATGCTACAATAATTATAGGTTAGAAAATATACTTCACCAATAGAGGAAATTTTGTGTCTACGACTACAATTTATGTTGCACATCATAGGGTGGTAAATTGAAGAGACTATGAATTGTGTGAGTTGCTTCAGCAAAAACCTATGGATAACCTGAGCCAAACTAAGAAAAATAAATATCCATTCAAGTTTGGTTCATGGGTAGTATGTCTACTGCTTTACTTTTTGAGGGAGCTACTTGAAAAGAAAAACATTATATGGAATACCAACAGACCGGTGACACATCAAATATTTGAACATTTACATAGCATTTGAGACTTCAAGGAATGTGGTGATGCTCTAACTACATTCTTTGTAGTTTTTCAGAACAATGTGTATGAAAGAGAAAGATTTCCAAGGAGCTTAGTAAAGAAATATGCAAAGGAGATAACTTTCATAGTATCTACTATTGAGTGTATCATAGAGGTAGTAGAACCTATAAATCTATGGATAGAGCTTCTAGGATATGAGATTGATGACTAGGTGGTTGAGAGACTCATTGAGATTTTTCTAAGTAGCCCTAAGGATACCACTCTACCCTGACATGGTACATATGAAGAGAAGTAACCAAAGTGAATTTGGAAACTTCAACACCTCAAATGGCTAAAAGGGTTAATAAAAATGTTTAGGAATTTTTCAAATTGCATTCACTTTCTAAGGATGATGTTGAAAGACTAAAGGAAGTTGTAGAAGAGAGGAGGGATAGATCAGTTGAACTTCCCTTCAAGCCTAGAATATTAGGAAGAGCATCTTCCACCACTACCTTTTCATTACATGAAACACCTGGTGTAGCTACAACAGTAAAAGGAAAGAAGGTTGATCCCAATACCCCAACAATAGTTAATGTAACTTCCTCCTTTGGACCCCACACTAGAGCTTTTAAGAAGATAAATGTACCCCCTATTACACCCTCAGCTACCCCCATAAAAAGAATAAAGAAAAAGGAAAATAGAAAAAGGAACTTGACTGATGTTGTACAAGAAGATATTGACCTTGGCTTGAAAGAGGAAAGTTAGTTGAAAAGGAATAGAAGAAGCAGTGCTTCCACCAGCAATGAAGAAGCAGAAACCAAAGACAATATTGAAATCTTATATGATGAAGAAGAGACAGAGGAAGAAAATAATTATTTCATAATTCACGTGCATGATAAGAAGAGTGAAGAAGACACATCAAAACCTATGGAGGACATGCCTAGATCTTCTCTAGTAAGAGAACACGCACCCTTGAAGTTGGAATCTCTAGTAAATAATATGATAGAATTTGAGGACTTTCTAGCTATTGTAAAGTTGTTTGATGAGGTTAATGAAGAGGATACGTAAAAAATTGTAAATTATTTCATTCAATATATGGTTATTTTTTATGATAATATGGAAACTATAAGGAAGAAGGTGTCTGAAAATGTTTGGAAAGCTCTAGTACAAAGAAGGAATGAAGTTGTAACTATTGCTGATAAAATAAAATATGATGCCTTGAACACATACAAATCCTCCTTATCTGATGAATATGTTGCTACCTTGTTAAATGAATGTTCTAAGTTGTTCAAGGGAAAATAGAGAGCCACTCTTCCAATGAATAAAGAGAAATACAACATTGAAAGGTTGAGGCAAGAGACTCTTGATACAGTAAGTGAAATGTCAAAGAATGATGAGATGAGAATTGGTTCTTCATCTCATACAACTCAAGCACAAGAGCCTATTAATGCCACAAAAGTAACTTGGACCATCCTATTTTGGATAAGGTTGGTGATACACATGCTGCTTTGGATATGTCTACTCCTTTGAGTGATATAGAGGATACAACCAATAAACACACTAAAGATTAGCATAAAAATGATACCGATGACAATCCATAAGAACATCATGAGAATTTACCAAAATAAATGGTGAAGAAGATAAAAATGAAGATGAAGGAAACAAAGATCTGAAAATATTAATGATGGAAAAGATGATGAAGATAAGGAGAAAAAAAATACAATCCATCACAAAAACCCTCTAGAGAAGAAGAAGAGGAAAAGAAAACAAAAAATAAGGAAGAAACATAGGTTGGAAGAAGTGAAGAAGAATCTTCAAAGACTACTGAGACATCAAAACCATCTGAAGAATCATCCAGAAACACTCTTAAGGGTCTATTGACAAGGACAACTAGAATTAAGTTTGTGCTACCACCTCAGTTGATTCAACTTCCATCACACCCAGGCTATGTGGATCTAAGTAAGATCTCACCAGTTGAAAGGATAAAGATTTGTGGTAATTTTCTTGACTCCTGTACATAGGAAATTGTTGAAACCTATCAGATAGGTACTAAATTTGTAAATGATGCTATTAAGGCTTTGTAGGAGACAACTACTGGTGCCACAATTGATGATTCATTAGCTCCTATTTAAAACTTAAAGTGCTTAGTTGATTCACTTAAAGAATTTACCTCTAGCCTTAAGAAGCAGATTGAAAAAGAGGCAGAATCAAGAATTTTGTAGAAAAAGTTACTAGTACTATAGGATAAATGTGTTATCACACACAAAAAGTGTTGCAATTTCTAAAAGAGGTAAAATATTATGAAGAGGAATCCCATATATTATTTGTATATTGCATGTGGTGGTCACATGCCAATCGAGGCATTGAAGACTACATGGACTCAATAGATTCTCAACTTGCCAAACACTCTAAAGCCTACAAAATTGGAGATGACATAAATTATACTACCTGGACTTCTATTGCAGACATGCAGACCAATTTTTTCACCTTATAGAGGAAAAAAGAAGATGAAATGAGGTGGTTTGAAAACTTAGAGATCTGGTAATGTCTAGCCACTTTCTTGTATCAAGTGCCTTGGTGGATGTAGAGAAAATAGAAAAGATGAATCTTATTCCATCCACTTTGGAAGAATGAGAAGAATTCTTAGTAGAACTGGAATCATTACATAAAACACTTGCCAAAGCGAAGGGGATCTGGGATGATGGAAAACCTACTTGGGAAGTTATTCTCAAGGAATTAGAAGGTGCCCCTAGTTCTAGTTAAATGTTTCTTAATTTTTTGTTTTTACAAAGTTTATAATTGCCATGCCCTTTGTCCTTGATGTCAAAGGGGGAGAAGATATTGTTGTGGAGAATTATTTTTTTGGAGAAGCCTTCTATAGTTTTGTGTATAGTTGAAAGGGGGAGCTCACATAGCTTGAGTGAAGATAGTTTTTTTTTGAAGATCCATTTTTGGCACTTGTTGACATAAATAGAAAAGGGGGAGATTGTTGGAAGAATGAAGAAGAAGCCCTTTGGTGTGTTGTCATTGATGCCAACATTATTTGGTGATAGTTTTTGTCCATCCAATAAATAGTGCTTTAGTTAATTTAATCTAGTAATCTTGTCTAGAATTGTTCATATTAAAAGATCAGCCTATGTGGTTTTAATATGTTATTTAGGAAGATTGATTTTATCTATGGACAAGTTTTCAACAATTTTGGTTGAATGGGCTAAAAGATATAAATGACATCAGTTTGATATGCAGGCCTTGTATATTCCTTTGAACGACATAGATAAGTGATGTACACTTCATGGATGGTTAAAGAGATCCTTCTTAGGTCCATGCTGACCTAATTTATGTCTTGCATGTTTTGTTTTGAGTGTGAAATAAGTTATAGTCTGAGTCGACATGATATTTTTGAATTGATTATGTATACACCCAATTAGGCTGACCTAATTGATGTGTGCAGATGTAATAGTGTATATGTATGAAACATTTATATCTTGAAGAGGTATATGTTTGTGTGTGTGTGATATGCAATAAGTAATAAGTAGTTATGCATAACAGTGTGATATTGTGTGAAGTTGTAGGTAGTTGTTGTGAACTGTGTAGTAGAAAAATGGCCCCTTGTCATTTTCATGGCCTTTTAGGTCTTGTTTCATGATGTTTGGTCCATTTTTCTCTGATTTAATGATGTAACATGTGGCTTGAAAATGCATATTTAGGTCCTTGAAATTCAAATAATCACGTCTTGTGAAGGTGTTGTGAAGTGATGTAAAACATTTCTACACTTTTCTAGACTCTATTCATTCTAATTCACCTAAAAATCACCTTTTCATCACTAATCAAGTCCTATTTTGAAGTGTCGTAAAGTCTTGTAATAAGATTTCACACTTTTCTAAGCATAATTTCACTATTTACACCTTCCTTATGCTTTATTTGACCCCTTTATGCCCTTATAAGCCTTAATTAAGTGTATTTTTGAATGTAAACCCGACAAACAATATTAAATGTGACTTAATTCCCGACACCCATTTTCAAGTCCTAGGTGGGACCCATTCGCCATGGGTGGCGAATGAGTCCTCCTTGGCTCCAAATTCAAAAAAGGTCAAATTTCTTGTCAGGTTTTTATTCAAAATCACTTGATGTTGGCATGTGATGAGGTATCAACGAGTTACTAAGGTAGAAGATTATATAAATAAGTGATTCTCTCCTCATTTTACATCTCTCCTACAATCTCACATCACATTCAAGCAATATTTTCATTCACTCAAGCATTCAATCAGCTTACAACATCAAATCAAGCAGAAATCAAGCATTTTGGAGCATCCATTGACACAACTTCATATTTTCTTCAACAAGGGTTTGGTAAGTTGATAGAATTTGCATGCTATTTCTTTATCATTCTCTTTCATTTTATTATTTCATGAAGGGTTTGATTACCAAAGTGGGGTTTTTCTAAGGAAAACCCTTATTCTCTAACCCTCAACCATTTTTCCCCGCTTGCATGCGTGTTTGCAGAATTTTTGTGCAGATTTAACAAGCATTTAGATGTTCAAGAGTGGTCAACAATTAAATTAGGTTCTTCAAGTCAAATAAACCATATTTCAAGCTTGGAGAAGGTATTCTTTCTATTTTCTGTAGAATTGACTTCGACAACTCGACAAGTAGACATCCTCAGATTTGGTGTTGCAACGTTGTCTCCTAATTTCTCATAATTTTGGGAGAGGAATGATTCACCAATAGTGGTGAATGAGTCCCACCTGAAGGCTGAAAATCTAAGTTTTTTCAAATTCTGGATCCTGACACTCAGAAACCTGTTCATGACAGTTTTCATCAGATGCAAGACTAATTCACCACCTTGGGCGAATGAGTCCCACTGGTGAATTTCTATGATTCGAGACAACATTTAGAAGATTCCAAAATCTCTAATCTCTACCTAGGTACACTCTGATTTAGCTCATTTCTTTTTGTTTTACATTTATTCATTCATAGTTCATTGTTTGCATACAACATTGTGTTTTCAAACATAGCATAAATCTTAGGTTTTGCATATATAATCAATCATATAGATCACTTAACTACACTTAGTTCATTTCGCTTCATTTAATAAAAATCCTACATTGCATAATTTTAATTGACCTCCCTAGCATTTTTGGCCCTACTCTCCTTTCAGGTGAAAAACCCTAGAAGAGCTAGAGAGTCTTGTGGAGCCAAAAATCTACACTTTATTTTGGTGAACATGAATTTTGAACACTTTGCATTTCTGATTTTAATTGTATCTTTCATTCTAGATTACACTTGCATTAACATTCAATTAGGGTATTGTTTTTTTTTGCATTGTAGGGATTTTCAACTTGCATTAGTGAAAAATTAATTTAGCTTTCATTTTTGCATTGCATATCATTGAAAAAACTGAAAAAAATTACATCTCCATCCTTCATTGCAATTTGAATAGCATTAGAATCACATTAAATTTTTTGATAAACACAAAAACAATCTCATACTAGGACTCATTTGCCACCCTGGGCAAATCAGTCTACCTGCACTTTTTAAACAACATTTATGGCATTTTTTTGGAATTTTCCTACATTTCTATAAATTCTATAGTCACTTCTCTATTACAGTTAGTAGAATTTTTTTTATTTGCATTTAGAACTCCTAGATTACCTTGCATTTACATTCACCCCATCCTTTGTGGTACTTTTATGATTTTTTGGTGCCCCATTGATAATACCTTAGTGAGACAAAGTTCTAGACTCATGGCCTCCCATGATAACACTTTCATTGTGGACCTTCGGATCTCAAGAGCTCCTATTTCTAGTATGGAAAATGGTGCATTAGGAATGGACAATACAACTTTTATGCCTTCACCTTTCCATCCAATGAATGTTGACACACAAAACAACTCCATACTATAAGAAAAAGTCATTAATATTCATGAGGATTTTGCACACTTACAACAAGACTTGTCCCTTGAAAATATTTCCACCACTGCCATACCCGCAATAGAAAACCTTCATCATTTGATTGAAAGTGATGATGGCTTACAAGTTATGAAAAGAATTTCCAATATTTACAATAAATATATCTCTTCTAATTCCCAATCCGTAAACATTCTTGTAAGCCATGGAGGATCTCACATTCCTCCCCCTTCCACCATAGCATCCATACCAACTTATACCACTCCTGAGGTTACAACAACTATGCAACATGTTAGTCATGTGGTTCATTCTTTCACAATTCCAACTAGCATTCCTAGTTCTCTTGTGGAATCGCAAGTCCCCTCCACCACCTTCACCCCTCTTAATGTTCCTTTCACTTCACCTCACATTGCCTACACTCCCTCACCATTTTCTCTTCCACCTCAAACCACTTACCCTGACCCTATCATTACACAACTCCTTAACACAGTCTTATCCATGCAACAACAAATTTACACCATTAGCTAAGGTCAAAACGATCCACCCACCTATCATGTTCATAATAGCCCCTTATCCTTAGAAATATTATGCACCTCAATGCCACAAGGAATAGAAATGCCTAGGTTTGAGAAGTACAGAGGTAAAGGAGACCCTATCAACCATGTAAATGCTTATACAACTTTATTCATTGATTTTGTTCTTGATGATAAACTCTTAGCCAATTTTTTTGCTAGGACCTTGAAAGATACTGCATTAGAGTGGTTTTCAAACTTGCCCAATCATTCCATCAGATCATTTAATGAATTGGTGGATGCTTTTATAAGTCACTTTCAAGTTCACATGACTCCTAAAAAGATAATGGCTGATTTAATGAGATGTAGAAAAAACACCAATGAAAAAGTAACTAATTTTATTTCATGATACCAGTCATTATATGCTCAAATTGATGTCAAGATTCCTGATGCTCATCTGCACAAGATGTTTGTCAAAAAATTGCACACAAACCTTTAGTATAAGTTAACTATGATGTAATTTCCTTCATTTATGCATTTATGCACATCCTTATGTGACTATCACAACTCGGTTTCTAGTCGTGATTCCAAGTCCACTTCTAATAGAGCTGAGAAATTTGAACCACAAAACAAAACCAACACACAAAACTTTTGAAAACCAAATCGAGGTTTTTTATTGTTCAATTTGCCTCTTCAATTGCAACCAGCCCAATTAGTTCAAAATCAAGTGGCAGTTATTAAAGCAGTGGTGCCTTATACCTATGGGGACCCAAAGAGACAATTCACCCCCTTACTCGATACTCTCCACAATATAATGAACTACTTGCTTCAACAACAAATGATCACCTTTCCTACTGCTAAACCACTTGATACCACCAAGACCTTACCACCCATCTTCAAACCCAATGCTTATTGTCACTTTCATCACCAAAATGGACATGACACAAAATAATGTAAGCGTCTAAAACATTTAGTTCAAGATCTCATTGATTCAAGCCATTTATCCATTGTGAGTGTTAATGATCAAGGCAATAAGTCTGTTGCACCCCCTAACTAGAATTTCCAAATCTTTACCAATCCCATGCTTAAACATAATATTTTATTTGTCAAGGCTAGAAAACCTTCAAACACTGATGTCTTGAATGTTGATAGAAATAGTGAACAACATGATATAACTCCAATTGTTACCCAAGTTAATCCTATGGATGAACTTGTGGGTGTGATCGACATTATCCCTTGTAAGGGCCAAACCAAAAAACCTCTTAACATCACTTTTTGTTCTAAAGATATACTTTAAAAGTTTCCTGATGGTCCTCTTTACATAGCTGGTAAAATCTATGGTAATCCCACCAATGGGATATTAATAGATCCCACTTGTGGTGAGAATGTGATCACAAAAGAGTTTCTAGTATTACACAATCTATATAAAGATTAATATGATAAACCAACTGCATGGATTAAAACACATACTAGTTTTGCATGCCATATGATCAAATTGATCGTGCTCCCATTACAAATAGGACCCAAAACTTTGGAGGTAACATTTTCAGTTATTCCACAATTAGATGAGTTTCATTTGTGGCTAAGCCACCCTTGGCTTTGCTCAATGAAAGTGGTTCCCTTAGTTGTCCACAAGTGTTTGAAATTTCCACATGACAATGAAATATTGACTATTCACCATAGTGGCTTTAATCCATTATTTTCTAAAGGTAACTTTTCCTTAGAAGCCTTTTTGCCCGAACCTATGGAACCCATCACCCCCTATAAAGATTTCCTTTTCATAACTTATCAAAAGTTCAAATCCAAATGAATAGCCGAGTTGTCTCTTTGTAACATGTCCTTGTCCACTTCCACTCCTATCATAGATGAAACCATGCTTTAGCCTGAGTCCGACATCGAACAAACCATACAACCTTATGAACAACCACCCTTAGACACTTCCCCACCATCGTTTAAATGACCAAGGGAAAATGAAACCAATCCTATCATACCTCCTTGCATTAAAAAAGTGTATAAAGATAACGAGAAAGTGATTGACCCATCCTCTTTGGTTTCTTCTATTCTTCCCACTTTAGTCGCAGAAGAACCTATGATGACTCAATCTTCTCTTACACCTTAACAACTTCAAAATAGAATTAAACAAAACCACAGAGATAGGGAATGTAGGGATCATCGTCGTCTCCTAGCTCGTCAGTCCCAAATGGAAGAAAACAAAGAAAACCAACCTCCACCCTTGAAAAAAGTAATAGATGATCACCCTCCTTCTCTTGACCCACCACAAGATAGTCCAATCCAACCTTTACAAAAAAATGAACCAATCCAGTATCCACAACTTTTGATACATCTTTCCTTGGAAATCACCCTTCAACCTCTTGTCATCATCAATCTTGATGATGATGATGATGCAGAGATCACATAAATAGAGGACGAAGTGCATAATGATTTAAAGTCTTTATTTTCATCTACCATGAGCTTAAATGATAAATCTTATCAACCAAGTGAAGAACCTGGTACATCTCCTAGTTCAGCACTTGTAATTCTTCCTTTGGACAATCAACCACCCTCGCAATACACTGAGCATGATTGGTCTGGAAGATGACTTTTTAGACAGTTGACTTGCATTCGCCTTGCTATCCTTTTGCATTTTTCTTTTATTTTGTCTTGCTTTTATACTTGTATGTGCGTATCATGTTCCCTCATATTGTGTGTTTGATGTTCCCTCTCTTTGTACACTTCTTCTATTTGTCCCTCTATTCTTCTTTATGTCATGCATTGTTTTTTCCTTTTTTTTTATGTTTTCCTTTTGGGGATGATGCAAAGCATTGAGATTCCCTATGTCTCTTCCATGTTGACCCAAAAGGTCCTTTTCTTTTTCACTTTTGTTTTATGTTTTCCTTTTGTGGATGATGCAAAGCGTTGAAATTCCCTATGTCTCTTCCATGTTGACCCAATCGGTCCATTTTTCTTTTTACTTTGTCCTTTCACTTATGTTTTCCTTTTCAGGATGATGCAAAGCATTGAGACTGCAATGTCTCTTCCATGTTGACTCAAAACAGACTTTATTTTTCTTTTGTTTTCTCTCTCTTTTTGTCATTCTTCCAGTTCTATGTGCTTTGGGGAATGATGACCATTTCAATCTCTTTCATAAAAAAATTGTAGCAATGAACATGATGACCCCAAATCCATAGATCCCTTATGTGTTTGATGTGTTCTTTTTTGGTGGGAAACCTCTGTTTCATTTGTTTTCCTTTTCATGTACATGACATAGCCTAACCTAGAAACATATGACTTGGCATAGGGCTTTCCACGTTGGTTCTCATGTCTTTTTTTCTTGTTTTGAATCTTTTCTTCACTACTCTAAAGTAATTTCTCATGGAACGGTGTGTATCAATTCCTTTAAAGTGGGGGGAATACATTACCATTAATTCATTTATATTATTGGTTCCTAGTGTAGCCTTGTCATTTATATGATGTGCTTGTTACTTTATGGATGGCATTGGCTGTGATTTTTCTTAGCAAATTACATTCCTCTTGGTGGCCTAATGCAACACACTGCATCCCTTAGGTTATGAATATTCTATCCTTTGATTGGTCCTCTTTTGGAGACATTAGACATAATGTTCCCTAAGTGACTAACCTTGCATGAACTCAACAAGAATCCTTTGAACATCTTTCACATTTGACATTTTAAATTTGACATTTTTTATTTTTGCCACCTTGCATAATGCAACTTGCATTCATGTGGTACCTTTCCTCTTTGTTCATGAGTTCTAAGCATACAAAGCTTTGCTTGTCTCATGAAGCACAAACCAACATTTTTCCCTTGTGGCACCTTATTAAAGTTATCAGGAGGTATAACTTTGATATGGTTGAGCGGAAAGCCCATCCAATGCCACAAATTTCCCCATAGCCACCTTTGTGTTTGTGAGTGTATACCAACTAGTGTATGTATCCTACCTATTGGGCCTTCTCACCTGGCGGACGACTTTTTGTTTCATTGCCCCAGAGTGAGTATATATTCTCTTCTTCTCACAAGTAGCCTAGATCAAATCCACAACTAGTTGGATAGACAATCAAAGCTTAATCTAATTCTCCCTTTTTCTTCACATGTGTGTTCCTTTGTTCTTATGCTTAGTGTTCCATGGGATCTTCATCCTGGGAGCTTGATCATCCCTCTTCAACATTGTTATTCCATTGTGCTAACATAAGTGCATTTGAACCATTCTCTCGATGTGCATGGCTACTTTAGTGTTAGTTTGAAGCAAGTTCATCCTCTCACTAAAGTGGGGGCTAAATGTGCAATAGAAAAATGGTCACTTGTCATTTTCATGGCCTTTTAGGTCTTGTTTCATGATGTTTAGTCCATTTTTCTCTAGTTTAATGATGTAATGTGGCTAGAACATTTATATTTAGGTCCTTGAAATTAAAATAATGACATCTTGTGAATGTATTGTGAAGTGTTGTAAAGCATTTGGGTATGTGCAGGATCATCATGGAAAAAATAGGCCCTTAAGTGGCAAAAAAATTAGAAAAATTAGAGTTAGGAAACTTGAAGTAAAAATTTGAATAATTTATCTATATTATTTCAAAAATATGTAAGAATATAATCTGTAGCAAATTGAATGTAGTTTCTAAACTACTAGGTTTGTTAAAAAAAAAAAAAAACCATTTGGTGAAATTTTGAAATTTTAGTGCAGTGGTACTTAAATTTTAGGGAAAAAATAAGAAGCATCTGTCTGACCACCCTAACAACAATAAATTGATAATATTTTTTTATAATATTTTAGATACAAGTAGATGAATCATACCCCAATGTGATGCATATGTTTTTGTAATTTTTTTCCAAGTAAATAATTAATTATGAATTTTTATTACAACTTTTTAAAAATATAAAAACTCATATCTGACCACCTTAACTTGGTCAAAACTTCATGAAATTGATTTTTCTTTTTAATCCTATAGTATGTGTATAGAATGTGACACATGTTTTGGATTCAAAAAATGTGATACCGTTTGAAAGCTATAGATGTTTTTCTATCAGCCTATCAATCAAGACTTTAGTCATAATTTGAGTAGAAAATGAATAATAATTACTTATTAAATTCAAAGTAAAGCATAATTTATATCGGTGGAAAGTTGATAATCTCCTTTAAAAACCCCTTTCGTTTAATCAATTTTTGGTAAAAAGATAGTCGTTAGCCACATACCCATCATATTGCCACTTTTTGGCCCATCATGATCCTGCACATACCCATTTGTACACTTTTCTAGACTCTATTCATTGCAATTCACCTAAAAATCACCTTTATATCACAAATCAAGTCCTATGTTGAAGTGTTGTAAAGTCTTGTAACAAGATTTCACACTTTTCTAGGCATAATTTCACTATTTAGACCTTTCTTATGCTTTATTTGACCCCTTTATGCCCTTATAAGCCTTCATTAAGTGTATTTTTGAATGTAAACCCAGCAAACAATATTAAATGTGACTTAGTTTCTGACACCCATTTTCAGGTCCTAGGTGGGACCCATTCATCATGGGTGGTGAATGAGGTCCCCATGGCTCCAAATTAAAAAAAATTCAAATTTCCTTTCAGGTTTTTATTCAAAATCACTTGATGTCGACTTATGATGAGGTATCAGTGGGTTACTAAGGCAAGAATATTGTATAAATAAGTGATTTTCTCCTCACTTTACATCTCTCCTACAATCTCACATCACAGTCAAGCAATCTTTTCATTCACTCAAGCATTCAAGCACCTTACAACATCAAATCAAGAATAAATCAAGCATTTTGGAGCATCCATTGACACAACTTTATATTTTCTTCAACAAGGTTTTAGTAAGTTGATAGCATTTGCATGTTATTTGTTTATCATTCTCTTGCATTTTACTATTTCGTTAAGGGTTTGATTACCAAAGTGGGGTTTGACCAAGGCAAATCCCTATTCTCTAACCCTCAACCATTTTTCCCTTTTCCATGTGTTTTTGCAGACCTTTTGTGCAGATTTAACAACCATTTAGGTGTTGAAGAGTGGTCAACAATTCAACTAGGTGCTTCAAGTCAAATCAACCATATTTCAAGCTTGGAGAAGGTATTTTGTCTATTTTCTATAGAATTGACTTCAGCAACCCGACAAGAAGAAATCCTCAGATCTGGTGTTGCAGAGTTGTCTCCCGATTTCTTACAATTTTGGGAGAGGAATGATTCACCACCAATGATGAATGAGTCCCACCTTAAGATTGAAAATCTAAGTTTTGTTAGATTCGAGATGTCGACACTCAGAAACCTATTCACGATAGTTTTTATTAGAAGTAGGACTGATTCTCCACCCTGGGTGAATGAGTCACACTGGAAATTTTTTGTGATTCCAAAATCTCCAATCTTTGTCGAGGTGCACTCTGATTCAACTCATTTCTTTCTTTTTTTCATTTATTCATTCATAGGTCATTTTTTGCATACAACATTATGTTTTCAAACATAGCACAAAACTTAGGTTTAGCATATATAATCAGTCATATAGATAACTTAAATACACTTAGTTCATTTCATTTAGCTTAAAAAACATCCTACATTTCATAATTTGAATGAACCTAGCTAGCATTTTTGGCCCTACTCTCTCCTTTTAGGTGAATTTTAGGTAAAAAACCCTAGAAGAGCCAAAGAGTCATGGAGCCAAAAATCTATGTTTCATGAACCTATAAACCAATGAATGATTTTATATTCTAGAGCTTAATTGGAACTAAACTTAGCACATAGAATGTGTATTCATTATTTCATCTTTTTTGCAGTGATCGACACTCCCTTTTTTTAATCATTTCAGGATGTGATCCTTTCAAGGACATTATGTCTTCTTAGTGTGCCCCTTTAATATCTAATGAATAGTTATAGTATATTGTGAGCTAATCCTCACTGTGATTTTTTCCATTTTGGGTTTTCCACGTAAAAATATTGGTGTTCATGTCTCATATATTGTTATGATTCCTTTCATGTATTTGTTTAGAATTGTAATTATATATGTTGTAATTATTGAATGGTTAGGAGTTAAATGGTTTGATAGAATACTAATTCACCCACCCTCTTAGTATTTTGGGTGTTCAACACTATAGACCATATCTTTGATACCTCATTTCCCATGACCACCCTACTTACAACCAATGTGACTGATGTTGACAAAATGGTTGCTAATGTGTGTATCTGTAGGATCATGATGGGCCAAAAAGTGGTGATATGATGGGTATATGTAGGGTATGTGACTGGCAACTTTTTTTACCCAAAATTGATGAAACAAAAAGGGTTTTTAAAGGAGATTATAAAATTTCCATTGATATAAATTATGCTTTCCTTTGAATTTAATAAATAATTACTATTCATTTTCTTTTTGAATTATGACTAAAGTCTTGATTGATAGGCTGATTGAAAAAAATCTATATCTTTCAAACTATATCACATTTTTTGAATCTAAAGAATGCACCATATTCTATGCTTCACATACTATAGGATTAAAAAAAATGAATTTCATGAAGTTTTGAACAAGTTAAAGTGGTTAGACATACGGATTTTTATATTTTTTAAAATTTGTAATAAAAAATTCATAATTAATTATTTACTTAGAAAAAAATTACAAAAAAATATACGTCACATTGGGACATGAGTCTCTCTACTTATATCTAAAATATTATAAAAAAATATTATCATTTTATTGTGGTTAGGGTGGTCAGATAGACACCTACTTATTTTTCCCTAAAATTTAAGTACTACTACATTGAAATTTCAAATTTTCACCAAATAGATTTTTTTTTTAAATAAACCTAGTAGATTAGAAACTACATTTAATTTGCTACAGATTTTATTCTTACATATTTTTGAAATAATATAGATAAGTTATTCAAATTTTTACGTCAAGTTGCCTAACTCTGATTTTTCTAAATTTTTCGCCACTTAAGGGCCTGTTTTTTCCATGATGATCCTGCACATACCCATGTCCCTCAAGAAGAACTAAAAAAAATGGATGGAGATTTATTGTAATTACAAAACTTTGTGATTTTTGAATAGGGTGTTGGTACTCCAATTTTTGTCACAAATAACATGTAGAAAATGCTTAATAAGGAAAAAGGAATAGATATTGTGTGTATCCTAGCTCACATTATTGATAAACATATCCCTACAATGACTAGTTGTGCTCAAACTTTGAGGTTCGCTCAAATTCAACATGGAAGTCCAATTCCTAGTTCCACAACTGTAACCTCTATTCCTACATACACTAATCCAACTATTACAATAACTAAACAACCTACTAGCAATGTCAATACCACCTTGGGTATTTCCACTAGTAATCCCTTTAGATTTGTGCATTCAAATCTCATATCTCCCAACCCATCTCCCATCAGAAACATGCAATTCACTTTCCCTTTGAAAACATATAGACCTCCACCTTGTTTTCCTCCATGTCACAACATAAACAATGATCTCATCCTTAATCAACTCCTAAAAAATGTTTCATCCCTCCAACAATAAATTGCTACATGGAACCAAAATCAAAATGGCCAACCTTCGTAATATGTCAAAAGAAACCCTTTATCCTTGGAGATATTGAGAGAAAAATATTCCACAAGGCATAGAGATTCCTAGATTTGATAAATATGGTGGAAAAGGAGACCCTAGTAACCATGTCTCAACATATACAAGCTTATGTAGCGACTTCATTTTTTTAGGATAAACTCTTGGCTAAAATTTTCCCTCGACCCTTGAAAGACATTTCCTTGGAGTGGTTTAGTTCTCTATCAAATAAATCAATTAGTTAATTCAATGAACTTGTTGATTCCTTTCTTAACCATTTCCAAGTACACATGGCTCATAAAGTGACCTTACCTGATTTAATGCAATGTAAACAAATCAAAGATGAAAATATCATTGATTTTATAGCATGATACCAATTGCTTTACTCACAAATCAACATTAAGATTCTTGATGTTGACCTTCAAAGAATGTTCACTGTGAATTTGTATACCAATATTCAAACTAAACATGAGATGTTTAAGTTTCCATCCTTTACACACTTGAGCACAACCCTTCGTGATCATCAAAATTCAGTTAGTCATTGTGAAGCAAAAGCTACTTCTTACAGTCATGAGAAATCTAAAGACATGCCCCAAAACAATTTCCAACATTTTAAGAAAAAAATAAGGGCTTTCTGCAAATAAATACACCTCAAAAAAATCAACATGTTAACTCCCAAGTGGCTGCTATAAAAATGACAAATCCATATTCATTTAGGGAAAGGAGTAAATAATTTACCCCTTTACCTGATACCCTTCACTCCATCATGTTGCAAATTTTAAGTAAGAACTTTGCTACCTTACCTCCTCTTAGAGTCATTGATACCACTAAGAACTTACCTCCAAAATTCAACTCAAATTCTTTTTTTCATTATCACCAACAAAATGGACATGATACAAAGAAATGTAAGTATCTTAAACATATTGTGTAAGACCTCATTGATCTAATCACATCCAGATTGGTGGTGTTGACAAACTCGAAGAAAAAAATATTGACAATATAAATGAAAATGAGGTAGATTTAGAATGTGTGGTCAGATTCATTGATTTTCAACATTGTAAGGGCCAAACCAATATGCCCCTTGACATTGCTTTCTCAGAAAATGACATAATTAGAGGTGCACCTGATGGTCCTCTTTACATTGTTGGAAGTATCAATGACAAACCTATTAATGGGATATTAATTGATCCTATGTGTACAAATGTTATCACCAAGGAATTATTATTTTTGCTTGAACTTTAATTCAATATTCTTATGAACAACTGAAAGCATGGATCAAAACACATAAATTTTTTTCTTTCCCTATGATAGGTTCGATCATGCTCTTCCTTTACAAGTTGGACTGAAGAATTGAATGTATCATTTCCATCATCCCATCATTAGAATATTTTTTTGTGAAGATTGGTTGCCCATGGTTATGCTCCATGGATGTCATCCCATTGGTAGAACATAAATTCTTAAAGTTTCCATTTGGAAATGAGATTTTTATTGTGCACTATAGTGGCTTTAATCTTGTGTCTTCCCATGGTAATTTCTTATTGGATTTATTTTAGCTTGAACCTATGGAACCTATTAAGCCTCATGAAGACTTATTTTTCAAATATTATCAAAATTTTAAGGCAAAGAGAATAGGAATGGACATCATGCTATTTCTCATAGATTAAAAGAAGAGAATAAAACAAAAAATCAAGATCAAACAATAATAAAAAAACACCATGATGATCCTCCACCTGTGCCACAAAAAAACAAGAAAATTCTACAAGAAATTTTCATTAGACCTCATATTGTGATTAACTTGGATGATGATGATGAGATTGCTAAAATTGACAAGGAAGTGCATAATGAGCTGAATTTACTATTTTTTTCTTCCATGAGCTTAAATGATAACAACCATCATGATCCTCCTAATAAGAGTGACTCACCACGTGTTGAACCTAGTGATGCTCCTAGTACAACACTTGTTGTTGTCCCTTTGGATAGTTGTCTTCCTTCCGCATATGATGAACAAGATTGGGATGCAGATAACCTTCTTTTGACTCACATGTGCCATACTAGTCTTTTCTTTGTGTTCTTTTTTATTGCATTTGCATAATGTGATCCGCTATATTCTATTTCTTGGCATGTCCTTAAATGTTTGTGAGCCTACTTTGGATGACCCTTGTCACTCCGTTGGTGTAAGGATACAAAGGAAAAAAATCTGTTGTGATGTTCTTCTATCTATCAAAGCCATTATTTTGTCTTGTGTTTTCCTTTTGGGGATGACACAAGTCATCGAGACATTCAGGTCTCTTCCATGTTGACTCAAAAGCTTCTCCTTTGTTTTATCTCTTTAGGTCTCATTCTTCCTTTGTGCTCATTGTTCCATGAGTCATTTGGGGAATGATGATGGTCCCAAGCTTGATTATATCACTGTAGCAAAGACAAACATTGACCCCAAATCCATGGATCCTTTATGTGCTATCTTAGGATTGCATATGGGGGGAAACCCTTATTTATATGACAACTATAATTGGAAACATATTTTTTACATAGGGCTTCCCAAATAAATCTCTCATGTATTAGCATTTATCATATTCTACTTTAAAGTAATTGCTCACAACATGGTGTTTAGCAATTTTTTTAAAGTGGGGGCATATGCATCCCCACTCATTATGTACTTCAAAGTGTTCTCTTCTTAAATCATGTGATGTGTCTTCATGGTCATAACATTGGGTTTGATGTTTCTTAATAATGTGACATTTTCTTGGCATATGGCATTCCTCTTAGTGGTGATGCTATGGATTGCATGCCCTAAGTTGTGAATCTTTTATCCTCGACTATTCCTCTCTAGGAGACTTTAGGCACAATATTCCCTAAGGAGAGAGCCTTCATGAACTAATCAAAACCCCTTTGAATATCCTATTGTATGTATCAATGCCACCAAGCATAACATAACTTGCTTTCTAATGGAGCCTTTTTCATGAGTACTTACCATAACATAGCTTGCTAGCCTTGTGACAAGTTTTGTGGTGCCTTATCAAATTTATCAGGAGGTTTAAATTTGGTATGGTTAGTACAATGGGAGCCTATACTTGGCACAATCTTCCAATTAGCCACATTTTTGGGCTTAGCTAGTTAACAATAGATTTCACTAGCCCTTGTGAGTGCATTTTGTTTGCATAGTGGACAATAGGTTTTCATGTATTTGTTTTTCAAAAAATAGCTAAGGCTTGATCCGTACTGATTACACAAACATTCGAGGCTTGATCTATCCCCTCTCATTTTCTTCTTTCTAATTTTGACATTTGATTCCTGTGTATCTTGTCTTGATGTTGCATATTTAACATAGGCATGTGTCTCTTTGTGCCTTTGTTGGGTTGGCATGAGATCTTAGATCCCTGGGGATTGATCATACTCCTTGACCTTTGTTGTCTTATCTTTCCAAAATTTGTAAAATTATACCTATCTCAATGCTTTTTTTACTACTTTAGTGTGATTTTGATTGCAAGTTCATCCTCTCACTAAAGTGGGGGCTAAATATAGTGTTAGAAAATGAACTCCTTTACATTTTCACACTATGTTTGGGTCCCTTAAAAATTTGGAAATAGTTAAGCCTCTAATTGGCCCAATTATGCATCTATAAGCCAAATTAATTGCAATTAATGAAAGAGGAATCATGATTTAATTAATGCAATTATCATTTTTAACACCTTGAAATGAATCAGTCCTAGAAATTTAGATCAAGACCCAGTCCCCTTTAGTTGCTAATTTCAAAATTTTAATATGTTTTTGGTGACCTTTTTATGATCCCAAATTCAAATTCAAATGTCAACTTATAATTTTTAATTTTTGGGAAATCAAAAAATTACCTATAAATACAAGGTCTTTTTATCAATTCAAATCCTATATTTTCAAGGGAATTAATTCAAATCTCACAAGAGCTAATATTATTGTCAAAGGTGTTCAAGAGCAGATTTCTCAAGCATTTGTTGCAGCATTCAAGATCTCAAACATCATGTCAAATTTATGAAGCATCATGCATTTTTTGGAGCTAACATTGTGATGTAGGTTTCAAGCATTCAATTCAAGATTTAAGCATCAAGATCACATAATCAATTAGGCCATTTCATGAGAAATCAAGACCTTGGAGAGATCTACTAAGTTTCAATCCTTCAAGGGTTTCAAATAAAGGGTTTGGTGATTTGCAACATAGCAATTGTTCATTCAACATTCCTTTCAGGTTTCATTGTTTCAATTCAAGGTTTAATTACCAAAATGGGGTTTGACCAAGGAAAATCCCCATTCACCAAAAATAAACAATATTTCTCTCTTTTTTGTTTTTTGTATCTTAGGTTGAAGATGGATTGAATATCTACCGAAGGAGAAAAAATGCAAAAGTTGTCAAAGTTGCATAAGTTGTCAACATTGTCATCAAGCCATAGAAACTCACATTTAGGATTTATTTCTAATTTTTTTACTATGAAACTTGGAGGAATCTAGAGTGTAGGCAAAGGATCAAAGGACTGTGAAAGAAAATTTTCAACCCTTGTAGAAAGACCTATTTTCCCTTGGGAGAATGAGTCCCAAGAGGACACTCAGCACAATATTTTTATCACAGGTGCATAAAATAAAGCCCTTCTCAAATCTACAATTATTTCTATATTTTTTCCAAATTAATGCTTAATTTAGAGGTTTCATGTGTTACATTGCATCATTGCATTCATTTAGTATTTTTCATTCATCTCCCAAAAGTGCATTTGAAGCTAATTTACTCCATCCTAAGTCATAAATAAAACAACAAGATCTCCATCAAGGTTGACTCACCTAAGGGTTGAAATTCAATATTTCCTTAGGAGGTCTCTTTTTCCTAATGAAATAGGGAAGATAGGTGCATCATACCCCCCTTTTCTATCATTATTGATCCACCTCATTTTCCTACATTTCATTTTCAATTCAACATTGTTATCGAGGAGGTTTCTTTTGATTGTAGTAGTTTGAAAGTTTTGTTGGTTGTCTGGATTGGTCCAAAAAATAATCCTCATTGATTTCTCTACTCTTGCAGCTTGGTGAATGTTTTCTCTAGTCTTATTTATTCAATTTAATTCATATTTTTCAATCCTTTATATTAATTAAATAATTTTATATTATTTAAGTAATATTCCCCATCTCCATATTTATCTAAAATCATTCATTATATCCCCCTAAATTGCAACCTTGAGTAAATAATTATTCCTAATTATTAATCCAAACTTATTCCCTTTTCTTGCAAAAAATAAATAATTGTTTTCTTATTTATTTAAACTCTCCCACATGTCCCATCCTCGAATATTTTTATTAACCCCTAATCCTAATCTAATCCACTCCTTATTCATGTGGAAATACTTTATAATTGATTAAGAGGTGTCACATCCTCCATATTCTCCCACTTTCCCTCTAATCATGATCCTAATACTAAACCCCAACTAACCTAGCTCTAAAATTTTACACATCCCTAATCTTTTGATTAGGAAAAGGCTAATCCCTTTCCATTTATTTTGGATCCACCTAGCCTCCCATCTCATTAATATTTCCCCTTTTGGAAAGGACCCTATTTCCTTTTGGTGCATTGGTCTTTCTTCCAAAAGTACCCAAAGGAATTTTTAATTCTTTTTTTCCTTTCCATATCATACCTTTGGAATGTAGGAAAAGAAAGACCTTTTATGAAAAATATCTTCCCTATCCCCAAGGTACCTTCATAGTACCAATATCCCTCTCATGCTCTCTCATTGTGATACTTTTCATAATGTGGAGGCTTGAGATATCATCTATGTTAGTAGGGTATAGTTATTGTGAGTTGCGACAAGTTTTACTCTCTACCTTTTACCTTTCTAACAATCTTAGTCTCATTCATTCTCCTCTCAGCACTTGGAATCATCTCATTCCTTGAGATATAATTTATATCCTCCACCCTTGATTTCCTAAGACCTCATACTATCCATCCATATAAGCTCTCCTCTCCTCATATACTCAACATAGTCATTTTCACATCATCATGCAACTTTGAGAAATTTAACATTGTTATGCTACTGAAATTGAGTGATAACACATACAAACCAATAATCTAGGGAAAATTTATACATCAAGGGCTTCAATGAATTTTACTTTTTGTTTAAATTCACCAAGGTTTGAGTTCTCTTACCCTAATCTGACCGCTACTTTCTTTTTGTGTGTTTTAAGTGAGTTTTTTGTTAATTTCATTCAGTTTCAACACCATTTTTCACTATGCACATGTAATAATACCTAACTTTCTCAACATTTTTTTTGCTATTTTTTATTTCAAATATACTTCCCTTGTATATATCTAATCCAAATTATCTTTTTGGATTATGGTGGCCAAAGAGAGTATCTTTGCAATTACTACTTCTTTTGATGTTTTCATTCTTTTGTGTAGCTTGTTCCCTCTATTTTCATAGTGTGATAGCTAAATCTGATGGGAATAAGTCAATTAGGGCTTCCAATTTTGTGTTAAAAGCCACCATATATGTCTAGTAATAGCCACTTCTATAATAGGTATTGAACCAATGGAAATATGGTTCCACCTTTTGGGAGATAGAACTAGGGGTTATGACCTATTTCACTCTTAGTTCACTAGGAAACCAAGACCCCTAAGCCAAGTGACTCAATTGATGGAAGGATAATTTCAAAGGGGTGGTTTCCCTAGGTGTGATTAAATGGAGGGGTTCACCATTAAATGAATTGTCTAAGAAGAAATGTAAATGTATGAATACACTAAACCCTAGAAACTTAGAATATGAAATTAGATAATTAAATAGAAAGATACATAAAAGTAATTGGAGGATCAAAGATGACTAAAAAATATATGAAAACCCTAAAATTTAATGTTTCTGATGTACACTAGGACTCATATTCCAAAAAAGTTTATTTAGTCTCAATCTAGGGTTTCTGGGTAGGATTTGGAATCTCTCAAAGATAGGTTATAATCCACCAAAAACTAGTAAAGTGCAATACCAAGACTCATACTCCCAAGGTGGTGATTTAGTATCTTTTTATCTTTTTAGAAAAGAAGGATCTGAATTTGTTCTCATATCTATGCACTTCCTTCCTATGTCTTCCAAACTTCGCTTCCAAATCTGAACCTATTAAAAATCCACAAAACAAAATATTGTGTTGATTTGCTTATGGGGGGCTTGCCTCAATCAAACCCCTAGTTTGGTAATTAAAACTTGATATAAATAATATATCTTGAAAGGACATGTGTGTAAAAGTCCTAATCTTAAGTGTGCTTACAATTAAGAGATCCAAAGTTTAATAAACCCTACTCTAATGTGCTAGAATAGGATGCATAAATGAAACATAAAGATGACAATAGTGACTCACTTTGGGAGATCTCTAATCACCCTAATAAGCCATATTAATGCATGTACATTTAGGTAGAAAGTAGAATTAAAATGGAAAATGGAACCACTTAGGAAACAAGTAATTAGGCTTAGTTCAATGGCTAGTTACATCTCCCCAACCTAGAATCCATCATGATCCTCCATATAAATCCATCATCAATCCTTGACAATGCTTGATCTTGAAATTAAAGTGAGCTTGAAGACCTACAAAAAGACTATTATGCTACTCAAAAACTTCAACTTTACTTTCTCTTTGCTCTTGAATTCTTGAAAATATCTCTTGAAAGATCTAAATCTAGGTGAGACTCTCTTGCTTGAAAAGTTTTAGGTGAAATAGTGTTTCAAAACCCTAGTTTTATATGCATCCTATCTAATTTACCATTTATTAGATCCCAAATGCCAAAATTTATGAAGTTTGAATTAAAAACCTTAATTTTCTCGCTCAAACCCTAAAAAGGGGCCCAAACGAGACTCATATTCCCAAGGTAGTGTATTGGTCCTACCTATGGGGACTCATACACCCAAGGAGGTGTATGGGCCCCACCTAGGGGGGACTCATATGCCCCAAGTGGCATATAGGTCCCAACTTAGGTTTTGAGGCTGAGGAAAGTTTGGGGTGTTAGAAATTTGAATGTATTTACTGAATTTGTTGAGATTTCAATCAAAATAAGCCTTAGGATCCATAACAAAGGGTCTTAGGGGCCTATTAATTATTATTTAAAGGGACATGAATGTAAGGGTACTAAAATAGGTCCAAACTAAGTGTGAAATTGTACTATCTCCAAGAAGGGAGTACAAATTTTTACACTACATTTAGCCCCCACTTTAACACCCATAAGACTCTACATGCATATGCAAGCTAAAGGAATTCAAATATTAAAATTTATAAAAAGGATACTCATATGGATTCATTCAAAAACATGGGATAATGAAGCCCCCATTATAGTTATCAGAAAAACCATAATGTTAGGAATTGCATCCTACAAAACCAATTTGTTAGTCATTCAAAAATCCTCTTATCTAACTTCTTGAAGGAAGCAAATTTGAGGGTAGATTTATTCCCCCATTGATTTTGATTACTTTATGGAGGTGGAATCAAGGTAGAAATCTAACCACATCAAATTTCATAAGTCGTATCATAGGGTATTTTCAAGTACTATACCATATAGTGATATAAATTTGATGAGATCGATGGTGGAATTATGAATCCAACACAACAAATGGCATAAAAAATAGAGTTCTCTAGCCCCCAATATGTCTTTGATAAGGTTAGTAGTGTTTTGAAAGGACTGAGAATCTTGTACAAAGCGAAAAAAAGGAAAAATTCCAAACACAAAAGATGCAAACTTGCCAACAAAAGAAAGAAACAAAACTTACAAATAGAAGAGAAACAATAAAAACATCAAAACACAATAGTAAACTATCAACCAACACCTAGCCACCAAAAAACTAGGAGCAACTTGTAGGATAAAAGGGGACACAAAACCTTTAACAAAAAGGTTTTAAGGGACCCAAAACCCAAACTAAAAGAAATGATTTCGAAGAAATAGTAGAAATACTATAGGAGAAAAATTGTTCACTAGAAGCAGATCATGATCCCATCAATAATCTCTATCTGCACCTCAATAGGAGACAAAAAGAGCAACCATATGTTTAAGCAGTAGAGGAACAAAATTCCAAAACTCTCCACCTCAATAGAAGAGTTTGAAGGAAAGACAAAGCCAAAGGTAGCAACAATCTCTTGTAGCGACACCAAGCCTCACCAACTAAATTGATCTTCACCTCAATAGGAGAAAGCTTCACCTCCCCAAGTCCACAACCTCCACCTTGAATATGAGAAAAATCCACCTCTAAAGGAGTAATATTTCAAGGACTAAAAAGGAGAGAAAGAAAAGAGGAAGGGACGATAGAAAATTACTTAACCCTAGAATCCATCTAGGTAGTCCAAGCAAACAAGATTTCCAAAGGAGCTTTCACGATAGCCCCCACTATACACCTCTGCAAGAGGTCAACAACCTGCAGTATCACACAACCAGAGAACCATCCCCACCAAGATAGAATAGAGGATACATCATTAAACATGAGATCCAAGAACTCCTCATTCGTAGGAAACCAAAAACCATAGCTTTGAACACCAAATCAATAGCATAAACAAATTTGTTTCAGCGTAAAAAACATCTATCACCAAACATGCAGTGATAGAACACACCCCAAAGTCAACAATAGTGCACCATTGACAGAGTCCATACATCAAAGGAACAAAGCTGGCCATGAAGAGAGAAGAGATCACCTCAAAAACCACATTACACCCCATAAGAAAGAGATAAAAAAGGATGAAAACATCATGCTCACAGCAAAAAAGAAAAACATAGAGTTCACAAGAACCCACTTTCCCAAGTGCACCTAAAAGAAAAAGGAAAAACCACAACCAAGGCAGGCCTCAGACAAGGAAGGAACATCCATTGCTATGAAATTGAGCCAAATGAGGCCAAGAACATTGGAGATAAGCAAAGAAACCTCCAAACCCAACAACACAGCATGGGAATAGAGGACTATCACAGAGAAGGATGCAAAGAAGAACATAGTCACCACCAACAGGTATAAACACAATAGAGGGACCATAGCCAAAGTGTAAAGTGATAGGGTCTACAAAACTAGAGCCAAAACCACACCCAAGCCTCCCTCCAAGTGCACCATAGAGAAATGCATGCAACTAAAGTAGAGCCAGGGAAAGGAAAAAAAAACCACAAACACCTAGCTCTAGCAACATAGGAGCCAAGCCCTTAGATCATTCCAATAGAGACTAAGGAGGAGGACCACCTCATGATATCCAAAACTCTCCATTTAAAAAATTCACTCCCCAACAAGGATGATTCATCTATTATGAGGTGGATAGTATGGTTCATTGTAGACTATTAGAGGTTTGGTGCCTAGAGCATATCACATGTACTAGATCAATCGAATTTCCTTCTTATAGGCACCATGAGATACCCATGCTCCTTTATCTATCTACTTAGGTGAGCATGGTAGTATGGAGATTTAATATACTAGAGAGTCAAGTTCGACCATCTTCATTAGGAGGAGATCTTATGGAAACCTTACCAACTAATACCTTAGTGGCTAGATGAGACCCACAAGTTGACTACGATGCAAAGGGACCAATTTTTACTAGGGAGTCATGATTATGTAGTGAGACCTTTCTACTACAATAATTTCATTAGAAATTTTGGACAAGTATAGGTTCCACCAGTAGAACAACCATTTTATAGATGATTGGTGTAGAGTGCTCAAAGGGCAAGAAATACAAGACAACTCATAGTTGATGATATTGTATCTAGTGAATCAAATGATGAGGGTCTGGATATGCCACAAGTATCTAACACTAATGATGTGGGTGCTATAGATGCATATGGTGAGTGGTGGGTCATAGAATGACTAGCTCCAATCTTCCCTATGGATCAGCCTATAGGCTATGTAAGACCTCTTCCAAATCATAGGGTTGATAATGAGGAGACATGTGGTGAGATCACAGTTGCATACTTGTTTGCAGATGAGGTAGAGAAGGATTATGATGAGGAGGTGGACTTAGACTATGAGGAGGAGGAGGATGAGGATGAGGAGAGCCAATTTATAAGTGAGGGTAGTGATACAACAATTGATGATCCAGTTGCATTTGAGTGGAGACATTCAGATCCCACACAAGTTACTAAATTGCAGTCAGTAGCTGCAACATGTGCCAATAGTGATGAGCATGGAGAGGGTAGTGAATCTTCTAGTACTCCTACATAGGATGGGGCTATTTTCACACATGTTGGAGATATAGGTGATGACACATTATTATGCTTATACTTGTTCTTTTATAATTATTTTCATGTTCATTCTTTTTATTTATATATATATGTCATGATGTGTACTGATTATTTTTATTCTTTCCATCTTGTAGGATCCATGAGAGTGCTACAGGATCTCTACCAATGAGTTGCCATGGAGATTGTTCCTCCTTTACCTACATATGAGGTTGTCACAATAGAGTCCCCATTGATCATGGAGTATCATCCAAATTTTTTTGACCCTTTTGCAAGGTTGAGAGGAGCATACAAGAGCATTACAAGATGCACTGATCAAACCATAGGAAATTTATCAACACTAAAAGCTACCTATGGTGATATTTTGTCATCTCTCGATCTAAAAGAGCTCAAGAGACTACATGGAGATTTTTTCATATTATGGGTGGAGAGAGAACACATTGAGCGAGAGCGCATGGAGGCTATCGTATGAGAGGCTAGAGCTGTTGGATGAGAACAGGGCCTACAGGATGCACTAGATTACATGGGTAGATCATGATCATATACTACCACCTCTCAACAATGACGATCACTAGGTCCTAAGGGATCTGGTAGTCATAGGCCATAGTAGTATTGAATATTGGAGGATATGTACTTAAAAATTTCTTGTATATATATATGATCATTTATGTTTGATTTCTTATGCTTATGTGTTTAAGTTTTCTGAATATGTGATTTATCAAGTAATTTTTTTAGGACTATTTGATAAATGTCTCCATGATCTAACATGTTTTATGTGATCTAATTAAAATTATCTTAGTTTCCTTTTAGATGCAACATTATAATTGAGTATGTTATTCTAAATTAAATGCACCTATGATCTAATTTTAGAACATTAAATACATATAAGGATCTAATCTAACACAACATACAAGATTAACTTGAATAGTATGACACCTAAAGTAACAATCCCAAGCTAATTTGAATAATTACCTTAATACTCAAGATACAAAAATGATTTTTTATCAAGAACAAAGCAATGCGAGAAAAAATAGTGTACTATCTCCTAACTATAACATAATTGCTTTATCATTCACACTATTCGAGAAGGTTATACATAGTATGAAAAAAATGCATGGAATTAATAGGCTCCTTAAGAGGTGTACTATCCATTTTTGACAACATTTATGCTCTAGACTCATAGCTTTTATTAATTATGTAAGGTCCTAACCAATTAGGGCTGAATTTTCCTTTTTTAGTCAAGGTGACATTGGCATTACATTGATTCTCAAATTACACCAAATCACCTTTTTTAAATGAATGAGGGATGACATGATCATTGTAACTACGTTGCATTGAACATCTAGATTAAACTTGGAGATGTTCAAGAGAATTGATGCGCTATTCATCGAGCATCTCAAGCTGATGCAATTGTTGTTCTTTGTAAGTATTATCATTTATAATTCCTTGAAGAGCAATTATTAATGAAGGAATCTCTAACTCCAAGGGCATTTCACTGAAGTACCATAAACAATTTTATAAGGAGTATTTCCACTTGATGTTATAATACTAGTATGATAAGCCCATAACACATATGTTAACTATGTGTTACAATCCTTATTATGTTTCCTTACTATTTTATTTAGGATTTTCTCAAGGTTTTTAGTAGTTGATTCAGCTTGACCATTAGATTATGGGTAGTAGGGTGTTGAAAACAAATGTTGGATGTTAAATGTTTCTAAGAACTTCTTCACATCACTATTCTTAAATGGCACCCCATTGTCTGAAACTAATGCAGAATGAAGTGAAAAGTGAGCAATGATGTGTTCCAATATGAAATGACATATTACATCAATTGTTGTTGAATGAAGGGGAACAAATTCTACCCATTTTTTGAAATACTCTATTGTGGTAATTATAAATGCATGTCTAGTGGAAGAGGGTGGTGATAATTTACCAATAAGATCTAGACCCCATATAGAGAATGGCCAGATAGGAACTTGGGCATGAAGCTTAGAAGCAGGAGTGTGAATTTAATTGTTGTGTTCTTGACATTTGTGAAATTTCTTAACAAATTCAAAGCAATCTTGTTACATGTCTCCAATAGTATCCTATGTGAATTAACTTTTGAACTATTGATCTTCCTTCAAAATTGTCTCCACAAGCACCTGCGTGAGCTTCCATAAGTGTTATAGGGATTTCAGATTATTTAAGGCTTCTAAGAAATAAACCATTAAAGGACCTTCTATACAACACTTCGGCAAATATTATATATCTAGACACAATTTTTTGAAGGTGGGCTCAAATATTCTTAGTTGTCAGCTCGAGAAAGGTAACTTCTATCAAATAATTAAATATTGGTGTGTACCATTCACTAGTGCTTTCTATGATGGCTGATAACACTTCTTTGACCTTATCTTCTATTGATGGTTTCATAATTGTATGGACTGGGAATGTGAAGTCTTTTTGAAATATCTTGAGGAGATATAAAGGTAGCCACACTTGCCATTGCATCTACATGTTGATTATCTTTTTTTGGGACGTTATCAATCGTATATGAATCAAAGTTGTTTAAGAGAGTTATTGTGCGATACTTATATTTTAATAAATTTTCATCCTTTGCTTGATAGGATCTATTTATTTTCTTAATGACTAATTGTGAATCAATGAATATCTTAATACTTCGAGCTCCTAGAGTTAAAGCAGTGTGTATTCCAACAATTAAAGCTTCATACTTTGTTGTGTTGTTTGTGCATCAAAAATTTAAGTGGTAAGACAAGGGAATAGGCTTTCCTATACATGGGATTAGTATGACCCCTACACCGAAGCCAATTATAAACATAGAGTCATCAAAGTATAATTCCCTTGTTTCTTTTTCTCTTTGAATAGTCAACACATTCTCATTAGGGAATTGTTGATGGTTCGGACAAGCATAGCAACAATAAACAGAATATTACTATTTTGCTCTCCGTAAAGAGAAAGAATAAAACATGGATATCTAACTCCCAAGGTCTTGGTAATCAGTTCACGACTGTGCTGATTTCACTCAATGGTTGATGTGAACTATAATGTTCAAGGGGCCTACTGGTGTTGAGCTTCTGGATTGTTCTAAGATCAAACATAAATTCAAACCTACTTTAACTAGGGTTTGTAAAGAAAAAAAAAAGATAGATCAAAGCTTTGGAACTGAAGAGAATAATAATTCATCCAACTTAACCAAACTTGTTACCTTTCAAGGAATTGCTAGCTAAAACTGGAGAACAAAATTAACTTGTGATTAACACACAGTTTCATTCATTCACAGTGCTAACTTCAACGGAAAATTGTAAATCACCATTTAGAAAAAACATAAAATAAAATTTCATTCCTTGAAAGCTTCTCAAATTGAATGATTAACCCAAGATAAATACTATTTTGAAGCATAATATGAAGTAGATTTAAATTTGGTTGCTTCTATTGTTTGTGAAACATATAAACAACATTTACAAATTTGGCACAATCACCAGTGTACAAAAAATCCATGACTTCAAATCATCTCCATCTACACTAAGAAAACTTGAAAGACACATCACTGTCTATGTTGAGTCTAACTCCTAACTAGGAAGACAAAAGAAGCTCCCATTACAAAGAAACAGGATGCAGTTTTGTCTCCTCTATCTTTAAGAAAAATACCTAATGCTAAAAAATCTATGTCTATCCTTGAAATGTCTATCTATCCTCTCTACTACCCCTACCGGTCTCTAAAAATATCCCTCTTAAAAGAGGCAAACAAATGCAATATATACAAAATGTGCCAAAAAGAAAGTCGGCCCCTCTTTTAGGGTGTACAAAATATTAGTTGGTTACAGGAGGGTCGGCCCTCAGATCTTTTTGAAATGAAGTTAATGTTGCATTCAATGTGCATCACCGCTATCCATGTTGGTGAAGGATCACTCCAGGAATGGCCTCTAGATCTTTTGGAATAATCGCGTTAACTTATGGCCTTCGTTTCCACCCTCGAACTTCCATTAGAGCCGCCTTGAATGTTCTGAAGTATTATCATAAATGGCGATCTACTCTTGCCAGTAAAGATCATAGCTATCACTAAGACTCGTGGTTTCTTTTCTTCCTTTCGGCTTTCTTATGCTCAATATCTTTCTACAAGTTGACCATCTTTCAGAAGTAGCATCTGACCTCCCCTATTAGATCCAAACACCATTGCTTCACTGAGCCAACCCATGTCGCACACATATTGTTGATCTTCTTCACAAGGGTAGTCAATCAGTCAAACTGCCAATGGTTTCCATTTAGTTCCCTCTGATTGGTTGAACGCATGCCACTTAGGCTTTCCAGGTGGTCAAAGGCTACTCAAACGAAATCGCATGTCGTTGAGACACTTGTCATGTCTCCCTGATGTGATTATACTCTACAATAGCATCGAAATAGCATACAACTATCGGTGAGACCTCATATCAAATGCAAAAGTTATATCGATATCACAAAAAACCATTGACAAGATAATAATTATCGGCCAGAGGTCATAGCGAGTCACTAGGAGTCCTACCACTGTGTTCCTCCATCGGCCAGACATCCACATTCAATAAGACATCATAGCGAATGCAAACCATTCGGCCAAGAGTCCCGACGAGCCCATTTTATTTTAGGGAGACTCCATCCGGTTGGCCAGACGTTATACCAATATCATTCCATGTTGGTGAGACTCCAGTGAGTTGGCCAACTATTACAGCAGGTAGCAAGAGTTATAGCGATAACCCCCTTTCATCGTCGAGACAATCGCACTCTGAAAGAGGTCATAGCGGGCGCTAAGAGTCATACCGATGCCCCTTTTACATTGGCAAGTCCATCACTATCGGCAAGACTCCCCATTATCGGCAAGACCTCATGGCAGGTTCCATTAGTCACACCGAAGGTTTAAAACCATCGACGAGACCATCGCTTGTTAGCAGGACATTATACCGAGCGCAAATATTTCACTCAGAGTCTCCTCGAGCTCAACCTTGTGAACCACTGTTAGCAAGAGTCCTTTGGTTGGCAAGAGATTACACCGAAGGCATAACCTTTGGCGAGACATTCAACAGTCGGCGGGACTTCTCATGTCGAACTCAAACCTTTCAGTGAGACTCCCTCGTCTCGGTAGGACATCTCCTCGAAACCATTCCACTTCGGCGAGACCTCACCCCATCGGTGAGACCTTACCCTGAAGCCACAACCTTTCACCAAACTCAAAAATTTCGGCAAGACTTCTATTTATTGAGAAGACTTCTCCTCGGACCCCAATTCTTTCGACGGTGCTATGCTTGCATGCAACAGTCAACGAGACTTCTTTTGGTTAGTGATATATTTAAAAACCCATGGCGATTAAAATTTTTGGCCGACCGGTATATTTCAAATGAATAGAACCACTGCTAGTCGGCAAGACAACGGGAGGGTCTCACCGACTTTATACTTTGAGGAATTTTATGCCAAATCCGATTGAGGTATGCTTTCCAACTGAGTTCCTTGAGAAATATCATCAGGTGTATGATTTAATCCTGCAACAAAAATTCCTCCATTAGTCCTCAAAGCATATAAAATATATCATTTTTCATCATTTGATTCAATTTTAACAAAAGAACCCCTCTAGCTGAGGCAGAACCAAAATTTGACAAAACAAAAGACAAACTCAGGAGGAAAACAAAAGAACTCCTAAGACCAAACCAAACAACCAAAGGCGAAGAAAAAAAAAGAAAAATGGGGGACCCATTTTGTTCCAGAATAAAATGGGGTGGTTATGCAAGGCATAAAAAATGGCGACTCGGCTGGGAAAATGGTTTAACCATTTTCAAGAAACTGAAAGATTCGGCTACCTAGAACTCCTGGTTTATGAACACCACAACTCTAGTTGGGTCAGTTTTAACAAGCAAGGTTGAGCTAGAATCTCAAATGTAAGCCAACACTGGCTAACCCTAAATCTATGTGTGTATTTGATGGTGCATCATCCTTTTATTAAGTTTTCCTCATCTTTTGAACAATAATGTGTAAGATTTGAACTACATCAGTTGATTCCCTTTAGCTGTTGTGCAATGATATCCTGGGTATTGCTCCGCTGCCAGTCAGGCATCCATAGCCCTGGCAGAGATACCTCTAGTTTTCTCACAACATTTCTCTACTACTAGTCAGGCATCCATAGCCCCGGTAGAGATACTAGAATCACCCATTCATATTGAGTCTTCTCTTCCTTTTAGATAGTTCTCTTTTCTTTTCTTTTTCTCTTGGAGTTTCAGATATTTCATTCAATTTTTTCAATATGTCAGATGTTTAACATTTGTTCTGGGTTGAAAACTACCATGGACCTCATAACAGGATTTGGGAATCAAAATTTTTACTCAAATCTTACAACACTATTGCCCTGGGACAAATATACCATTACAAAAGGAGATGATCTTGATGATTTGTGATAGATTTAGAGGTAGTTAATGAAGATTGTTCACTTTGCACCTTGTTTTCAAGACTTTCCACAACTCTTATTGACAATGGGCATAAAACAACAAATTTAGGACAAAATCATCCAATCAGTAAACCTGGGAATATCTAAACCAACTTCTCTCCTAATAACCAAAGTATAATTTAGATAACAACCAACCATTAAAAAAAGGAAAGAACAGAGAAACCCCAAAGAACAATACAAGACAAACCAAACATCAAAGGAAACCAAAGGATAGAAAGAAAGAACAAACAAACAAACAACAAAACTTTTTACAAGCAGAATAGTAGAACAACTATTTACAAATAGAAAAACCCAATTATTTACATAAATGCATAGGTCAGAAAAAATACTAAACTTTACGAATCAAAATAATGTTTAAGAAAATGTCAATTGATAGGCAATGGAACAAGTTCTCCAGTTAAACTACTCAACCGAAAAGCATTTTCTCCTAGGATTTCAACAATCTGATAGGGACCCAACTAGAGCTTATCAAATTTCTGGTGGTTGCCCTTCTTTTCATTAGCTTTATCCCATAGCAACACAAGGTTTGATATTCTAAAAGCCTTGATTTTGGCTCTTTTGTCAAACCAATGATTGACAACAGCATAGTGTCTAAAGAATTGCTGCAAGGCAGCATCCCTCTACTCTTCTAATTTCAACAAGGCAGCTAATCTTACTGCAATCCTATCATCACTAGAGTAGAATTTCTACATAAACTCAAGGATAGGTATTTGCAAGTGAATAGGGAACACAGGGTCTTGGCCATACACTAGTTTAAATGGTGAAGTCTTTAAAGCAGCCTTGATCCTAGTTCTATCTTCCTATAACGCAAATCTTAGCTGGGTATGACAGTCCCTAGGATTTTTTTCTAATAGTTTTTTAATTACCCCTAAGAGATTCTTATTAGTTGATTCTACAACTCCATTTCTTTGTGGATAATAGTTTGAAGAATACTTTAAAACAATTTTGTGATCATAATCTCGTGAAATGAACTCAGTAGAAGAAAAGGAAGAGCCATTGTCACATACCAATGTGAAGGGTACTCCAAACCTAGTTGTGATGCATTCGGTGAGGAACTTGATTACCACCTCGATTGTGCTATTCTTGCAAGGTATAGATTCTATCAATCTTGTGCAGTAATAAGTGGTAGTCAAAATAAATTTGTGTCCTGCAAAAGAATTTGGGTACCCCAATAAAGTCCAGCGCCCATTGGGAAAATGGTCTTACCTCGTAAATAGGTTGCAATGGCATGGTTGGATGGCATTCTTTTGATGTAGAAATTTGGCATATGTGACATGTTCTTACATGTTTATGGGCATCTTTGAACACACACGGCCAGTAGTAACCTGATCTGAGGATCTAATGTGCTAACGAATCTACAGACCCATGACATGTGCCATGTTTCCCATGAAATTAAGTAATTACATGCTTAGCCTCTTGTCGATCAAGGCATCGTAGGTACACCCCCTCAAAATTCTTCTTGTACAACAATCCTCCTTTGAGCATATAATGGGAGCTCTTCATTCTCAACGCTCTCCTCTGAGTCGTATTCATTCCCTCTGGGCATCGATTATTAAGCATGAAATAGATGATATCGACATACCAAGGGTCATTGGAAAAAGATGGCGTTGTGTATTGCTAGCATATAATGTTCTCTCTAGCATCGGCTATGGATTTATACAAGCCTAGACCTTGAACAAGTTTCATAGGGCGTATCTCCAGATCAAACTCCTACAAAATGGCCATCCATTTCCCCCTTCGTTCTCCCAACTCGCTCTCCATGAGTAGAGACTTTATAGCAGCATCAAGAACTACAACAATAATTTGACTTCAGAGGATGTAGTGTCTGAACTTCTTGATAGCTCTAACCAATGAAAAATATTTTTTTTCAAGAGGTGGGTACTTAACTTCAACATTCTTAAATGGAGAACTCATGAAAGCAATTGGCCTCTCCTCTCCCTCTTCTCTTCGTTTAGTTAGGACAGGTGCATAGGAATGTTCAGAAACAAAAGAATAAATATAGAAGTGCTTCAAGTAGTCAGGGTTGGTGAGGACTGGAACTTCTGAAATGGATTGTTTGACTTGAGAAAATGTGGCCTTTGCCTCATTACTCCATTCTATTATAACATCTTTCTTCATCATTTCATTCAATGGTTTTACAATTTCTGCAAAACTTGTGATAAAATTTCTCACAAAGTTGATCTTTCCAAAGAAGGATCTCATCTCATTCTTGCTTCCTAGCCTAGCTATCTTATAATGGACTCAACTCGGTCTAGATCAATCGATATTCCCCTTTCAGAGATTATGTGTCTCAAAAGCTTCCCTTCAAAAACCCCAAAAACACACTTTTTAGGATTCAGGGAGACACCATGCTGAATACACCTTTCAAGAACTTTGGCCAAGTCTGCAGCATGATTCAGTTTATCTTTAGAGAATACTGTCAGGTCGTCCATGTAAATGATGATGCATCTACCAATCAGATCTTTGAATGCTACATCCATGGCACGCTAAAAGGTTGCTCCTGCATTTATTACACCAAATGGCATCCTTCTGTAAGTAAATGTTCCCCACTTAGTAGTGAAGGCTATATTCATTCTGTCTTCATAATCAACAATCACCTGATTGTATACAGAATAACCATCCAAGAATGAAATCATCTGAGACCCATTGACACTTTACAAGACTTCATCTAGAGAAGGGAGTGGGTAGTTGTCTTTTTCTGAAGCTCTATTCAAATTTCAGAAATCTACACATAGCCTAATCTCTCCATATTTCTTACGAACTGGAACCAAGTTAGCCACCCATGTTGAATGTCGTACAGGGAAGATTATTCTTGCAGAAAGCAATTTATGAACTTCCTTAAAGATCAGTGGTTCAATCAAGGTGTTGACAGGACATTGTTTCTATCGAAATGGTTTAGCTTCAGGCCTCAAAGGAATAGTGTGAGTCATAATAGAGGCATCAAATGTCTTTAGATCCTCATATCCTTAGGCTATTACAAAAATATCCTTCTTCAGTTCCCCTAGTATACCTCTACTAATTGCTTCAGGGCAAGCTTTCCCTATGTAAACATTTCTTTTCGGGCCAGAATTAGCTAGGTTAATAGTTTGATATTCACCTCCTTTATGTTCAGCTGATATCTTCTCCTAAGCCCTTGGGTCTAAATCAAAAATTCTTTCTAAGGCCACCATTCCCTTGGGAATGCTATTACTTTTTAAATTGAGGACCCCCTCTATATTGTAATCTTTAGGGTTCCAATCCCCTTGATCTCTATCGAACTCATCGATGATCTATCCTTCAAAAACATCTAAACTTGCTAGAAAAACAAGGATATGTCGATCATCATCAAAGAATTGAAATTTCCTCACATTATCAGGAACAGCCGAGGTGGATATCAATTCCACTGAGAATCTCTTAAGGTTGGAGCCTTGCATGGGTTCCAGGGTACTTGCAGCAACAGCTAGTGAATCAATTATTTGATTTTCCTCTCTAGGGATTAAGCTAATCCGAAAAGCATCAAAGTCTTCAATCAAGTTCCATACCCAATTTCTATAAGCTACCAGCCTTCTATTGTGACATGTGTATTGGCTGCACACTTGCTTGATAATTACTTCTAAATCCCCTTTAACCATTAGTGCGGTAACTTTCTTCTTATGTGCAAACATCAACCCCCGAGGTAAAGCTTCATATTCTACCACGTTGTTAGTGCATCTAAACTGCAACCTATAAGAAGCAAAAAAAGTTTTCCCTTTCGGGCTGGTTAATTCAATCCCAACACCACAGCCTGTTTTGGACTTGGATACATCAAATGCGAGGGTCCATAGCTGATCATGAGTTGGGGTTGATACTTTGGAGGTTATTATGGGTGTTTAGATAAGATAAGCCATAGGTGGGGGTTCTTGATCCTTTGCACCAAATATAGGGAGCAGGTGTTCAATAGTTCCCTCAGGTGCAATTTCCAATTCCTGCTTAGATATATCAAGTAATCTGTGGCTATCCTTCTGATAGTCACTTACATATTTGATTAATCCCTCGGGTTTTGGTATACTTGTGAGTGCAGGGGTGTCAAACAAACCTTGGAGTTGTTTTTCGTAACTATGTTGGTCTGGTATTGTGACTGGGGTAAGTTTAATTTGAGGAGGGACTTCCTTTGAAGGTATATTATCCCTGGTTAACATTATTACTTTTTTGGCTTCAAATGAGAAGTGATTTGAAATGGTCTTGATGTGACTTAGGCTAGTTTCCTAAAATTGGGAGACAGGATTTAAAATGCTGATGCAGGGTTGGTAGGTTAATTTAGAATGATTTTGGTAATGCACCCTGCACCAATTAGGGAGTAGAAGACTCTACAGATTGATATCCTCCCCCAAGACCAACTAATCCTGTTGCAACTTCCTGATCAATGCCTATTGATTTTCATTAATCATGGGGTAAGGGAAATTTTGTATTGATAACTCTTTAGAATCAAGAACTGAAAAGGTCAAAATTTCCTCGCTTTTGTAAACCCCTATCTTGGTTTCAAAATAAGCTACCTCGTTGGGACAATCATATTCAGTGATGATATGCTTGAGGCGAGGTTCACTTTCAATCCTAATCTACATAGGCACTCCCCTCCATGGTAGCCATATATGTGAAAAGTCGAGGGAGAGATATCCCCCTATACTTTTCATCAAATCTCTGCTCAATAGCATACCATAGGTCTCAGGAATGTCTGCTACTTGAATATCTATATTGGTTAAAATCTTGGGGTCAGACCCTACTTGCACGTGTATATTTCTCAATTCTCCAACTACATTAACCTCTGTTTTATCAAGTTGAATGACCTTCTTGTTTGTGTGGATAGGGTTCAATCCCAATTTCTTGCATACAGAAAATGTCATAAAATTGCTAGAAGCCCCTGAATCTAACAGACAATTATGTAGATTCTTCCCACAGATTCTTAAACTCAAAAGAAATGGTGGGGTACCTACCTTGCTTCTGTACAAAGCTCCGTTCATGTCTGCAGCATGTGCCACCTTGTTTTTCCCTTTTGATTTATCAGCTTCTTCCAAAGCTTTCAACACTATCTCTCGTTGAGCAAGGCACCACTTTAGGATGTCAAAGTATGATAAAGAGGTTTTATGTCTCTGCATCTTAGCAACAATAGCAAATTTTGTGTTATAGCTTGCATTACATCTGACAACACCAGGTGAATTACCTTTGTTATGGAAGTCAGGTGGACCTTTTGGTGGAGGAGGGTTTTTGTCAGCACTTTGATTTGGATGCACCATGTGATTAGGTGGTGCTGAGGTGGTGAATGGACCCTTATTCTGATTTCTTAGGAAGTGTCCTCCCTTTGTCTGAAAAGCTTGGGCATCATACGAATCTTCCTTAGGTTCATTCTCACTTTGCATTGGGAATGAAAGGTCTTCCTCAAAGAGGTCATAAGTCATTGTTGTATCTACTGAGCCACCTTCTTTATTTGAATTCCCTTGGAACAGTTGGGCATCTACCTATGCTATCTTCATGATTTTCTCCATTTCAGGGTTGTTTACGGGTATGTGCAGGATCATCATGGAAAAAATAGACCCTTAAGTGGCAAAAAATTTAGAAAAATCAGAGTTAGGCAACTTGACGTAAAAATTTGAATAAATTATCTATATTATTTAAAAAATATGTAAGAATAGAATCTATAGAAAATTGAATATAGTTTCTAAACTACTAGGTTTATTTGTTTTTTTATTAAATCTATTTGGTGAAAAATTGAAGTTTCAATGCAGTAGTACTTAAATTTCAGGGAAAAAATAAGAAGTAGGTGTCTGTCTAACCACCCTAACCACAATAAAATGATAATATTTTTTTATAATATTTTAGATATAAGTAGAGGACTCATGTCATGTGATGCCTATTTTTTGTAATTTTTTCCAAGTAAATAATTAATTATGATTTTCTTATTACAACTTTTAAAAATATAAAACTTGTATGTCTGACCACCTTAACTTGGTCAAAAATTCATGAAATTCATTTCTTCTTTTTTTAATCTTATAGTACACGAAGCATAGAATGTGACGCATGTTTCAGATTCAAAAAATGTGATACCGTTTGAAAGCTATAGATGTTTTTGAATCATCCTATCAATCAGGACTTTAGTCATAATTCAAATAGAAAATGAATAATAATTATTTATTAAATTCAAAGTAAGGTTTAATTTATATTGGTGGAAAGTTGAGAATCTCCTTTAAAAACCCTTTTCATTTCATCAATATTGGGTAAGAAAAAATTCATCAGCCACATACCCTACAAATACCCATCATATTGCCACTTTTTTGCCCATCATGATCCTACACATACCCTTACCTCAGAATGGGTTGTAGTGTCATGTAGCTTGCACCAGTTAGTCAAAAAATTGAGGTCAACCACATTCGCAGTATGTGACCTGTCCTCATTAGCTTGATAATTGTGAGAAACTCCTCTGTTATTTGGCCCTATATTCCATTGTCGGTTGTTATTTGTTCTTTGATTATATCCTCTATTTTGGTTTTGATAGCCTTGATTGGGGGAGTTTTGGCCTTGATAATTTCTCTCGCCATGATTGTAATTGTTCAGGTAATTACCCTAATTGTTATTGCTCTAATTAGGATAATTACCTTGGTTCTGAGAAGGGCTCAGTTTAAGCTATGCCATGTCATTTGTGACTTGAGATAGAGTTTTCTTTAAGGTCTCCAACTCGCTTGTGAGTTGTACTAGCTTTTCACTTTCAACACTCTTAGCAACAGGTGGCTGACTGACATGATTTGGTGTTCCAGCTTGGTTATGATGACCATGCCGACTATGATGAGCCTGTGATTGTTGAAAGAAGTCAAGAGATCCATTGGAAAATAATGAAACAGGAGATTGAGTCTGTAACTTAGACATAGGTCCATAATGGGAAGGAGACATCCTTGGGACAGTATTGAATAAAGAGGTTGGGATAGACATCTGATACCCCATTGAAGGAAAACCTCCTCCCAAACTTCCTTGTTGAGAACTAATTTGGCACAACTTGATGGCTAGATGATAGACTTTAGACAGGGAATCAATATCTACTGGTTGATAAGTCCTTTGCAGGAACATACCAATCAACGAGTCTATAACTCTAAAGTATGCTTGAATGACACTATTCTCAGCAACTAGATAGGGGTCCTGCAGTCTCCTATACATTTGTTGAAACCTGGTATTAAACAAGGGAAAGGATTCACATGGTTCTTTCCTAATGGTAGAAAATTGGTGGTACAAAAGGGCTAGATCCACATAAACTTTGAACTGATTGATGAAAACATTCTCCAAGTCTGTCCAGGTCAGAATAGAACCTTGTGGAAGATTTAGATACTAGTTGTACACCATATCCCCTAAGGAATAAGGGAACAACCTACAAACTACATCATGGTGAGCTATCTGAGCTCTAGTACAAGCGTCCTTAAAAGCTTGTATGTGCTCTTTAGCATTCCTTGATTCGCCATGAATGTATTTGGAACAAAATTTCTCAGGATTCTTAGGAATATCGTGAAAGCCTCCAAGAATAGTCCCCAATGGAGAGGGATTATTTTGAAAAAATTTCATTGGTAGTGGTGGTGGTGGTTGAGCCAATTTTTGGATGGGTTCAACTAGCTGTGATGGCACTTGAGATGGATTCGATGGTGGATTGATAGGTATCCACTGGGGTATTGGTGGAAATCCTGGTGGATTAAGTGGAGGTGACAAGGGTGGTATGATGGTTGCCCCAGTATTGTGACTCTTGTGTCTTGTTGGGGTCTTGAGTTCTATCAAAGGTGATGGATTTTTAGCTGATCGAAGAACTCTCTGGGACCTTTCTGGTGAGAAAAACCCAGTATTATCCAGTTTTCTCTTCTAGGCCCTCCTAGTGCTAGTTTTTGTTGATGGTTCAAATGAGCAAAACAATAGTAAATAGAATATTACTATTCTATTCTCCTGAAAGATAAAGAATAACACATGGATATCTAACTCCCAAGATCTTGGTAATTGGTTCTCGACTATGTTGATTTCACTCAATGGCTAATGTGAACTATAATGTTCAAGGGGCCTGCTGGTGTTGAGATTCTGGATTGTTCTAAGATCAAACATAAATTCAAACCTACTTTAATTGGGGTTTTTAAAGAAACAAAAAAAGATAGATCAAAGCTTTGGAACTGAAGAGAATAATAATTCATCCAACTTAACCAGACTTGTTACCTTTCAAGGAATTGCTAACTAAAACTAGAGAACAAAATTAACTTGTGATTAACATAGTTTCATTCATTCACAATGCTAACTTCAACGACAGATTGTAAATCACCATTTAGAAAAAACATAAAATAAAATTTCATTCCTTGAAAGGTTCTCAAATCAAATGATTAACCCACGATAAATACCATTCTGAAGCATAATATGAAGTAGATTTAAATCTGGTTGCTTCTACTATTTGTGAAACAGATAAACAACATTTTCAAATCTGGTATAATCACCAGTGTACAAAAAATCCATGACTTCAAATCATCTCCATCTACACTAAGAAAACTTGAAAGACACATCACTTTCTATGTTGAATATAACTCCTAACTAAGAAGACAAAAGAATCTACCATTACAAAGAAACATGATGCAGTTTTGTCTCCTCTATCTTTAAGAAAAATCCCTACTGCTGAAAAATCTGTCTATCGTTGAAATCTCTATCTATCCTCTCTACTACCCCTACTGGTCTCTAAAAATCTCCCTCTTAAATGAGGCAAAAAAATGCCATATATACAAAATGTGCCAAAAAGAAAGTCGGCCCCTCTTTTAGGGTGTACAAATTATTAGTTAGTTATAGGAGGGTCGGCCCTTAGATCTTTTTGGAATGAAGTTAATGCTACATTCAATGTGCATCCCCACTGTCCATGTCGGTGAAGGATCACTCTAGGAATGGCCTCTAGATATTTTGGAATAATCGCATTAACTTCATGCCTTCATTTCCACCCTCAAACTTCCACCAAAGCCACCTTGAATGTTCTGAAGTATTATCATAAATGGCGATCTACTCTTTCTAGTAGAGATCACAACTGTCACTAAGACTTGTGGTTTCTTTTCTTCCTTTCAACTTTCTTATGCTCAAGATATTTCTGCAAGTTGACCATCTTCAAGAACCAACATCCAACCTCCCTTGTCAGATCCAAAAACCATTGCTTCACCAAGTCGACCCATGTCGTGCACATTTTGTTGATCTTCTTCACAAGGGTAGTCAATCAGTCAAACTGCCAATGGTTTTCCTTTAGTTCCCTCTAATTGGTTGAACACATGCCACTTAGGTTTTCCAGGTGGTTAAAGGCTACTCAAATGGAATCGCATGTCAGTGAGACACTTGTCGTGTCTCCCCAATGCGATTATATTCTATAGCAGCATCGACATAGCATACAATTGTCGGTGAGACCTCATATTGAATGCAAAAGTTATATCGATATCACAAAAAACCATCGGCAAGACAATCATTATTGGCCAGAGGTCATAGAGAGTTGCTAGGAGTCCTACCGCTGTGTTCCTCCATCGATGAGACATCCGCATTCAGCAAGACATCATAGCGAATGCAAACCATTGAGCCAAGAGTCTCGGCGAGCCCATTTTATTTCAAGGAGACTCCATCCGGCCGGCCAGACGTTATACCAATATCATTCCATGTCAGTGAGACTCTAGCGAGTTGGCCAGACATTATGGCAAGCAACAGGAGTTATAGCGATATCCCCCTTTCATCGCTGAGGCAATCACACTCAGCAAGAGGTCATAGCAGGCACTAAGAGTCGTACTGATGCCCCTTTTCCATTGGCAAGTTCATCACTATCAGCAAGACTCCCCATTTTTGGAAGGACCTCATGGCAGGTTCCATTAGTCACACTGAAGGTTTAAAACCATCGACGAGACCATCGCTTGTTGGCAGGACATTATACCGAGTGCAAATATTTCGCTCGAAGTGTCCCTGAGCTCAACCTTGTGAACCACTATCAGAAAGACTCCCCCGGTCAGCAAGAGATTACACCGAAGGCATAACCTTTGGCGAGACATTCAACTATCGGCAAGACTTCTCATGCCGAACTCAAACCTTTTGGCGAGACTCCCCCGTGTCGGTAGGACATCTCCCTGAAACCATCCCACTTCGGCGAGACCTCACCCCGTCGGTGAGACCTTACCCTGAAGCCACAACCTTTCGCTGAACTGAAACCTTTCAATGAGACTTCTATTTGTTGGGAAGACTTCTTCATGAACCCAAATTCTTTCAGCAGTGCTAGCCTTGCGTGCAACGGTCGGAGAGACTTCTTTTGGTCGGTAAGATATTTAAAAATCCATGGCGATTAAAATGTCTGGCCGAACAGTATATTTTAAATGAATAGAACCACTGCTAGTCGGCAAGACAATGGGAGGGTTTCACCGACTTTATACTTTGAGGAATTTTATGCCAAATCCAATTGAGATATGCTTTCCAATTGAGTTCCTTGAGAAATATCATTAGGTGTATGATTTAATCCTACAATAAAAATTCCTCCATTAGTCCTCAAAGCATATAAAATATATCATTTTTCATCATTTGATTCAATTTTAAGAAAAAGAAACCCAACTCTGGCTGAGGCAGATCCAAAATTTGAGAGAAAAAAAGACAAACTTAGGAGGAAAACAAAAGAAATCCTAAGACCAAACCAAACAACCAAAGCGAAGAAAACAAAAGAAAAATGGGGGACCCATTTTGTTCCACAAATAAAATGGGGTGGTTATGCAAGGCATAACATGAATGATTCTATATTAGGTAACACTAAGGGAGAGGGAGCATCAACTAATTGGTTAGTCAAGGCTTGTCCTTTGATTTCCTTTTGAGAGACTAGTTTAAGATCAAACTTAGTTAATAGCATAAACCACTTAGCTAAGCATCCTAATAAACTCGTTTTAGCAAAAATGTGTTTTAAAGGATTGAATTTCCTCATCACATAGATTTCAACATTGAATAAGTAATGTCTCAATTTACTAGCAGCGAATACGAGAGCCAAATATTTTTTTTCTATCATCATATATCATGTCTCATAATGGACCAAAGTTTGGCTAATGTAATAAATAGGATGTTCTTTACTAATTTCATCTTTTTAAGCCAACAATGTCGCGAGCGCATGGGCCGATGTTGTTGTATAAAGGATAAATGAATTGTCTTGCATAGCGGCTTGTAAAATAGGTGGAGTAGCAAGATAATCTTTCAAAATCTCAAAATCCAATTATTTACAATCCTCTTTCCAATTAAACTAAACCTCTTTGTTAAGGATTTTCATAAAGGTTAATTTTTAATCCACTAAGGATGCTACAAAATGATAGATAGCTTGAATTCTTCCTTGCAAAGTGCACAATTGAGAAATGTTTCTAGGAAGTGAAATGTTAACTATAGCATCAATTTTCTTCATGTCCACCTCAATACCTCTGTGAGATACTATAAAACCTAAAAAACTTCCACTATCTACACCAAAGACATTTTTTAGGTTTCAATCTCATGCTATATTTTTGCATTCTTTGAAAGATTTTTTGAAGGATATTCACATTGTCTTTTCTGATTAAAGATTTGGCTAGAATATCATCAACATAATCTTCCAAAATCTTATGTATGTAATCATGAAATATCATTTTCATAGTTCTTTGATATATTTTTCCTACGTTCTTCAATCAAAAAGGCATGACTACCCAACAAAATGTTCCCCAATTTGTAGTATATGTTGTTCTATATTGATCTTGAGGGTTAATAAAATTTGATTCTATCCATAAAATCCATCCATGAATGATAACAAAGAATGTACCACAATTGAGTCCACTATCATGTCAATATTAGGAAGGGGAAATCATCTTTTAAATATGCTTTATTCAAATCACGAAAGTGGATACACATCCTAATACAATTATTAGGTTTCATGACTACAACAATGTTTGAGATCCAAGGAGAATAATCAATAGGTTGTATAAAACCAGCTTCGAGGAAGTTCTCAATCTTAGACTTAACTAACAAGGCTATCTTAGGATTCATCTTTCATATCTTTTATGAAGTCAAAGGTGTGAAGTCTAAGGAACCCCAGTCATCTTCCAATAACTTTGACACTTCTTCCATCTCTTGTTTCTCTTCTTTCATAGCTTCTATCTTTGAAGTTGGGATTAATGTGTTTAGAGGACTTGTTGTTCCTTTTTGAATTTGTAAGAAACTTTTGGGCTTGGGATCTATTTCAATTTGGTAAAATTTATTGTTATAGACATAATTCATGATGCGATGAAGATTCAAAGGCATCGTATGAATCTCATGAATCCAAATTATTTCTTAAAGAAGATTGTATGAAATATCATGAGGAATAACATGGATAGGATTTGGTAACGTAGACATTCCAATTGTAATAGGAAAAGTGTTCACACCAAGCAGTTTCTTTCCTACATTGCCAAATCCTAAAATCGATAAAGAATCAAGTTCAATTCTTGATTTTTCCATGCCAATTTTATCCAAAATGGTTACACTAGACACATTAAGAGTTGAGCCAATGTCAACAAGGGTTCACTTTATTATAGTTCTAATGAATTCAACTACTATCATGAAGGAATCATTTTTCTTTCTTACATCCAAGGGAGGTAGCTGATTTTGATGAAAGGTAATTTCTACATTAATCACATTCATTCCTTGAATTAGATTTACTACATCACTTGGATTTGCATTAGAGGGAACCACAACTTGTTGCAAGGATATTTGAAGCATAGTGTGATAACTAGGTAAAGTTTGAATTAGATCCCATAGGGCTATCTTTGCAGGAGTATTCTTAAGTTGTTTAAAAATATCACACTCCTTCCCTCTATGCGGACACAAACAGGGAGCACTAGGCAAGATGGGTTGAGGCAAAGGGAGGGATGTTGAAGTTGTCTATCTTGGTTGTGGATTGTTTCTAGTGTTATATGTATGAGCAATGGTATTATAACTTCATTTCTATGAAACATTATTCTTAGGTGGTTCAAGGATGAGAACGTGTTTGTTTTGAGTTTTAGGTTGGTTTGAAGGTGGGTAAAGGATAAGTTGAGGTTGGAAAACATTAACTTATCTTTGTTTCATTTTTTTATAACAAGCCCTACTAGATGAACCTTGTGAGATGAAATCCTTAAGTGCCTCATCTAACATGTCAAATTCATCACTACTAAAGGGCTTGAAGGATAAGTTAACTTGGAAAAAGAGATTTGGCATACTCAAATAACTATACTTTCTCCAAGCATTTCATCGATTTACAGTTGTTTTGGTTTTGATGTTTTAAAAAAAAAAAATCTAATGAATGCCAAATGTAACCTAATCCCATGAAATAATTCTAAAATGAATAAAAGTACATTAATCTAATTATATCCACAATTGAAACATGTACATGAAATGAAACCAATTTAAGCTAGATCTAATGAAATTAATGAAACAAAAACTTAGTAGACTAAAATGGAGATCTAATAATAGCAAACAGAAACACATACCTGAAGCTTTTAATTATGTAAAATGTATATTTAGGCTTGATACAAGACTAAATCACCTAGATGGGAGAATGAGTACCGGATTAGGGTTTTTACACCAAATTCAACAAATTATGAGTTGATGTTCAGGTTTCTAGATTGGATGTTCAAATGACTATTTGCAAGTATAGTTTTCCCACTAAATTCAATGATGGAACATGCAAAAATTCAACCTATATGCAATTTTCCACTAATGCAAGATTTAGGATCCCTAAATTCAATTTATCTAATGTAAGATCTAATGCAAAGTTAACCTAGATCTAGGACTACAATTTTCTCCAAATTAGAAATGCAAGTGTTCAAAGGTTGGGTTCACCAAAATGAACCAAAAGGAAATAGAGTTCCACCTTTTGGGAGATGGAACTAGGGGTTAAAACCTATTTCACTCTTACTTCATTAGAAAACCAAGATCCCTCAACCAAATGACTCAATTGAGGGAAGGATGCATGCAAAAGGGTGGTTTCCTTAGGTATGATTAAACAAAGGTGTTCACCATTAAATCAATTTTCTAAGGAGAAATGTAAACATGAATAAACTAAAACCTAGAAACTTAGAATATGAAAGCAGGCCATTAAACAGAAAGATACAAAAAAGTACTTGGAGGATCAAAGATGACTAAAAAGATCCAAAAACCCTAAATTTTTATGTTTCTAATATGCACTGGGACTCATATGACAAACTAGTCAATTTAGTCCCAATATAAAGTTTATGATCAGGATCTGGAATCTCTCAATGATAGGTCAAAATCCATTGGAAACTGGTAAAAGTGCTATATTGGGGCTCATACACCCAAGGCGGTGATTTAGTCATGTTCCACCTTTCCAAAAATTAGGACCTGAATCTATTCTCCTTTCTCTACACTTCCTTCTTATGTCTTCCAAACTTCGCTTCCAGATTTGAACATGTTAGAAATCTACAAAAGAAAATGTTATGTTGATTTTCTTATGGGGGCTTTTCCTCAGTCAAACCCCTATTTTATTAATTTAACCTTGATAGAATGAATAGATCTTGAAAGGAAATATGTGTGAAAGTCCTAATCTTAAGTGTTCCTAAGATTAAGAGAGCCAAAGTGTAATAAAACCTACACTAATATGGTAGAATATGATGCATAAATGAAACATAAAGATGATGATGATGACTCACTTTGGGAGATCTCTAATCTCCCTAATAAGCTATAATAATGTATGTACCTTCCTTTAGGTAGAAAGTAGAGTGAAAATGGAAGATGAAATTACATAGGAAACAATTCATTAGAGTTGGTTCAATGTCTAGTTGCATCTACCCAACCTAGAATCCATCATGATTCTCCATAGGCATCCATCATCAACCCTTGACAATGCTTGATCTTGAAATGAAAGTGACCTTGAAGACCAGCAAAAACACTATTGTGATGCTCCAAGACTTCAAATTTACTTGCCCCTTGCTCTTGAATGCTTGAAAATCTCTCTTGAAAGCTGTAAATATAGTTGAGACTCTCTTGCTTAAAAAGTTCTAGGTAAAATAATGATTCAAAACCTTAGTTTTATATGCATCCTATCTAATTTACTATTTATTATATCCCAAATGCTAAAATTTGTGATGTTTGAATTAAAAAACTTATTTTTTCCACTCAAACCCCTAAAAGGGGCCCATTTGGGACTCGTATGCCCAAGGTGGCATATGGGTCCCACCATAGGTTTTCGGGTTGAGGAAATGTTTGAGTGTTAGAAATTTGAATGTATTTGTTGAATTTGTCAAGATTTCAGTCAAAATAAGCTATGGGATCCACAATAAAGGGTCTTAGGGGCCTATTAGTGATGATTTAAAGGAACATGAATGCAAAGGTACTAAAATAGGTCTAAACTAGGTGTGAAATTGTACTATCTCCATGAAGGGAGTACAATTTTGTACACTACATTTAGCCCTTGAAAGGACTGAGAAACTTGTATAAAGTGAAGAAAATAGAAACTTCCAAACACAAAAGCCACAATCTTGCTGATGGAAGCAAGCAATGAAACTTACAAAATAAAGAGAAACAACGAAAACACCGCAACACAATAGTAAACTATCAACCAACACCTAGCCACCAAAAAACTAGGAGCAACTTCTAGGACAAAAGGGCACATGAAACCATTAACAAATAGGTTTTAAGGGACCCAAAACCCAAACTATAAGAAATGATTCCAAAGAAACAACAAACAACTGACAACAAAAAAATTGCACACTAGAAGCAGATCATGATCCCGTCAGCAATCTCCATCTCCACCTTAATAGGAGACAACAAGAGAAACCATATGTTGACACACCAGAGCAATAGGATCCCAAAACTCTCCACCTAAATGGAATATTTTTAAGGCAACATAGATCCAAAGGCAGCAACAACCTCTTTCAAGAACATCAAGCCCCACTAACTAAACCGATCTCCACCTCAATAGGGGAAAGCTTCATCTCCCTAAGTCCACAACCTCCACCTCAAATAGGAGAAAAAATCACCTCTAAAGGAGTAATGATTTAAGGAATGAAAAGGAGATAAATAAAAGAGGAAGGGCCAAGAACAAAATCTTTAATCCTAGAATCCATTTGGGTAGTCCTAGTGAACAAGATTTCTAAATGAGCTTTTAGGATAGCCCCCACTATACACAAGGTTAACAACCTACAGTATCACATAACTAAAGAACCATACCCTCTAAGATAGAATAGAGGAGGCTTCATTAAATGTGAGATCTAAGAACACCTCGTTTGTAGGTAGAGGCAAACCAGGGCCTTGAACACCATTCAAAAAATCAACAACATAACCAGAATTGTACTAGCATAAAAAAACCCTATCACCACACATGTAGTGATAGAACACACCCTAGAGTCAACAATAGGGCACCATCGACATAGCCCAAACATAGAAGGGACAAATGTGGTCATGAAGAGAGAATAGATCAACTCAAAAACCATATCACCCCACAAGAAAGAGATGAACAAGGATGAAAACATCATGCTCATAGCAAACCAAGAAAAACATAGAGTTCACAAGAACCTCCTTTCCCAAGTGTTCCCAAAAGAAAAAGGAAAAACCACAACCAAGGTGGGACTCAAACAAAAAATTCACATCCATTTCCACCCAACAAAGCCAAATGAGGCCACAAACCTAGGACATAAGAAAAGGAACTGCCAAATCCAATTGAACGGCAAGGGAATAGAGGACTATCCCAGAGAAGGATGCAAAGAACACAATCACCACAAACAGTCCCCAAGGGGAATCCAAAGGAACCACAACCAAAGGGTAAAGTGATAGGGCCCAAAAAATAGAGCGAAAAACACACTCAAGCCTCCCTCCAAGTGCACCACAAAGCAACACATGTAGCTGAAGTAGAGCTAGGGAAAGGAAACAACAAACTACAAATGCCTAGCTCCAACAAAATAGGATATGAGCCCTTAGATCATGCCATTAGAGACTAAGGAGGACCCCCTCATGACAACCACAACTCTCTAATGTAGAACAACACTCCCCAACAGGGACTAGCCAAACCAAGCAGGGGAAAGATGAGCAGAAATGGAGAGTCCCTACACAACAATAATAGGAACCACACCAAAAAAGAAAAGAAGAGACCAACAAAACCATCCCCAACCAATGTACACCACCAAACACTGACCCAAATCATCATCATCCTCTAATTCAACACTTTCATCACCCTCTTCATTCATAGAATCAAAAAAATGGGAGGCACTCCCATTCCTGCCTAGAGCTGCTCTCCCCATCGTTTTCGTAATTCTAGCCCCCAATATGTTAATTTGAATGAAAATAATTTTCTTACCTTAACATGTAAATGACCTAATTTGAAAGTATATAAGAGTAAAAAAGTTATGCAGTTTTTCATCATTTTGTGTTGTTATGTAGTTTGTGATCATTTTGTCCTTTACCTTTCTGTGGTTTGATTCCAGTGGAGAGTGATTGATGATACTAAGCACACAACCTTATGTTCCTTTCTAGACTCAAGAGCCTATGCGAAGAGGTGATGCAGGGTGATTTACAACATACAATGAGTGGATTCTTCTCTACCTTTGCTTCATTTTTATGCATTTACATTCTTTTTTTACGTATTTCTAAATAGATTTAGGACCTTAGAGAAGGAAGTCACAAAGTGTCCCTATTTTTCACAAAGTGTCCCACCTTTTTGCAAAGTTTCCCATTTTTTGCAAAGTGTCCTAATTTTCACAAAGTATCTCACTTTGTTGCAAAGTGTCCCAAAAAAGGAATAAATTGTCTAGGACCCTTAGAAAAATACCCTAGAGCAAATTTAGCACACCTTTTTGACTATTGATGTATAGATTTAAGATTTTTAGAATGTTTATAGGTGATATTTTTTCTTTTTTATTAGGTTCCTCCTCAATCATGATAACGTCTCAAGGAAAGGCTATTCTATCACTTATGAGACCTGGTTACAACACTTTTAGAGGACATAGAGACATTACAACAGATGGGTATATACTGGGTATATCTCATGCCTCCCATGAGCAGCATGATGCCATGTTGATGGCACTAGCAGAGAGGTGGAATACAGATACCTGCACCCTAGAGGATGTTCATCTCATTCTTTGGGTTCCTGTTCAAGGTGAGACCGTTCACATTGCAGAGGACCAATCTTACCAAGAGATGAGAGAAGATACCTAGTAATTCCTTGGTGGTCTGATTCAGGAGAGGATCATGGGGCCACGTGTTGAGTTGAGGTGGCTATTTCATGCATGATCACCACTCCTAAGTAGATCATTGTATTTACCATAGCATTAGTACTAGTCCAAAATGGTTGGGGAGCACACTTGGATGGAGGACTAGTACACATGTTATGAGAGATGGAGTAACATAGGATCATATACGCCTAGGGTTGTAGTATACTAGCACATCTCTAATATTATTTGGGATGTTCATCTATTAGGAGGTGGAAAATATGGTTCATTGTACACTATTACATGTTTGGTTCCTAGAGCATATCTCATGTACCAAATCGATTGTATTTCCTTTTGTAGGTGCCATGGGATACCCATGCTCATTCAACTATCCACTTAGGAAAGCAGGGAAGTATGGAGATTTACTATATTGGAGAGTCAAGTTCAACCATCTTGATTAGGAGATCTTATGGAGACCTTACTAGTTGATACCTCAATTTCTAGATGGGACCCACCAATTGACTAGGATGTAGAGGGATTGATTTTTACTGGAAAGGAATGATTACATAGTGAGACATTTCTACTACGATCATATCAAGACACAATTTGGATAGGTACAAGTTCCATGAGTAGAACAACCATTTTACAAACAATTAGTGTGGAGTGCATGGAGGGTAGGAGATACAAGACAACTCATAGTTGATGATGTTGTATCTAGTGATTCAGATGATGAGGATCTTGATATGACCCTAGTCTCCAATGTTGATGATGTGGGTGCTACAAATGCATAGGAGGAGTAATGGGCTACAACACAACCATCTCTAGTCTTCCCTACAGATCAACCTATAGGCTATATAGGACCTCTTCTAAATCACAGTGATGATGAGGAGAGAGGTGAGGAGATCAGGGTTGTAGACTTGTATGTAGATGAGGTAGAGGAGTATTAAAATGAGGAGGTAGACCTAGACTATGAGGAGAAGGAGGAGGAGGAGGATGAGGAGAGCCAGCTAATGAGTGAGGGAAGTGATAGAATAGATGAGGATCTATTTTCCTCTAAGTGGAGAGATTGAGTTCCCACATGGGTTACCAAATCATAGTTAGTAGCTACAACATGTGCTAGCATTCATGAGCATGGAGAGGGTAGTGAATATTCTATTCCTTCTACACAAGATGGGGCTTTTTTTTAACAAGTTGGAGATCTAGGTGATGAAACATTATTTATGCTTATGATTATGCTTTTATAATTATTTTCATGTTCATTCTTTTCATTTATATATGTGTGTGTGTGTGTGTGTGTGTGTGTGTCATGACATGTACCAATTATTTTTATTATTTCCATCTTCGAAGATCCATGAGAGAGCTATAGAATCTCTACCGATGGGATACCATGGAGCTTGTTCCTCCTTTACTTGGAGATGAGGTTGCCACCATAGAGTTCATGCACCCACTAATGTTGGAGCAACATATAGAGTTGTTTGACCCTTTTGTAAGGTTGATAAGAGCATATAAGAGTGCTACCAGGCACGTTGATTGAGCCATGGGTGATCTATCAACACTGTAGTCCACCTATGATGAGCTTCAGGAATCTTGAGATCCGGTGGAGCTCAAGAGACTATGTGGAGAGGTTTTCAGATTGTAGGTGAAGAGAGACCAAATAGAGAAACATGGAGGCTATCATACATGAGGATAGTGTTGGAATATGGCTTCTAGTGTTGTCATTGATGGCAACTAAAGTCATCATTCTAGTCCGCAAATCAGAACTTGTTCATACTGGTAGGAAAAGTAGAGAACAAATTATTACAGTAAGAAAGAATAAAGAATAGGGTATCCAGTCAATATGTCGATCTATATGCTTCACCAGACCATCATTTTGAGTTGTGGATCCCTGGGATAGTTTGTTAAGCATCTATGATATCCTATTGTTAAGTTTTGTTATGTTGCATTGATCGGTGTATGAGTTAGGAGATCCAGTAGGATGTTTTTCTGTTTATTTGCTCATTGTGGTTGACCTAGTGAATATAGCATGTTGTGGATGTATAAGGAGTAATTGTTTAAGTGTTTCTATGTTAAAGCATTTTTTTTTGGGTCTTAGCTATGGTTTGGCTGACTTGTATGGATGCACATTGAAAATTTGTCATCATCTAAGCTGACATGTGGAAGAACATTTTGTATTTTATTTGAAGCTGAAATATAGTGGTTGGATTCTTTCTAGCGGATATATATGCAAGTTTTGGAAATTCATTTTGTGTGCATGAGTGTGTATAGAGTAGATTAGATGCATGTAAAAAAATTAGAAGATCAGTTGAGTGAATTTTGGTTGTGTAGAAGAGGATTTTGTGAAGCAAAGCATAGCTAAGTGCAGAGTCTGACAGAAGGCATAGAATTTGATACATGAGCTTCACCAGAACTGAAACCAGGAATTTTTAGATGCTATCTTCTTAGTTCAACTTTTTGTTGCTATGACAAACATTTTTTAAGGCAGCGATTCTTCCTTATTTTGAGCAATGAGCTCTAGGCAGTGTACCTGAATGCATGTGCATTCCCCTTTTTCTTCATACTTTTAATAGATTATAAATTGTGGATTAATCTCCATCGTGGTTTTTCCCTTAATAGGGTTTCCACATAAAAATATTGGTGTTATGGTGATCTAATTGTTTCTTTAATGTGTTTACATGTTTATTTCAGTATTAATGTTTTGCACGGTTTATGATCTAAATTGAAGTTTAAATTTTGCTGAACACTAATTCACCCCCCCCTCTCAGTGTTCCTTGATTCCAATAATTGGTATCAGAGTAAGGTTCCTCTATATAATTTTAACAGCTTGAGGTGGATCTTGGAATACAATGGGCTCTGGTGCTCTTCAACACTAGCTTATGGTGTCACTGGATGATATTTATTAGTCTAAAGAAGAAGTCATGGAATTAAAATAAAATCTTGTGGATGCTGAAAAATCCATTCATTCATTGAAGGATAAAATCAATGAGTCAAGAGAAAACATGAAGGAACTATGTGATCAGCTGAAGCAAAAAGGAAATAAAATCTTGGAAGATGTTCACCTAAATCAGACTCTAAAAGAAATCACTGAAGAATGTGAAAAACTTGCTAGGAACAATGCTACTCTAAAGCATGAGATGGAATTTGTGGTGATGAAGCTAACTAAGGAGATTGAAGAAAGGAAGAAAAATGAGGAGAATTTGGCCCAGTCCTTAAAAGAAAAATTTGAATAATGCAACAGAGTTAATAGTAGATTCATTTAGTTGGAGATTGAACTGCATCAATCCATAAATAATGAACAAGAGATTGAAAGACAGATAGTTATTCTCAGAGATGAACTCACTACTGCAAATGAATACAAGGGGAAGTTTAGTATTAGCTCTGCTAAGCTTGATGAGCTAACTAAAGGAAAAAAGGATGCAAATGATAAGCGAGGCCTTGGCTATGAGAAGGGAGAAAGCTCTAGATCTGAACATAAGGATTCCAAATAGAAAAATTAGATGAAAAAAGGTAGAAGATGTTCGATAAGACAACCCAATGCTCAGAAGTTTAATTGTTACTGCTTTTCTTGTAAAAAATTTGGTCATATGGCTTCTCAGTGTAGAAGTAAAATAAATTCAATCAGTCCATCATTTCTCGGTCATTGTTTTATTTGCAAAAAAATTGGTCATAAGTCAATTGAATGCAGAAGTATTTCTTTCAGTGTAAGGAATGTTAAATGCTATACCTGTGGAAGATTTGGGCATGTTTCTAAAAAATGTAGATCAAAGGGAAATCAATGGAATGAATGGTCTAGACAAATAAATATGGTGTGTTACAATTGCAGTAGTTTTCGTCACATTGCAAGATTCTGTAGGAACAAAAACATGGATAGAAGAGGTCTGGTATACAAAGGAAGAATTTCACAAAAAAATGATAAAGGAAAAGGGAAAGTGACTATGGAAGAAATAGGAGATTAGATGAAGAAAACATGCATGAAGAAGAGTGAATCTGATGAAGAAAATAATCCCACACTAGAAGCAGCCTTTGGTAATTCCTCCAAAAATTGATCTTAGGCAATTAGCATTGGGGGAATTTTTCAAGAAAAATCCTTTGTCCCCCTAATGGTAGTCGGTGCCAAAATGCAAGAAATTGGCAGTAGTTGTGCTATCAGTCTACAAAATGTATATGTGACCACTTGTGTAGAAAATCAAGATCTAGAAGGTCTACAAATGAATTCTTCTCTTGTTGCCTGAGAAAAAAAAGTAACCAAAACTCTTAGGGAAAAACATTTAATACAGAAAAGAGGTTAGGTGTGCGAGTTATAAAAGGGTATTTGGAACTCTCATTTATCACCTTGCATCGAAGAAGAATAGAAGGAGAGTCTTTCTAGTAGAATTTCGAAGGAGTCAAGTCAATTCGGTGGTGAATCCATCAGGTATTTCAGTTGCTTGTAGAATTCCAAATTTTGTGCTCGATCGAAAAACTTGTTCGATACGGAAAGGAAAATGAAGAAAATCAAAGGAATTATGAATTTGGATGAATATAGCAATAAAAATATAAGGGATGTGAGAAACATGTTGTCGGTTGATGAATTGAAGTGTCTTGAAGGTGCGAAACATAGAAGTTTGGACATTTGGAATGATTTTCCTTATTTTGACAACACGAAAGTTTTTAGGTTTATCTTGAACAGATTGAATGAGGAAATTTTAACCTTGGATAAACCATATCTCATTTTGAAAGATGTGATTAGGAATTTAACTAGACTATGCAATGTTGGGGATATTCTGAAAAAGAAGTCGATTCAAAATAGAGAAGTTGAAACCCTAACCAGAGTAAAAGGATATTAAAGGGCTCTAGTAATTTCGACAATAAAAGATCCGATAACAAGGTACATTGCACATGGAATCTCATAAAAAATTTTCTTCAGAAATAGGGAAGGCACAACCTCAGCAGGTGCATTTTACATTTCTCATAAAATGATAATGGAGGATCAAGACTTTGACTTGTGCAGTTTGCGAAAAGATCAATTGATGGAAAATGTGCAACTAATTGAGGTTTTGAGAAAAGAAGAGAAGTTAGAAGAAGAAATTACAATTATGGATTCCCTCATCCAGATTATCAGTTGGCCATCAGAAAACAACAACTTGATCTTAATCATTAGGATTGTAGTAGAAGCTTCAAAGAAATTTCTTCTAGAAATGAAAGATAAGTACAAGATAATTTTCTCACTTGTGGAGTAGTTGTCATTCTTCAAAATTTTGATCAATTTTTTTATTTAGCAAGAAAGGAAATCCAATTATGTTTGTCATTTATTTCAAAGGGGGAGAGAGTGTAGTGAAGAATTCCTTGACATTCTAAGGGGGAACAGTGTTTTGAATGGAAGTTGTGTTTTGAAATTTTGCACTTTGGCAATGTATCTCTAGTTTCGACACTTAGTCATTTTTCACTAAGTGTTGCCATCAATGCCAAAGGGGGAAATTGTTGGCATATGGCTTCTAGTGTTGTAATTGATGGAAACTGAAGTCATCATTCCAGTCTATAGATCAGAACTTGTTCATAACTGCAAGCAAAGTAGAGAATAAAGTATTACCAATAGAAATAATAAAGAACAAGGTATCCGGTCAATATGTTGATCTGTATGCTTCACCAGATCATAATTTTGAGTTTTAGATCCTTGATAAAGTTTTTTAAGCATCTATGATATCCTATTGTTAAGTTTTGTGATGTTGCATTAATTGGTGTATGAGTTAAGAGATCCGGTAGGATGTTTTTCTATTTATTTGCTCATTGTGGCCAACCTAGTGAATATAGCATGTCACAAATGTATACAGAGTAATTGTTTAAGTGTTTCTATGTTCAAGCATTTTTTTTTGGGTCATAGCTATGGTTTGGTTGACTTGTATGGATGTTCATTGAAAATTGGTCATGATCTAAGCCGACATGTGGAAGAACATTTTGTATTTTATTTGAAGCTGACATATAGTGGTAGAATTCTTGCTAGCGGATATATATGCAAGTTCAGGAAATTCATTTTTGTGTGCATGAGCATGTATAGAGAAGAGTAGATGCGTGTACAAAAATCATAAGATTAGTTGAGTGAATTTTGGTTGTGCAGAAGAGGATTTTGTGAAGCAGAGCAGAGCTAAGTACAGATTCTAACAGAAGGTTCAAAATTTGATACATGAGCTTCATTGGAACTGAAACCAGGCATTTGTAGATGCTATCTTCTCAGTTCAACTTCTTGTTGTTATCATAAACATTTTGTAAGGCAGTTATCCTTCCTTATTTTGAGCAATGAGCTTTAGGAAATGTGCCTGAATGCATGTACATTCCCCTTTTTCTTCATACTTTTAACAGAGTATAAATTGTGGATTAATCTCCACTGTGGTTATTCCCCTAATAGGGTTTCTATGTAAAAATATCAGTGTTATGGTGATTTGATTGTTTCTTTAATGTGTTTGCATATTTATTTTAGTATTAATGTTGTCAATGGTTTATGATCTAAATTGAAGTTTAATTTTTTTTTGAACAATGATTCACCCCCCCTCAGTGTTTCTTGAGTCCAACAGATAGGGTTGTTGGACAAGTACAAGGCCTACAAGATGCACTAGATTACAAGGGTAGATCATGATCACATACTACCATCTCTCAATGGAGGCGATCACCAGGTCCTGAGAGATATGGTAGTCACAATCCACAATAGCATTGTATATTAGAGGATATGTACTTAAAACTTTCTTGTATATAGGGTATGTGCAAGATCATGATGGGCCAAAAAGTGGCGATATGATGGGTATGTGGTTGATGACTTCCTTTTACCCAAAATTGATGAAAAAAAAGGGTTTTTAAAGGATATTCTTAGCTTTACACTAATATACATTATGCTTTACTTTGAATTTAATAAATAATAATTATTCATTTTCTATTTGAATTATGACTAAAGTCCTAATTGATAGGCTGATTGAAAAACATCTATAGCTTTCAAATGGTATCACATTTTTTGAATCCAAAACATGCATCACATTCTATGCTTTGCATACTATAGGATTAAAAAGAAAAAAAACATGAAGTTTTGACCAAGTTAAGGTGGTCGATATACAAGTTTTTTATATTTTTTAAAAGTTGTAATAAAAATTCATAATTACTTGGAAAAAAATTACAAAAAAATATGCATCACATCCAACATGAGTCCTCTACTTATGTTTTAAATCTTATAAAAAATATTATCATTTTATTATGGTTATGGTACTTAGATAGACACCTACTTCTTATTTTTTCCCTAAAATTTAAGTGCTCTGCATTGAAATTTCAAATTTTCACCAAATAGATTTTTTTTTAACTAAACCTAGTAGTTTAGAAACTACATTCAATTTTCTACAAATTCTATTCTTACATATTTTTGAAATAATACAGATAACTTATTCAAATTTTTACATCAAGTTTCTTAACTCTGATTTTTCTAAATTTTATCGCCACTTAAGGGCCTATTTTTTCCATGATGATCCTGCACATACCCTATATATATGATCATTTATGTTTGATTGCTTATGTTTATGTGTTTAAGTTAGATGGAAATGTGATTTATCAAATAATATTTGTAAGCCTATTTAATAAATGTCTCCAAGATCTAACATGTTTTATGTGATCTAAAACTATCTTAGTTTCCTTCTAGATGCAATATTATGATTGAGTATGTTATGCTAAATTAAATGTAGCTATGATCTAATTGTAGAACATTAAATGCATATAGGGATATAATCTAACACAACATACAAGATTAACTTGAATAGTATGACACCTAAAGTAACAATCCAAAGCTAATTTGAATAATTACCTTAATATTCAAGACAAAAAAATGATTGTTAAGAACAAACCAATGTGAGAGAAAATAGTGTATTATATACTAGCTCTAACATCACTGCTATATCATTCACACTATTCAAGAAGGTTAGACATCGTACGGGTGCAAATGTATGACTTTAATAGGCTCCTTAAGAGGTGTACCCTCCATTTTTTTGAACATGTATGCTCCAGACCCATAGTTCTCATTAATTATGTAATGCCCTAACCAATTAGGGCTGAATTTTCCTTTTTTAGTCGAGGTGGCATTGACATTATGTTGATTCTCAAATTACACCAAATTACCTTTATTAAATGAATGAGGGATGACATAATCATTGTAACTATGTTGCATTAATTTAGAGTAAGCTTGGAGATGTTCAAGAGCATTGATGCACTGTTCATCACTTGCATTTCAAGCTGATGCAATCATTGTTCTTTATAAGTATTATCATGAATAATTCCTTGAAGAGAAATTTTTAATGAAGTAATCTCTAACTCCAAGGGCATTATCACTTTAGTACCATAAATAGGGTTATAAGGAGTATTTATAGTTTATGTTCTAATACTAGCATGATAAGCCCATAACGCATATGTTAACTATGTGTGCCAATCCTTATTTTGTTTGCTTACTATTTTCTTTAGGATTTTCTCAAGGGTTTTCTTAATTAATTCAGCTTGACCATTAAATTGTGGGTATTAGGGTGTTGAAAAATGATGTTGGATGTTAAATGTTTCTAAGAACTTCACATCATTATTCCTAAATGGTGTCCCATTGTCTGAAACTAATGTAGAAGTCCAAAGTGAACAATGATGTGTTCTAATATGAAATGACATATTACATTAGTAGTTGTTGAACGAAGGGGAACAACTTCTACCCATTTTGTGAAATAATCTTTTATGGTAATTATAAATGTATTTCAAGCAGAAGAGGGTGGTGATAATTTTCTAATAAGATCCAAACCCCATACCAAGAATTCTTAGATAGGAACCTAGGAATGAAGCTCATCAGCATAAGCGTGAATCAAATTTCTCTGTTCTTGACATTTGTGACATTTCTTAACATACTCAAAGCAATCTTGTTCCATATGTCTCCAATAGTATCCTATGTGGATTAGCTTTTGAACTAATGATCTTCCTCCAAAATGGCCTCCACAAGCACCTAGATGAGCTTCTACAAGTGTTATAGGGATTTCTGATTGTTTAATGCATTAAAGTAAAAAACTATCAAAGGACCTTCTATACAACATGTTGACAAGGATTATATATCTAGATGCAAGTTTTCGATTGCAAGCTTGAATATTCTTAGTTGTCGACTCAAGAGAGGTACCTTGTTTCAAATATTAAATATTGGCATGTACCATTCACTAGAGCTATCTGTGATGGTTGATAACACTTCTTTGAGCTTATCTTTTATTGATCATTTCATAATTGTATGGTCCAAGAATATGAAGTATTTTTAAGGATCTTGAGGAGATATATGGGAAGCTACACTTGACATTGCATCCACATGCCGATTATCTTGTAGATATATGGGAAGCCACACTTGACATTGCATCCGCATGCTGATTATCTTTTCTTTGAGATATTATCAATCATATATGAATCAAATATGTCTAAGAGAGTTATTGTGAGATCCTTATATTTTGATAATTTTTCATGCTTTTCTTGATAGATTGTGAATCACTGAATATCTTGACACTTCAAGATCCCAAAGTTAAATTAGTGTGTATTCTAGCAATTAAAGCTTCATACTCTACTATGTTGTGTGTGCATAGGTAGTTTAAGCAGTAAGACAAGGGAATAGGCTTTCCTGGAGGAAGGATTAGTATAACCCCTATTATGGAGATTCTTCTACAATTACAATAATCAAAGTACAATTCCCTTGTTTCTTTTTCTATTTGAATAGTCAACACATTCTCATTAGGGAATGAGTCTATATTAGGTAACACTAGGGGAGAGGGAGCATCAACTAATTGGTTGTTCAAGTATTTTCCTTTGATTTTCCTTTTGAGAGACAAATTTTAGATCAAACTTAGTTAACAAAATAATAGACTTAGCTAAGCATCTTGATAAAAAAATTTTAGCAAAAATGTGTTTTGAAGGATCGAATTTCACCAATTTCCTTTGTGTCCACCAGCTCAATTCCTCTATGAGATACTATAAAACCTTAAAAAAAATCACTATCTACACCAAAGAAACTCTTTTTTGGGTTCAATCTCATGTTATATTTTTACATTCTTTCAAAGGATTTTCAAAGGATATTTGAACATTATCCTTTTTGGTTAAAGATTTGGCTAGAATATCATCAACATAATCTTGCTAAATCTTATGTATGTAATCATGAAATATTAATGTCATAGCTGTTTGATATGTTGCACCTACATTCTTTAATCGAAAAGGCATGACTACCCAAAAATATGTTCCCAAGTTGTAGTAAATATTGTTTTGTATTGATCTTGACAGTTAATAAAAATTTGATTATATCCAAAAATCCATCCATGAACAACAAAAAACCATCTCCCACAGTTGATTCCACTATCATGTCAATATTAGGAAGGGGGAAATCATCTTTTAAAGATGATTTATTCAAATCACAAAATTACTTACACATCCTAATATGATTATCAGGTTTCATGACTGCAACAATTTTCAAGATCCAAGGAGAATAATGAATAGTTCATATAAAAACAAGTTCAAGGAGTTTCTCAATCTTAGCCTTAACTTGCAAGGCCTTAGGATTCATCTTTCATATCTTTTGTCTGATTGGTTTAGCATCCTCTACAAGGACCATGTTTTGTGGCTCTATCTTAGCATCAATTCCCAACATATACGAATAAGTCCAAGAAAAATGTTCAAGAAAGTCATGAAGTAAATTTGCATGGTCTTCTTGTTAATATTCATAAAGGAACTTTACTATTTTAATCACTCTCTTTGTTAGTGATATCCATTGATATCTTGATTTTATCTCCCAAAGGAAGTGTAGTTTGTTTTGGAATTTCAAGATTGTATTCTTCGTTGTCCTTATTAGTCTCATTACATTCCTTCTCTTCATATTATTGCTTAACACCAATCATAGCACATGTAACCTATTTATTTTTAAGTGGAGTAAATGACTGGTCATAAAATCTAACATTTATTTCAAGGCTTCATCATATTCAAAGTATTCCAATGCTTCTTCACAAGTTGTATCGATCAATTCAAGATGCTTCAAAGTGAGAGTTATTTTATTAGGGTTACACATGACAGTATTGATGTTTAATTAGGGTATTTTCATTGCTTTTGTTATCTTAGGAGGACAATAACCCAAAATAATTTTTGCTTCTTGTGTGTTAGGTTCTATAGGAACATGCATGCCTTGCTCTTTCTATCCACATCCTTTTCCACTATAGGAAAGATTTTTTATGAGCTCATAACATTTTCCATAAATCTTTCCATATCTTTCAGGTTTGGTGGTTGTTGATAGTCTATCTCTTCAAAAAATCTTCTATAGATTTTGTTTTCTTCTAGAGTAGATGAAGTAGATGCTTGTGAGTTTTCTTATGAATTCTACATTGATATTACCATTGGTTGCTTTTTTTTTTGGTTTCTTTTGTTGTGATTTTGTATTCTTCCATGAACAAAGGTGTGAATTCTAAGGAACCCCAATCATCTTCCAATAACTTCAACACTCTTTCCATCTCTTGTTTCTATTCTTTCATAGGTTCTATCTTTGAAGTTGGGATTAATGTGTTTACAGTATTCTTCATTCCTTTTTTAATTTGTAAGCAACTTTTTGGCTCGGGGTCTATTTTAATTTGGTAAGAAATTTGGGATCTCTTTCAATTTGTTATAAACATACTTCATGATACGATGAAGATTCAAAGCCACTGCATGCATCGCATGAATCCAAGGTCTTCCTAAAATAATATTGTATGAAAGATAATGAGGCATAACGTGGATAGGTGTTGGTAATGTAGCCTTTCCAACTATAATAGGAAAAGTGATCACACCAAGTAGTTGCTTTCCTACATTTTCAAATCCTAAAATTGATAAGGAATGAGGTCCAATTCTTGATTTTTCCATTCCAAGTTTATCCAAAAGGGTTACACTACACACATTAAGAGTTGAGTCATTGTTAACAAGGGTTCACTTTATTCCTGTTCTATTAAATTTACCTATTATCATGAAGGCATCATTTTTCTTTCTCTTCCAAGGGTGGTAGCTCATTTTGATGAAAGGTAATGTCCACATTAACTATATTCATTCCTTAATTATGCATAGCTAGATTTCTTTGATCCAAACCACCACAATACAAGTTTATTCAAACAACAAATTGATTCACAAAAACCTTACAAAACTCTTCTTCACTCAAACTCTTTCATTCCTCTAGTAGGTCTATAGACCCAAATTCTTGATCTTATCTCACAAAAGAACCTATCTACCACCAAACTCTCTAAACTTTCAGATACCCTTTAAGGCAAACTAAAACATACTTCAAAAAATCCATGGGTCACTTTGTACCAACACACTTAAAACCAAGAAACTACGCTATCCTAATTGGCCAATTAGGCCACTTTTGAAAAGGAAGTGCCTCAAAAACTCCACCAATTCCAAATAACTACTTAGAACTTGTTAGCAGGTGACATAAGTCCCAAATCAACAAATTTTAGAAGATCAAACCATCACATTTCACTTTTTTGGGGTAGGGTTTATTGGAACTTGGCATTATCAACTTCTCACAACACTACCACTGCCTCCAACGCTCTTGGATATGTCTAGCTAAACTTAAAATATCATCTCACAACCTTTACTCATAGTATTTCATCAAACTCTTTCATAAACCCATCACTTTCATATCTTAATTCATCAAAATTCCTCAAGATAGTCCTCCAAAATTCTCCAAAACCTTCATACCACCTAAATCTACTATCCTACCATTCTAAACCCACTAACATGATCCCATTATACTTAGTAATAGGGTGGAAAGAAGGTGGAATGGGCTTATTCCATTATTTATGCTACAAACCCTTAAAAAGGGTAGATCAAACTAGTTATAGAAAAGAGAACCAAACTTTCACTAAATTCAATACAAAACACTCAAATCAAGTGAAAATTTATGTTAACACACTCCTCCAATGAATTCACAAACTTTTAGAAGGGTATGCTATAGTATGAATCTGTACCATACCTATAAGAATGGGTTTGCATAGAAAATAAAGAAGAAATTAGAGAAATCAGAGAAATTCCACTTTTATTTCACTTCAAAAACCATCAAGAGTCCCTTTCAATGAGATCCAAAAAGGTATTTAAACCTTTTCTTCCAATGAACAAACTGAGCCAACCTATCAAATTGCCTTTTTGAATATTTGACCATTGGTCTTCCAACTTGCACTTTTTTTGCAACTTTTCCCCAAGATGAATTTTTTTACAAATATTTCAAAATATGAAAATTTTGAACTTGGTGACTCCCAAAAACTTGAATAAACAACCTTAATGAATGAATCAAAACTAAAAACACACCAAAACATGACCTTAAACCTTTCACCTTCCTAATGTTGCATTTTGTCAACTTTTTACAATTTTGCATTTTTGTACATCTTTTTGACAACATTGCACACTTACAAAGATGAACTCCTAATACATGTTAAATGGTCAATTTAGATCTTATTGACACAAAAAAATACCTCAAACCCCTTAAGAAAACCTATCAAAGAACAAACTTGACCAACTCAATTGAAATGGATTGGTGCTCCTGCACCATACAATTGACCTTGAATCTTTTCCAAGTCTCTTAGAAATGAAATTGCAGGTTTCCCAAACTTGTCTACTCCACCACCTTGATATTCAAATGCTCTTCTCCTTTTTCTCTGGATCAAATACTGTTGAATTGTATCACCCCTTGTGTTCTCAAACTACCTACCACTTAGTCTTTCTTTCTTTTGCACAAATTGTCCTGATAAGTTTTTCCTGACTTCCCCTTCACTTGAGATTGATCTTGTATTTTCTCTGGCATCTACAAACACACCCTTTCCAATCTAGTTTTGGAATGCTCCCTCCTTACCTCTGGTTTCACACTTGAAATTACTCGCTTGTCCTTGAATCACCTTGTGTTTTCCTTGCATATTTATGATTAAAGTCCCTATGTCAGTATTCTTTGTCTTGGTAGACTTACATGCCTCGATATTGTCAGTACTTGACTACCCCTCTACTTCCTTAATAACTAATGGACAAAACACTATCCCAACCTCAATTTCATCATTCTTTTTAAACTCATTTTCAGTCTTTTTAGGGAATTCATCCTTGACCTTCTCTGTCTCAGTCTTGGTCACTACTCTTTCACCTTCTTTGTTTCCTTCCATTACTATACCATCCTTCAAATTCATAGTCCTCACATCTCCTAACCTTGAAGTGGCTGCAAATGTCATTTTCATTTCTTGTTTATCTTCCATAGGTTTCTCAATCTCCTTAACAAAAGTGATGACTTTGGCTGCCTTGTTCTGCTCTTTGCCACCCTCCTGCAATGGGGTAAATATAAAAGTGATACCATCCTTTTCAATTTGATGTGTTGGCTCTCCCATCATATATTGAGTTCCTATCAAATTCCCATGGTCTTACAAGGAGTAAATGAAAACAACGCATTGGAAAGATATCACAAAGCACCTTGTCCCTATAACCACCATTTTGAAACTCAAATAATGCTTGCTCATTAATAAAAATGGATTGATCATCACTCACCCAAGAAGCTTTATAAGGAGTTTCAATAGGAACTTTCTCTAACTTCAACTTATCAACCATTTCACAAGACACCATGTTATTAGTAGATCCTAAATCTATCACTACATTACACACCTTACCTTTACATTTTCAAGTTCTCTTGAACAATTGTCTTCTTTGAGCCATCTCCTTCTCTTTGGTTACTTGAAATAAGGTTCTTCGCACCATCAAAATTTCCCTAACTTCTAGAGCAGCAACATGACTATTCGAATTTGAGCTTTCACATTCATCTTCTTGGACAATTTGAGCCCTCCTTTCACTTCTTCTTTCACCACCACTTGATGTAGAACCAAAATTTTTAGGGCACTTGAAGGTTGGATGTCCAAACTCATTACAATTTTAGCACCTTCCTAAAAATATTTTTTTCATTCTTGCCACCACCAAATCTACCTCATGATCCCCTAAATCCACCTCTAAAATCTAAAATTGCTTCTTTTCCTTTATATGCATCACCTTGGATTTCATTGGCTTGTCTTGAAGAAGAAAATGTACCTCTACCTCTTGAAGTTCTACCTCTTCCTCTAGTTGTCTTTTCTTGTCTTCTTTTCACTTTTTCTTCTACCCTTATAATAGCCATTTGGTAGCATTCTTCAATTGTCTTTGGATTATGGAAACTTATTTCATCTTGGATGTTAAATCTTAGTCCACTAAGGTACTTGGCCACTTTTTCTACATCATCAATCATATGTATTTCCCTTATTCTCAAATTATAAAACTCATTAGTGTAAGTTTTCACATCCATTTCCCTTTGCCTTAAATATTGAAGTTTTTTTGACATTTGGATAGCATAGTCATTTGAAAAAAAATAACCTTTTAATTTGGCTACCATCCTATCCCATGAAATAATTTTAGACTTACCTTTTCTTCTCCTTTCATCTTGATCGTAGTCCCACCATAGTAGTGCAAGCCCCTTCAATTTAGTATTTTCTATCTTCACCTTCTCCTCATCAAATGCATCCTCACATTCAAAGAAGTTGTCTAAACCTGCAACCCAATCTAACAATGCTTCCTCATCTAGAGTACCATCATAGATAGGAAAATCAACTTTTACCTTGCGCTTGTTTCCTTTTATTGCCTTCAATAGCTTGGCCATTCTTTTGTCTTCAGGATCCAACTTTTCATCTACATCTTCATACTCTTCATCTTCTTCATCTTCAGTGTCACTTTTATCACTCACAATCATTCCTCTATTTTGTCCTATTTCAATATTCTACAACCTTGCTGCCAATCTATTTTTCATTTCTCTCAAATTTCTAATCTCCCTCTTAGTTCTCTTCCATATCTTGTATTTTCCTATCCACATTACCTCTTTTTGGAGGAATCTTGACATTTTGTTTATTCAACTTCCAAATTTCCTCTCTTCAATCAACAACCTTCAACTCTCAAAAGATCTATTTCCTGTGCTCTAATACCAATTGATGAAAAGATAGATGTATTTGATCCAAACCACCACAATACAAGTTGATTCAAACAAAAAATTGATTCACGAAACCCTTACAAAACATTTCTTCACTAAAAAATTTTCATTCCTCTAGTAGTTTTGTAGACCTAAATTCTTGATCTTATCTCACAAAGAACCTCTCTACCACCAAGATCTCTACACTTTCAGATGCCCTTTAAGGAATACTAAAACATACTTCAAAAACTCCATGGATCACTTTGGACCAACACAGTTAAAACCAAGAAACTACATTGTTCTAATTCGCTAATTAGGCCACTTTTGCAAAGGAAGCACCTCAAAAACTATTTTCCAATTCCACATAACTACTCAAACCTTTTTAATAGGTGATATAAGGCCCAAATCAGAAATTTTTAGAAGATCAAACCCTCATCTAGCCACTGTGATAGAAAACCCTCACTTTTCACTTGTTTGGGGTAGGTTTGATTGGAAATTGGTGTTCCCAACCTCTCACAACATTTCCACCACATCCAAAACTCTTGGATATGTCTACCTAAACTTAAAATATCATCTCATATCCTTTACTCATAGTATTTCATCAAACTCTTTCATAAACCCATCACTTTCATATCTCAATTCATCAAAATTCCTTAATATAGTCCTCCAAACTTCTCCAAAACCTTCATACTACCTAAATCTACTATCCTACCATTATAAACCCACTAACATGACCCTATTCCACTTAGTAGCAGGGTGGAAAAAAGGTGGAATGGGCTTATTCCATTATTTATGCTACAAACCCTTAAATAAGGTAGATCAAACTAGTTATAGAAAAGAGAAACAAACTTTCACTAAATTCAATATAAAACACTCAAATCAAGTGAAAATTGTTTTTAACACACTCCTCCAATGAATTCACAAACTTTTAGAAGTATATGCTATACTTTGGATCTGTAGCAGACCTGTAACAGTTGGTTTGCATAGAAAATAAAGAAGAGATATGAGAAATAAGAGAAATTCCACTTTTATTTTGCTTCAAAAACCATCAAGAGTCCCTTTCAATGAGATCCACAAAGGTATTTAAACATTTTCTACCAATGAACCAACTAAACCAACCGATCAAACTGACTTTTTGAATATTAGACTATTGGCCTTCCAACTTGCACATTTTTTGAAACTTTTCGCCAAGATGACAACTTTTACAAATATTTCAAAATATGACAATTTTGAACTTGGTGACTCCCAAAAACTTGAAATAAAAAACTTAACCAACAAATCAAAACTAAAAACACACCAAAACATGACCTTAGACCTTTCATCTTCCTAATGTTGCATTTTTTCAACTTTTTACAATTTTGCATATTTGTACATCTTTTTGACAACATTGGACACTTACAACTTAGATGAGATCCTAATTCATGTTAAATGGTCAATTTAGACCTTATTGACACAAAAAAAAGACCTCAAACCCCTAAGACAAGAGATTAAAGAAAAAACTTGACCAAACTTAATTGAAATGGATTGGTGGTCTTGCACCACTTAAATTATATCTACTACATCACTTAGATTTGCACTAGAGGGAACCACAACTTGTTACTAAATGGATTGAAGGATAAGTTAACTTGGAAAATGAAATTTGACATACTAAAATAATTATACTTTCTCCAAGGGTTTCATTGATTTTCAATTGTTTTGGTTTTAGTGTTTCGTTATTTTTTATTTTCTAATGAATGCCAAATGTAACCTAATCCTATGAAATAATGTTGAAATGAAGAAAAATTATAGTAGTATAATTATATCCACAATTGAAACATATACTTGAAATGAAACCTCTACTTGAAATGAAACCAAATTAAGCTAGATCTAATGAAATTAATGAAACAAAAACTCAACAAACTAAAACATAGATCTAATAACAACAAATAGAAACACAAACATGAAGTTTTTAATGTTGTAAAATGTAGATTTAGGTCTGATATGGGACTAAATTTCCCAAATTGGTGAATAAGTCCCTATTGGGGTTTTTGGAAGGGTCAATTGGTAAAAAAAACAACAAAGAATTCCTAGAAATTTGCAAAAACCACCTGTACAAGGACTAAATTGCCTAGATGGGAAAATGAGTCCCATACTAGGGTTTTTATAAAAAATTCAACAAATTATGAGTTTATGTTAACGTTTCTATATTTTATGTTCAAATGAATGTTTGCAAGTACAATTTTTGAATGAAATTAAATGATCGGCAAGATGCGAAAATGCAACCTATATGTAGTTTTCCACTAATGCAAGATTTAGGAGCCCTAAATGAAATTTAACTAATTCATTATTTAATGCAAAGTTAACCTAGATCTAGGACTAAAATGTTCTCCAAATAAGAAATGCAAGTGTTCAAAGGTTAGTTTCACCAAATTGAACCAACAGAAATAGGGTTCCACCTTTTGCGAGATGGAACTAGGGTTAGGACCTATTTCACTTTTAGTTCATTAGGAAACCAAGATCCATAAACCAAGTGACTCATTTGAGGCAAGGATACATGCAAAGGTGTGGTTTTCTTAGGTTTGACTAAAGGGAGGGGTTGACTATTAGATGAAGTTTCTAAGGAGAAATGCAAACATGAATAGACTAAACCATAGAAACTTGGAATACAAAATTAGGTCATTAAACAAAAAGATAGAAAAAAGTACCTAGAGGATCAAAGATTACTAAAAAAGATCTAAAAACCCTAAAATTTGTTGTTTCTGATGTGTACTAGGACTCATATGCTAGAATGGGCGATTTAGTCCAAGTCTCAGGTTTCTAGGTAGGATCTGGAATCTCTTAGTGATAGGTCAGAATCCACTGAAAACTAGTAAAAGTGCTATATCAGGACTCATACACCCAAGTTGTTGATTTATTCTTGTTCTCCATTTCTAAAAAAGTAGTATCTAAATATGTTCTCCAAGCTTTTCACTTGGTTCCTATACCTTCCAAACGTTTCCTCTAGATCTGAACCTATTAGAAATCTGCAAAATAAAATGTTTTGTTGATTTGCTTATGGGGGCTTTGCCTCAGTCAAACCCCTATTTTGGTAATTAAACCTTGATATAAAGAATAGATCTTGAAAGGTAATGTGTGGGAAAGTCCTAATCTTAAGTGTGCCTAAGATTAAGAGATCCAAAGTGTAATAAACCCTTCTCTAATGTGGTAGAATAGGATGCATAAATGAAACATAAATATGATGATGATGACTCACTTTGGGAGATCTCTAATCACCCTAATAAGCCATAATAATGCATTTACCTTCCTTTAGGACAAAAAGTAGTGTAGTGTAGAAAAATGTATCCCTTTACATTTTCACAATTTTTTGGGCCTTCCATGCTAAAATTGGGCTTCTTTATGCCTTATTTGGTCCTATTTTGCATCCACAAGCCTTATTTAATGCATTTTTTGAGGATAATCCTGACACTTAACTAATGACCAATCATAATTTAATGTTTTTGGCTTGTGTTTCCCAAATCTAGTGATCTAGGAATCATACGCCACCTTGGGCTTATGGGTCCCACCTAAGTTTCGAGGCCTAATCCTGAATTTGGCATAGAATTTAACATTTCTTGAAATTTGTGTCCCAAGCTTAGGTTACAGGGACTCATACGCCCAACTGGCATATGATTCCCACTTTAACTTGGACCTATTTTGAAGTCAATTCTTGGTGATATTTTATTCTTTTAGATCTGATGTCATCTTGTAGTGTTTTAATTTCAAGAAATTTAGCATAAACAAGTATAAATACAAGGTTATTTCATGTAATTTTTCCTAGAAATTTTCATGAGCAAGTGTGATCTAGCAATTCAAGTATTCCAAAAATATAGAAAATTTATGATCTAAGAGAGTTTACAAGAGCAATCCAGAGCTAATTATGAAGTGTTTTGGAGCTATATTCAAGATTCAAGCATCATGTCAAAGTCATCATGCATCATGTGTATTTTTGAGGTAACATTTGTGATGTGGGTTTTCATGATTCAAGCAAGCACTGAAAGACATTATCTCATATCAAGATCAAGAGTCAAGATCTACAATTATGCTAGCCATTTCACATAATATTGCAGCCTTCATTCCAAAGGTTTTGTGAGTTGAAACATATCATATTTGTTCATTCATCATTCCTTCATTCTATTTCATTTCATTTCAAGGTTTGATTACCAAAATACGGTTTGACCAAGCCAAACACCTAGATCCACTAACAAATCAATATTTTTCTCTCCTTACATGTTTGATTCTAGATCTAGGTGTTTTGAGCTTGATGATCCTTTGAAGAATAATTTGCAAGATTGAAGAAAGTTGTCAAGAAGTTGTCATCTTCACAAAATTTCACCTACAAGCCAAAATTTAGAGTTTTAGACTCAAAGATTGGACATGAGAGAAGCTAAAAAAGATCACTAGAGGATACTAGAGTTTCAGATAAACCCTAATACTAGGACTAAATTACAACCTTGGGCATATGAGTCCTTGTATACCACTTTTCACTCATTTCCTATAGATCATGGTTTATTAGTTGTAGATTCTAGATTCATCCCAAAACCCTAAACTAGGACTAAAACACCCAAACTAGCGTATGAGTCCCAATTCACATCAAAAGTCATAATTTATAAATTACATACCTTGTTTTAGGCATCTCCAATTTTCCAGGTGCCCCTCTATTCTTTCTCAGTTTATCATTCTGATTTTAAGTTTCATTTCTTAAGTTACAAAGTTAGATTTGCATATCATTTGCATTTCCTTCTTTCTAAGCCTTTGCTTAGTGGTGAACCCCCTTTATTTAATCACACCTAAGGGGACTTTATAACAACCCCTTCTCTTAATTGAATCATTAGATTGAGATATCTAGGGTTTCCTCAAATGAGTTAAGAGTGAAATAGGAAGGGATCCTTTCCCCTTTTGTGTTCCATCTCCTTAATGGTGGAGCACCCTATTTCCTTCAGTTCATTTTGGTGAACCTGGCCTTTGTACCCTTATTTTTTATTTGGAGTGCATCATAGTTCTATATCTAGCTTACATTAGCTTTGCATTAGGTCTTACATTATTTAATTAGCATTTAGGACTTTTAAATCTTGCATTAGTGAAAGTGCATATAGGTTGCATTTTTTGCATCTTGCATCATTTAATTTCATTTGAAATTTTTAATTGCACATAGTCAAGACAACATACAAGTTAGAAACCTTAACATTCACTTAGAATATTTTGAATTTAGTGTCAAAACCCTCATCTTGGACTCATTCACCCCTATATGCAATTTAGTCAAGGTACATGTTGTTTTAACTATTTTTTGGGAATTTTGTGTTGACTACTTTTCAACATTTGAACCCTTCAAAAACCCTAATTGGGACTCATATGCCCCTCTGGGTGATTTGGTCCAACATTAGGTATTAATCTACATTTTATAGCAATAAAAACCTTGTTTTGATGCTTTTGTTTGTTGTTGTTAGATTTCTATTTCAAATTACTAAGTTTCTGTTTCATTCATTTCATTGGATCTAGCTTAATTTGGTGCATTTGTAAACATAAGAATCAAAATTACAGCATATCATTTATCTTGTGTTCATTGTATTTATCTTTCATATCTTGCATGAGCTTTAAAACTTGGTGTCCTACTATTAATATTATAGTGAGACATAGTTTGAGACTCATGTCATCCCGCGATAGCACACTCATCATGGATCTTGGGTTATCTAGCTCTTTCACTCATAGTGTTGACACTAGTTCACTAGGTATGGACCATACCCTTAACAACTCTTTACCTTCAAGTAGTGTGACAAGTGTTGAAATAATGGTTGCTAGTGTTCCTCAAGAAAACATAATCCAAATCCATGAATATTTAGCAAACCTACAATGTCAAGTGAGTACAGAAAAAATTTCCAACATTGCTATTCCTACTATAGATAACATAAACCATAGGATTGAAAGTGAACAAGGAATAGAACTTGCACATAAATTAGCTCATATTTTTGGAAAACATCTAACGTCAACTACTATTTGTGTTCAACCTTTTAACAATGTCCAAATCCAAGGAGGAACTCAAATTCCTCCCCCTACAACCATTGCCTCTATTCCTACCTATACCAACCCTCAAGTTACAAGAATGATGCAACCTCCTAGTAATGGACCTTTCCTACCTTAGGTATTTCCACTAGTAATACTAGTACATTTGTGGCATCTCACATCATATCTCCAACCAATTTACCTCCCATAAGTATTCCATTCACTTCCCCCTCAAACACATATACACCTCCATCTCAAAATAAAACCAATGACACCATCCTTAACCAACTTTTGCAAAATGTTTCATCCCTTCAAAAGAAAATTTCTACCATATAACCCAAAATCAAAATGGCCAACCTTCATACTATGTCAAAAGCAATCCCTTATCCTTGGAGATATTAAGAATGTCGATACCACAAGGTATAGAGATTCCTAGGTTTGAAAAATTTGGAGGAAAAGGAAACCCTTCTAACCATGTTTCCTCTTGCAGTGCCTTATGTAGTTATTTCATCCTTGAAGATAAGCTCTTGGCTAAGCTTTTCCCTAGCTCCTTAAAAGATACTTCTTTAGAATGGTTTTCCTCATTACCAAATAACTCAATTCATTTATTAAATGAACTTTTTGAGGCCTTTATTATCCATTTCCAATTGCACATGACTCATAAGATGACATTAGCTGATTTGATGAGATGTAAAAAAAAGGATGATGAAAATGTAACTATTGACTTTATTTCACACTACCAAATGCTTTATTCCCAAATCAACATAAAGATTCTTGATCCTCACCTTCAATGGATGTTCATTGAAAACTTACAAACTAAGATACAAGATAAGCTTGGCATGATGAAATTCACTTCCTTTGTACACTTGTGTACTACCCTTCGTGATTATCAAAACTTGGTTAGTAGTTGTGAAACAAAACCAACCTCTAGCTGTCTTGAGAAGTCTGAATCCACAAATCAATTTAATTACCAACCTTTTAGGAAATAGAGTAAAGGCTTCCTAAACTAAATCCCCCTCAACAAAATCAACATTTTGATACCCAAGTGACTACTATAAAGAAGACAAGTCCTTTTCCATTTGGGGATTTGGCTACAAAATTTACTCCCTTACCTAATACCCTCCATAAGAAAATGTTACAATTTCTAGAATAGAAAATGATCTCCTTACCTCTCGTTAAAACACTTGATCCTAATAAGGCTTTACCTCCAAAATTTAGATCAGATTCCTATTGTCATTATCTCTAACAAAATGGGCACTATACGAAACATTTTAAGCATATTAAACATCTTGTGCAAGACCTCATTGATTCTAATAAACTTCAAATTGGAGGTGTTACTAATCAAGGAAATAAGTCTATTGCCCCTCCTAACCAAAACTTACAAATCTTTACCAACCCCATGCCAAATCATAATATTTCATTTTTAAAAGCTAGTGAAACTAAGAGGAATGATGTGATGAATGTTGACACAGATGATGACAAGTGGATAATATTGAACAAGGTCCTATGGATAATTTTGAACAAAGTGTCTTGAATTATAAGGTTATGTTAGTTGAAATTCAACCTCATAAGGGCCAAACTAAAATGCCTCTAAACATTGCTTTCTCATCTAAGGATATAATTAGAAATTCACCTGATGGTCCTCTTTACATAGCCGTAAAAATAAATGACAAGCCCACTAATGGGATATTAATTGATCCCATATTTGGAGAGAATGTGATCACTGAAGAATTCTTACTTATGCATGAAATATATCAAGAAACATATGACAAACTGAAAGCATGTATAAAAACACATAATGGTTTATTTTTCCCTATGATGGGATCGACCATCCTTCCTCTAAAAATTGGATCAAAAAACTTAGATTTCTTATTCTCCATCATCCCGATGTTAGATCAATTATGTGTGAAGCTTGATTATCCATGGCTACACTCACTGGAATCCATCTTGTTGGTCATGCATAAGTGTTTAAAGTTTCCCTTTGATAATGAAATATTTACTGTGCACCATATGGATTTAATCTTGTGTCTTCTTGTGGGAATTTCTCATTAGATTTCTTTTGGCCTGAGCCTATCAAACCTATTAAACTTTGTGAGGACTTATTTTCAAATCCTATCAAAATTTTAAGGAGAAATGCATAGAAAAACTATCCCTTAGATGTTATAAGGAAGAGGACAACTAAGAGGGGGGGAATCAATTGTGACACAAATTCAAATTCAAAACCTCAACACTTATCAATCCCACAACCACATTATTTTGTTATTAAGTATGAACATGAAATGAAGATAATAGAAATTAAAATCAACACAATGAACACCAAACTTTTTACGTGGAAAAAACAATAAGGGAAAAACCACAGTAAGGATTAACTCACAATATAAGAGATTATAAAATTGAATACAAAGGCTCACTGCTAAGGGCTCACTGCCTAGAAGAGGACTCACTTTCCAAATACAAAGGCTCACTTCCTATAGAAAGGAATCATTGTCCAATAGCGAGGCTCACTACCTACAAATGAAAAAGAGAACAAAAGATCCACCACAACAATAAACACATATATATATCCTTGATTAGAAGATTGTAGAAACCTTTAGGTCATTGCCATCAGGAATCTAGTTCACAATGACGTATTGTTGCCTCAAATCACTTTCACACACTTATTCTTTTTGATTTGTGGCTTACTTCATCACTTTTCATCTATGTCTAATTATTCACAATTCAACTTGCATTTATACCATCTTCAACCTTAGAAACTTTCTCCAAGGTCAGCCACATAAACTTCATTTCATAAATTCAAATTAGGTCAGCAACTCAACATTCTGGCAGTGGAAAGTAGTGAGAGTGTACAAATAAAAATACTTAACCAAGACCAAAAATAATGTCTAAGATCAACCACATGCTTCCTTGATTAATTTTAATTCTTTGAATGATGTGTAAACAAGTCGACTAAACCTAATGAAAACATAAATGAAAATTGATGTACATGCTTCCCAACAAGAAGATAACATGTGAAAGATGAAAAACACTTCATTATGAATGAGAACACATCTTAGGTTCCTTCAAATACATCTATATAAAGTGCAACAATCTTCAAACATCGAAATCCTTCCATAAGTCCATTCGGACTGTGCAGACACATACAACAACTCAAAAAGATGACTTCTAAATCACCAAACCACACGCATCTTTTCCAGAACCAAGAGAACACCAATATAAGATAGATTCCAGATCCACAACATCTGAAACATAATAGCAGAGGACTACAGAGCAAAAAAATTTCTCCCAGTCCACATAATACCAATTCTTCTAGAACAGATCACACATCGATGAATGCAACTTTCACATCCCATGAAACCAAAAAATCAACTTAGGAGATATCACCACTAGATCACAATTAGAAAACCTTCAGATCCACACAAGCATAGGATCAACAAAGGAGAAACTTAGAGCACATTCTAAACAAATTCATAACTATGACTTCTCTTCTTTATTAATTTTTTCAAAATTACTTGGAAACTCATCATTTCAAAAAATCTACAACAACATGAAGATAGTTCCATGTACTCACAACATCTCAAAATAATCTCAATTATACATGTACAATCTGTAACATACCGAACTTTGTTGACATCAATGACAACATTAATGACAACATCACCAAAATTTCTCATACTTGCAACAATCTCCCCCTTTATCATTGATGGCAACACATGATGTGAAAAACCATCAATGACAACATCTTACACAATATTATGGGAGAACACCTTCTCTTCCTCTGCAAGTATTTTTCACATGACTTTTTCTCCTCCTTTGACATCAATGGAAAAGATCAAAAATTATGATCACTCCCCCTTAGAAGTGTACCCATTCAACTCATACTGCAATAATGAAAACCTTTTCTACTCCCATGTGGAGTAGACCCATTCATTAGTCTAGATAAATGAAGAATTTGTGAATTCACTAGATTGATACACCTTCAGGTGCACCTAGTTTGGAGTGCCAATGACTCCCAACCTATCCCTAAGATGCTCAAAAGTATCCTTCAGAAGAGCCTTATTAAATATATTTTCAATTTGTTCTTTTGTTGTCACATACTCCAATCTGACTTGATTCTCCAACACCTTTTCTATCAAGAAAGGATATTTGATAGATATGTGTTTTGTTCTTAAATTAATAACCAAATTCTTTGAATTTTTTATAGCACTTGTGTTGTCATAGAAAATAGGAATAGGCTCATCACATGTTACACCAATTTCTGTCAGAATTTGCTTCATCCAAAAAACATGTATGTAGTAGGATGTTGCAACAATATACTCTGTCTCTGCAGTGGATAAATAAATTGAGTCTTGTTTCTTACTCAACCAAGAAACCAATCTACCACCAAGAAAGAAAGAACCTCCACTGGTACTCTTCTAGTCATCCACACAACCAACCCAATCTGCATTGGTATAAGCACTCAAGGTGAAATCAACACCCTTAGGATACCATAGCCATAATTTGGTGTACCTTTAAGATATCTAAATATCCTCTTTACATTTGTAACATGTGCCTCTTTAGGATCTTCTTCAATTATGGAAACTAAACATACTGCATACATAATATCTGGTTTGGTAGCAGTAAGATACAACAATCCACCAATCATAGATCTATATTTTCTCTAATCAATTTTAGCAGATTCATCATCTTTACTCAGCTTACATCTATTTACCATAGGAGTACTAACCAGTTTGGAATCATCTATTCCAAAATTCTTCAATAGCTCTTTCACATACTTAGATTGTGAAATAAATATCCCTTTATCAGTTTGATTTACTTGAAGACCAAGAAAGAAATTCAACTCACCAATCATGTAAATTTCAAATTATTTTTGCATTTCTTCAGAAAATATCCTATACATGCCTTCATTTCCACCAAAGATAATATCATAAAGATATATGACTACTATCAACATTTTTTTACCTTGCACTTTGAAGTAAAGATTGTTGTCAGTAGAGCCTTTGTTGAATCCTTTCTTTTTCAGGTATCTATCCAATCTTGCATACCAAGCTCTAGGATCTTGCTTCAGTCTATACAATTCCTTCTTCAACTTACAAACCATGTCTGGTTTTTCTGATAACTAAAATCCTTTAGGTTGTTCCATGTATACTTCTTCCTCCAATTCACCATTTAGGCTTTCTATTCTAGTTGGACCAAAGAAGTCAGTATGAATTAACTCTAGCATTCCAGTAGTAGATTGCTCTTTTCTCTTAAAGTTGCATCTTGTATCTTTCCCCAACTGACAACTTCTACAAATAGTATTAGTAGGCTTTATGATTCTAGGGAAACCTCAGATAACATCTCTTGAACTGATTCTAACTAGATTATCAAAGTTTACATGTCCCATTCTTCGGTGCCATAACCACCTTTCATTGACTTGAGATACAAGGCATTAACCATCAACTCCCTTAAGTTGATAGATGTTTCAATGAGTTCTCCTTCTAGCAACAACCATATCTCAAAATCCTTTTCTGATTTCATAGATATTATTCTCAAACACAAGTTTAAAACCATTACTACACATCTGTCCAACACTCAAAAGGTTACGCCTCAAACCCTTTACATAATATACATCATTAGTATTGTGTACTCCATCAAAACTAATTGTACCTTTCCTAGAAATCTTAGCTCCTAAATCATCACCAAACATGACCAAACCACCATCACAATTTTTGAGTCTAGTGAACTTACTCTTATCTTTGGCCATGTGATTAGAACATCCACTATCGATCACCCAGTAGTCTTGATCCTTCCTCGCATGAAAGGTGGTGACCAAAGTACCTTCCATCTTATTCTTTTTGTTCTCCAGAGCATTCTTCCTTGCACATTTTCCAAGGTTAGCAGACATAGATTTATTCTCCAAAGCTAAAAATAAGAATTCATGATCATTGCCCTCATAATAAGATTCATCATAAGAGATTTTGTCTTCTTCTTTAACATAATACAACTTCTTGTATTTCTTATCCTTTCTATCCTTATCTTTATAATCCTTATTCTTCTTATGTACATCTCTATTCAAACATCTTGAAGCATAATGAACAATTTTACCACAACTGAAACATTTAAAGGGAAACATACCTTTATACTTTTTGGTACCTTTCTTCACCTTTCTGGTGAAATTCGCTTCCAACTCATCAGAGCCATCACTCTTTGAATCATCTTCAATCTTCATTTCCTTAATGTTGTTTTTTTCTTTTCTTCTTTCCTATCTTCTTTCTTGAACTTTCTCATCTCAAATGCTTTCAAGATGTCAAATAACTGTTCTTTAGTGTACTTCTTAAGATCATAAATCTCTTCAATAATTGAGATCTTATCACTATAGCAATCTGGTAGGGTGATCAATATCTTCTCAATTATATCTTCATCAGTCAGCTTTCCCCCTTGATTCTTAACTTCATTAGTTATCATCTCAACCCTCTGCATATAGCTTGTAAACTCTTCACCTTCTTCTATTTTCAAATTCTCATATCTACGCTTTGCTGCTAGCTTCTTTGTCAACTTTACTCTTTGATTTCCTTCATATAGTTCTTCCAACTTCTTCCTGACTTCATAAGCAGTGTCTAAAGAAAGAACCTTAGTTCGCTCAGCTTTAGATAAAGCACTATAAATAGCATACCTCACTTTATCATTCTCCTCATAAGAAGAAAACTTATCTATAGTAGAAGGACTACTCGCCAAAAAAACATACTTTGTCTCAACAACCTTCCAAGTCTTGTAACCAAGAGAAAAAATATATCCTCTCATCTACATTTTCTAATCATTATAATAAGATCCATCAAACATAGGGATCTCCAACTTATGCGCCATCAGATCATACTTAAGCGGTTAAGCTCTACACCAAGGAACCAAAGCTCTGATACCGATTGTTAAAAGGTGCAGGACAATTGAGAGTGGGGTTGAATGAATTGTCAGACAAATTCAAATTCAAAACTTCAACACTTATCAATCCCACAACCACACTATTCTGTTATTAAGTATGAACATGAAATGTAGATAACAAAAAGTAAAATCAACACAATGAACACCAAATTTTTTACGTGGAAAACCCAACGAGGGAAAAACCATGGTGATGATTAACTCATAATATAAGAGATTATAAAATTGAATACAAAGGCTCACTACCCATAAGAGGACTCAGTGTCCAAATATAAAGGCTAACTGCCTACAAAAAGGACTCATTGTTCAATAGAGAGGCTCATTTCCTATAGATACAAAAGAGAACAAAAGATCCACCTCAATAATAAACACACATCCATAGCCTTGATCAAAAGATTCCAAAAACCTTTAGCTCACTGCCTTCAAGAATCTAACACAATGAAGTACTACTACCTCAGCTCACTTTCACTCACTTCTACTTTTTGACTTGTGGCTTACTTCATCCCTTTGAATCTACATCTAATTCTTCACAATTCAACTTGTATTTATACCATCTTCAACCTTAGAAACTTTCTCAAGGTTTGCCACATAAAATTCATTTCATAAATTCAAATTAGGTTGGCAACTCAACTTTCCCATGGTGGAAAGGAATGAGAGTGGACCAATAAAAATACTTAACCAAGACCAATAATAATGTCTCAAATCAATGACACACTTCCTTAATTAATTTTAATTATTTGAATGAAGTGTAAACACTAGGTTAGCCAAACCTAATGGAAACATAAATGAACAATGATGTGCATGCTTCCCAACAAGAAGATAACATGCAGATGACACAAAAAGCTTCATTATGCATGAGAACACATATGAGGTTCCTTTAGATACATTTGTATCAAGTGCAACAATCTTCAAACACCGAACTCCTTCCATCAGTCCATCCTGACTATGTAGGCACATACAACAACTTAGAAACATGACTCCCGAATCACCAAACCACACGCATCTTTTCTAGAACCAAGAGAACACCAATATAAGACAGATTCCAAATTTGCAAGATCTGAAATAGAACAACACAGGACCGTTTAGCAGAAACATTTCTCCTAGTCCATAGAAGACCAATTCTGCCAGAACGATTCACACATTGGTGAACGTAACTTTTACATCCCATCAAAGCAAAAACTTCAACTTAGGATATATCACCACTAGATCACCATTAGAAAACCTTTAGATCAGCACAATCATAGGATAACACAAGAGAAACATGGAGCACATACCAGAGCACATTCTAAACACATTTATAACTTTGACTTCTCTTCTTTATTAATTTTCTCAAAAGCACTTGGAAACTCATCATTTTAGCACATCTACAACACCATGAAGATAGCTCCATGTACTTAAAACATCCCAAAAGCATCTCAATTATACATGTACAATTTGCAACATGTTGAACTGTGTTGACATCAATCACAACATTAATGGAAACACCACCAAACTTGCTCATACTTGCAACATTAGAAACATGCCTCAACCCATGACTGAGCATCCTATCATTGAAGAAACCATGATTGAACCAAAATACCTTCTAAGTAACTAAAACCAACCTAAGATAGATCTTTTCCCTATAACCTACAAATGACCAAGAGACAAGCAAAAAAATTATGTCATACCTCCTAAGATAAAAAAAAAGTTTACAAAGCTAAAGAGAAGGTGGTTGAACAACCTCTTGTGGTTCCTTCCATTCCTCCCCTTAGGGAAGAAAAGAAACCTATGGTTGATAGACTCACTCCTACACAAACACAACTTGAAAACTATACTAAAAGAAAAATAAATGTTAGAGAGTGTATACATAGATGTCGTGCTATTTCTCAAAGGTTAAATGAAGAAAATAATAAAGAAAATCAACATCCAAACATAAGTGAAGCAATACACGAAGAGTCTCCCTCTTTTCCACAACAAAAAAATCCTATATCGCAACCACAATAGGGAATAACACCTTCTTCAAGGACATTATCATTCAACCTACCATTGTGATTAACATAGATGATGATGATGAGATTTCTAAAATTGATGAGGAAGTGCATAATGAGTTGAATACCTTTTTTTCCTCTTTGATTAGCTTAAATGTCAATTCTACTAATAATAGTGTTGAACTTGGTGATGACCCTAGTTTGGCACTTGTTGTTTTCCCTTTGGCTAGTTTTCCATCTTTTGTATATGATGAACAAGATTGGGATGTAGCCAAACTGCTAATAGGTTGACTCACATGTTCCTTACTATTCTTTTCTTTATTTTCTTTTTCTTTCATCTAATTGCATGTGCGTAATGTGATCCCCTATATTGTTTTGTTTGATGTATCTCTGTCTTTGTTTATTCCTCTATTTGTATCTACATTCTGTTGTATGTCATAAAAAAATTATCCTTTATCTTGGTCTTGTGTTTTCTTTTTGGATGATGTAAGGCATTGAGACATTTAGGTCTCTTCCATGACCCAAAATCCTTTATTTTCTTTTACTCTTTTTGTGTCATTCTTCTTGTTCCATGAGTATTTTGGGAATGATGGTGGTTCTAAGCTCTCTAAAAATATTGTATCAAAGACATACTAACCCTGAATCTATGAATCCTTTATGTGATTTTGAGATTTCATTATGGGGGAAAACCCTTTTCATGATGTAGCTTTACATTGAAACATTTGACTTGGCATAGATCTTTCCGAATAATCTCTCATGTCCTCTTTACTATTAGCATTTATCATTTGCTACTTTAAAGTAATATCTCATAGCATAGTGTTTAGCATTTTCTTTAATTTGGGGGCATGCATTGGCATTATTCTTTTACAAATCATGTTTCATTGTTTAAAGTCTTCTTACTTAATGCAATTCACCTTTCTCTTTGTGGTGACATTGGGTGTAATTTCCTTCAAGAGCATGATCTCTTTTAGCATATTATATTCCTCTTAGTGGCTTGATGCAACACGTTGCATCCCCTAAGTTGTGTATCTTCTATTCTCTGATTGGTTCTTTCTTGGAGACATTAGGCACAATGTTCCCTAGGTGGAGAGCTTACATGAACTAAGCAAAACTCCTTTGAATGTACCTTCCACTACTTTTTCATTTACAATATTTGTTACATGGCCACCTTGCATAACAAACTTTTCTTTCTTATGGAGCCATCTTGTTTGTTCATGGGTGTTAGCATGCAAATTTTTGCTTGCCTCATGGACTACATTGTTCATGTTATGTGGTTCCTTATCAAAGTTATCAGGATGTTTATAGATTTTTTATGGTTAGTGTATGAGATCCAAACTTAGGTGTAACTTTCCCATATCCACTTGCTTGTTTGTGTGAGTGCATACCGACTGCATGCATATGTGTATCTAGGGGCTTACCTAGTGGATGGCCTGAGGTTCCACTAGCCCTTGTGAATGTGCATTTGGTTTGCATAGTGGACATCATGTTCCACATGTAATGTTTTTGGACAAATAGCTTAGATCTAATCCACATCACATTGGACAAATAGTCGAGGCTTGATCCCCCTTTTCTATTTCTTTTTCTCTCTTCTTTGTCTCTGGTAGTGTATGATTGTACCTTTTTATTGCTCCTTATATCATTTACATGTGTGTTATCTTGTGCCTATGTTGTTTTTCTATAGAACCTTCATACTGGGGCTTGTACAACCCTCTTGATCGTTGTCATGCTATCTCACTAGCATTGATACACTTGGACCCCTCTTGATGTAATTTTGTCTACTTTAGTGTGAGTTTGAAGCAAGTTCCTCCTCTCACTAAAGTGGGGGCTAAATATAGTGTAGAAAAATGTATCCCTTTACATTTTCACACTTGTTTGGGCTCTCCATGCTAAAATCGGGCTTCTTTATGCCTTATTTGGTCCTATTTTGCATCCACAAGCCTTATTTAATGCATTTTTATGAGGAAAATCCCAACACTTAACTAATGACCAATCTCAATTTAATTTTTGTGGGTTGTGTGTCCTAGATTTAGTGATCTAGGACTCATACACCACCTTGGGCACATGGGTCCCATCTAAGTTTTGAGGCTTGATCCTGAATTTTGCATCAAACTTAACATTTCTTGAAATTTGTGTCCCAATCTTAGGCTATTGGGACTTATATGCCCCAACTGGTGTCTGAATCCCACTTTAACTTACACCTATTTTGAATTCAATTCTTAGTGGGATTTTATTATCCTATATCTGATGTTTTCTTGTTGTGTTTTAATTTTAAGAAATTTGGAATAAACAAGTATAAATACAAGGTTATTTCACATAATTTCTCCTAGAAATTTTCATGAGCAAGTGTGATCTAGCAATTCAAGTATTCAAGCATTATACCTAATTTATGATCAAGATAGTTTACAAGAGGATTCAAGAGGTGATTATCAAGCCTTTTGGAGCTATATTCAAGATTGAAGAATCATGTCAAAGTCATCATGCATCACGTGTGTTTTTGAGCTAACGTTTGTTATGTAGGTTTTTATGATTTAAGCAAGCATTGAAAGGAATTATCTCATATCAAGATCAAGAGTAAAGTTCTACATTCATGCTATCCATTTCAAATAAGATTGTAGCCTTCATTCAAAGGGTTTGGGAAGTTGCAACATAGAATATTTTTTCATTCATCATTCCTTAATTCTATTTCATTTAATTTCAAGGTTTGATTACCAAAATGGGGTTTGACCAAGACAAACCACTATCCACTAATAAATCAACATTTTTCTCTCCTTACATGTGTGGTTGTAGATCTAGGTGTTTTGAACTTGAAGATCCTTTGAAGACTAAGTTACAATATTGAAGAAATTTGTCAAGAAGTTGCCATCTTTACATAAAGTCACCTATAGTCCAAAATTTAGAGTTTCAGACTCAAATATTGGACAAGAGAGAAGCTACAAAAGATCACTAAAGGATACCAGAGTTTTGAAAAAACCCTAATAATAGGACTAAATCATGACTTTGGGCATATGAGTCCTAGTATATACCAATTTTTAGCCATTTCCTGTAGATCTTGGTTTACCAATTGTAGATTTTAGGTTCAACCCGAAACCCTAAACTAGAAAGTTAAATCACCCATTCTAGCGTATGAGTCCTAGTTCACATCAAAATTCATAATTTTAGGATTGTAGACCCTTTTTTAGGCATCTCCAGTTTTCTAGGTGCCCATCTATTCATTTTTAGTTTATCATTCTGATTTTAAGTTTCATTTTTTAGGTTACATAGTTAGATTTACATGTCACTTGCATTTCCTTCTTTCTAAGCCCTTTCTTAGTGGTAAGCCCCCTTTATTTAATCACACCCAAGGAGAAGTTATAAAAATACCTTCTCTCAATTGAATCATTATATTGAGATCTCTAGGGTTTCCTTGAATGAACTAAGAGTGAAATAGGAAAGGACCCTCCTTCTGTGTTCCATCTCCTAAAAGTTGGAGCACCCCATTTCCTTTGGTTCAAGTAGAAGGAAAATGGAAGATGGAATCACTTAGGAAACAAGTAATTAGGCTTGGTTCAAAGGATAATTACATCCCCCAATGTAGAATCCATCATGATCCTCCATCGGTATCCATTATCAATCCTTGACAATGCTTGATCTTGAAATGAAAGTGAGCTTGAAGACCTACAAAAACACTATTCTCCTACTCCAATACTTCAAATTTCCTTGATCTTTGCTCTTGAATGCTTGAAAACATCTCTAAAAATATATAAATATAGGTGAGAATCTCTTTCTTGAAAATTCCTAGGTGAAATGATGATTTGAAACCTTAGTTTTATAGGCATGTTATCTAATTTACCATTTATTAGATCCCAAATGCCAATTTTTTTGAAATTTGAATTAAAAACCTTAATTTTCTTGCTCAAACCCTAAAAAGGGACCCAAACATGACTCATATGTCAAAGGTGGCATATGGGTCCCACCTAGGAGGATTCATATGCCCACGGTGGTGGATGGGTCCCACCCTAGGTTTTTGAGCTGAGGAAATGTCGGGATGTTAGAAATTTTAATGTATTTGTTGAATTTGTTGGGATTTTAGTTGAAATAACCCTTGAGATCCATAATAAAGGGTCTTAGGGGCCTATTAATGATGATTTAAAGATATGTGAATGCAAGGGTCTAAAATAGGTCCAAACTAACTATGAAATTGTACTATCTCCAAGAAGGGAGAGTAATTTTCTACACTACAGTTATGTTGGGGTACCTCATCTCTTCATATAATTTGAAGGTTTTTCTAGTACCCCTTTTCTAAAAAGTAAGTTGTACTTGAGGTGTCCCCATTCCTCATATTTTTTAGTTTTTTATGTTTAGATGAATACATTTATTTATTTGTTTCCTAAAATGAGGAAGCCTCCTATTATGGCTTTTTATTTTTCCTTGTTTGTAGGGTATAGGGAAAAGAGTAAAATCTACCACAACTCACTACAAAGGACTTGTGATACATCAAGTTAGAAAGGAAGATAGACTAAGGGACATAGTTTTGAAATGGGGGATGATGCCAGTACGATATATATTAGAGAGCAAAATCTAGCACAACTCACCATAAAGGACTTGTGAAACATTAGGTCGACAAGGAAGATAGACTAGGGTATGTGCAGGATCATGATGGGCCAAAAAGTGGCGATATGATAGGTATGCGTAGGGTATGTGGCTAATGACTTTTTTTTCACCCAAAATTGATGAAACGAAAAGGGTTTTTAAAGGAGATTCTCAACTTTCCGCCAATATAAATTATGCTTTACTTTGAATTTAATAAATTATTATTATTCACTTTCTATTTGAATTACGACTAAAGTTCTTATTGATAGGCTAATTGAAAAACATCTATAGCTTTCAAATGACATCACATTTTTTGAATCTGAAACATGCAACACATTCTATGCTTCATATACTATAGGATTAAAAAAATTAATTTAATGAAGTTTTGACCAAGTTAAGTTGGTCGGACATAGTTTTTATATTTTTAAAAGTTGTAATAAAATTTTATAATTATTTATTTACTTTGAAAAAATTACAAAGAAATATGCATCACATTGAGACATGAGTCCTCTACTTATATCTAAAATCTTATAAAAAAAATATTATCATTTTATTGTGGTTAGGGTGGTCGGACAAACACCTACTTATTTTTTCCCTTTAAGTACTCGCATTGAAATTTCAAATTTTCACCAAATAGATTTTTTATGTTTTTTAAATAAACCTATTAGTTTAGAAACTACATTCAATTTGCTACAGATTCTATTCTTACATATTTTTGAAATAATATAGATAACTTATTAATATTTTTATGTCAAGTTGCCTAACTCTGATTTTTCTAAATTTTTTACCACTTAAAGGCCTTTTTTTTCATGATGATCCTACACATACCCACTAAGGTATCAAAAGATAGAATAAGGGGTACCTTATTCTATCTTCCTTGTCAACATGATGTTCTACAAGTCCTTTGTGGTGATTTGTGGTAGCATTTACTCTCTTCCTTTTACCCTACAAACATTCATCTTCTGCTTCTTTTCTAAACTCGTTTGATGGCTCAGTTCTTCACATACTTATTCTCTCGATGATTCTCTTTGTGATGGTGTGGTAAATAATTTTATCTTTACCTTACGTCAACTTCCTTTGTACTAAGTAGATATCACTAATGGTGTTCTTATCTAAGGCTTTCTAGACCTCCATACAGTATATGTGCTTTATTTCTCTAGTTTATCTTTACCTACACCCATTTTTCCCTTAGTTTCTCTCTACTAAATTATTCATATTCTCCTTCACTTTCCTTTTGATCAAGTTGTCCATGAACTTTGAGTAACTTGTAAAATTCTCTATATTAGGATCTTTTGATAGAAATAAAAAATTTTCCACATATGATTCAATCTTTGTACCTATGGCCTCATATGGGAGTTTTCATATCCAAGACATTCTATGTTCTATAACATCCATTAGAGTGTAGTCTTTTTCTATCAAGAATACTATGTTCTTTATGTATCTACAAACTACCTCATATGATATGCATTCTTTTTTATGTAACTTATGTTGATGGTATTTGAAGTAACCAGAATTTTTGGTTGTGCAGGAGTTGGCATCTTGGAAATGTTTGAAATTTTCATTTATTTGTGAGGCTATAAGTTTGGTATTGTCACATATCTTTCTTACAAAGGCCAGTAGCTCATTCATGAAATAAAATGTTAAGAATATGATTAAGGTCCCATAATTGAATTGATGTGGGAATTATTGGTGCATTGTATATTCTCTAATAACTATTTTCATAGTACCTTACAAATTTCAATATATTTTCCTTCCACCACCATTTTATATGCCACATGAATTAATATTGTTTCCACTAATTCTTTCCTATTTGCATAATATACCTTATAGGTGATAGCCATATTGGTGTATCTAGCCATTAGTTTTGTGATCTCTATTACATCCAAACTCCTAACATCGTATGTTGCATCGATTATCTTAGTGAATTCACTATTTTTGACTAATTTATTTGGTTGTACTTCCTCTTGTGTGTACTATCCTTTTACTACTCAAAATTTACAAAGTCTGATGGATGATTACAAATTATGAATTATATTATGCTATCATCTCTAGTGTCTAAGTATTTAGCTTGTGTAATTTCTGACCACCTAGCATCTAAGGGAGAATATATTTTCTATGTCATCTTTTCACTTAAGGCTAAATTTTGAATATTCAAGTACTTAATGCTAGCTCCGACATCCATTTTTATTCTAGAAACATTCTCCAAAGAAATCAGAGGTAATTTTTTCTTTTCTCCTTTACCACTCTAAAGGAAATATCTTAGAATATTATTTAATTTTTCTATAAATTTCATTGACACTACAAGGTGGGACATGACATAGACTACAATAGCAGATAAAAATGCTTTAATAAGAGCTAGTGTTTATCAAAAGACAGCCATTTTATTTTCTAGCTGAAAAGTTTTGTCTAAATGAATGTTACTACTTTATCCTAAAAAATTATCTTATTTTTCAAAAAACTAGAGGGATTCCAAGATATGTACTAGGTAATGTTTCTCTCTTGAATTCCAACAACTCAAAATTCTTCCCACAATGAGTGAGAAAGTATTGAAAAAAATATTTTGGACTTATTTTTGTTAATGGCCTACCCTAAAACCATACAATAATTCTCTATTTTTATTTTTTATTTTTAAAGCCTCCACAAAGTTTGAAAGTGAAAATATAAGGGTGTCATATGTAAATAATGAGTGAATAATAGGTTTTATATTTTCCTTTATCTTGATTCCTTTCCAACATCCTTTTCCTAGTTCAACTAAGATAATCTCACTTAGAGCTTCGACTAAAGTAATAAACAAGAATGGGGAAATAGATTCCCCTTTTCTTACACCCTAAGATGAGTTGAAGTGACTTAATGGTGTACCATTCTTCAAAACTAAAAACCTTGTTGTATATGTGCATTTCATTATCAATTTACACCAATCAAGGTTAAATCCAAACTTATTTAGAATTTTATATAGAAAGGACCAACATGTACTTTATTATATTATCTTTTATGGCCATAACATTCATATTATTTTTATTTAATGAATTAATAACCCCACAGACTATAAGTATTCCTTCTGATATCTCCCTTCTAGGAATAAATCTACATGGTTCTATTGAATTGATCTTTAAAATGAGAATACATAATCTTGAAGCTAATGCCTTGGTTAAAATTTATACATTGTATTACATAATGATATTGGTTTATAAGCCAGAAAATAATTTGAGCCATCCTTTTTTCAAGGAGGGTATTAAATGTGTTGTTAATATCTTTTAGAATTTGAAACATAGAAAAATAGGTTGAATAATTTGAAATGGGGAAATGGGGGTATGATGGACCTATCTTCCTATTTTCATTAGGAAATGAGATCCACACAAAGAATTGACATACAACCCTTAGGTAAGTCAAATCAATGAGGGAATCTGTCGGTTTCCTTATGATTGAGGACGAGAGTATTAGATTGAACAACACTTTTGGGAGAAAAACTAAAAATAGTAAATCAACTCAATTATGCCCATTGAAAGGGTCAGTTCAGAATCATGGGGGTCCAAACTATGCCCTTAAGTGGAAATGAAAAATTCACAAAAAAGAGTTAGGAAATATGACATAAAAATTTGAATAGGTTATTAACATAATTTTAAAAATATGTAAGAACATAATTTGTAGAAAATTGAATGCGGTAAATCTAAGATACCAATTTAAAAGTTGCCACCTTACAATTTTTACTCATAAAAATATGTAAGTTTTAAGCATAAAATGACATATAATTCCATTTGCTATAAATTGCCAATTTTTCTCTCATTTTGGCACTTGTTAGCACTTCATCTTTTGAATACTTGATCTCATGCTCTTTGAATCTTAGGCAATCTTGCATTATTGTAACTTTTTCATAGTCATATTTACATTTCACTTGGCATAGTTTTGGTGCTTACTATTTGCATGAAAGCATAGTATTGCATGTAGTCATTTCAAGTCCTTCAACATTTGCTTTGTCATTGTCATAGTCATTAGATTGCTCACATCAAATATGAGGGAAAACACACATTTTCAGCAAGTTGAGAAGGGCTATGGAGGTGATTCATGGAATTTTTGAGGACTATTTGGTATAATTGTTCTTGTTTTATGTATTTTCCTCCATTGTTCTTCATAGTTAGCTAGGATTTTATGTTTTATGCATGATTATAAGCTAACCCATAAAATTTCCTTAGTTACATTGGTGAACCCGATCTCTTCTAATCTAATCATACATTTTTGCAGGTTTTTCTTCTAAAAATTTGTATGAATATCTAACCTGTGTTTGTCAAGCTTTGCAAGTGGATTGTTATTGTGATTGTAGGAAGAATCGCTTGAAACTTCATGTCTCCCCTTGACTTCCAAACCTTCGCATACACTCCTCTTAGAGAAAATCTCCGCAACATCATCATCCATCAAGAGTCTCACGCGGGAGTAATCATTGCAGCTGTGAAAATACCTCATCCTCAAAAGCTTCATTTCATGTCTTGATTATCATACTATTCCCTCTACAACTAAATAGGAAAACTGAAATAAAAGTGATTCAATTTTTAGATTCAATTAGTTTCCTTTCAATTTCGTTTCCATTAGATTTAGTTTTATTAATTTAGATTAATTTAATTTAAATTAATTTAGAGTTAGATGTAAATTTAGATTTAATATTTTTAGTTTTTCTAAGCTATTTTAAATTTAGCTTTTTAGATCTTAGATTTTTAGTTATTTTAGATTTTAGATTTTTAATTCTAGAATTTAATTAGATTTTTAGATTTTTAAATTAGATTTTTAATTAGATTTTTAGATTTTTAAATTATCTTTTTAATTAGATTTTTAGATTTTTAAATTAGCTTTTTAATTAGGTTTTTAGATTTTTAAATTTGCTTTTTAATTAGATTTTTAAATTTTTAAATTAGCTTTTTAATTATATTTTTATATTTTTAAGTAGCTTAGGGTTTTGGGTTACTAATATTCTAGTTTTCAGCTTATGGCAAGGAATATAACATTGTTTTGTGGATTCTCTTATCACATTCCTAATTTCCTTAAGGAAAAAATCAACAAACAACAACCAACAATCTTGTATTTTCATATCATTGGGTTGAAATGAACACAAGCATGCATTGCAACTCATATGGTTAAAATGAACTTGCATTCTCACAACATGAGTTTAAAATGAACTTTGTCTTTTACATTCCAAGTTAAAATTTTAAAAAGAACAAAGTGGCTTCTGTGTCCTCCTCACATTATCATTTGATAATTAAAATATACAAGTGTCTCTAATTTTTTTCACCTTGATTCAATAATCAAAGTATCCTCTCCCCTTGCGCACTTGTGTGATCTTGGGTGCAAGAGAAATGGTTATTGACTCTAGAACTTGGGACTTCCTTGGTGGGAAAAAGTACTCACCCCAAGGTGACTCAGATTGGAAACAAATCTCTTTGGCCAAGCTACCCTCGACCAGTATATAAATGTGAATCCTAATGGAAAACATAGGATTATGAGTGCGGATGTGTCACATGCACAAAGTAGAATTCCCCAAAACCCTGTTGAGCATAACCTCTTCAGGCTGGAATTCCTCCTTTAATAGATCTTAATCTTTGCCCCATGTGTGGCCACTCAAATGGGGGTCCTGAACTAAACACCTTTGTGTAGTAGCCAAAATACTTCTATTTGGTAGCGTAGCAACTGTCGTTGTGAAGGCATCCACATTCCCACAGTTCTTAGTAGAGGTGATCAATCTACCAAGGGATTTTCATGGGGGTTGGAAGCTTGGTTGGCCTAAGAAGTGAGTGCACTATAAGGGGGATCCCATGCAGCCAAGCTTCTGGATTCACACACTAAGAATAAGTGTGGTTGGGGAAACCCACGTGGAATCTAGCGAATATTGTCCTGGCTTAACCTAGGTATGCTTGTTTTCATTATGCTTGATCAAATAAAAAATATTGTGTTTTCCAAGTGTTTTCTCAAACATTCAAACACAAAAAAATCATTACACAAATCTAGAAACACACTTTCAACTTAAGACAACTTCAAAATTTGGTCAAACTTGCAAACAAACTAGGTATTCATTCTACCTGCAACACATTTTGTATAGTTTGCAGTGCATTCGCTTTGTTGAAATGTTTTTGAAGCTTTTTGTGCTACATTTTCTCTATTGCAACACATTTGTTTCTTTCTAAACCACATGTGCTTAGCTAAGCCACATTTGAATTCGCACTGCCATAGCTCATTTTTGCTTTCTGAAACACATTTGTTTTACTGAGCCACATTTGATACTTCCTGTAATGCAATTGCTTTGATAAACCAAATTTTCCATTCCTAGAGACACATTTGTTTCAAATTGCATTTTCTTTGCAAAAGCCCACAATCACCTCACTAAGTCACATTTGCTTTCTGTAGAGCTGCGTTCACTAGAGCTGAACTGTGTCTGCCATATTGAGAAACATTTGTAACCTGAAACGACGCATTCACCTAAAAAAACAAAAAATCTGTCACAAACTAGAAACTGAATTCAAATCTATCCAATCTATCTTCAAACATCTTTTTTTAGAGGATCCTGTCAAAAACCAAGTCAGAAATTTCTCAAAATTTTTATCATCCAATAGTTTACATTTACCCATAGGTTCATACTTGCAAAATTTAGTTTCATACTTAGACATCATCATCTTCATTTTCATTCATAAACTAGTCCTTGCATCCTCATTTCATTTTTAGATTTTGGATTAGGAAACCTTACCTCACTTAGCAAAATCGTTGCCTTCAAGAGTGGGTAGACCATTGGAATTAGTCATCATTATCTTCTTTATTTGTTGTCCTTTTGTGAGACCTTTCCAACTCATAAGTCAAGTTAGGAAACCTCACTTAGTCATCTTGTCATTGTCCTTTAGTCCTTTAAGCAAGTCCTTTGATACTTCAAAATTGAGACATAGATCAAGCTTAGGGCACTGGTTGAGTAGCTCATTTTTTCCAAATCACTTATACCTTTGCATTTGCATACATTAGACATTCAATTCATCTTAGTCCTCATTTTGCATACCTTATTCCAAAAATACCAAAAAAAAAAAATAGTGTCATAACGTGTCATCTTAATCTTCATTGTCCTTTTGCATTTTCCTCTAGACAACATTGTCACATTGTCATATCTTATTAAAAAATCCAAAAAAATATAGTCTTCATTGTCCTTTGGCATTAGTCATTTCCTTTACCATCAAAAATCCAAAACATAGTTTGTATTGGAATATTGCATCATCTTCCCTTATTATCAAATGTCCAAAAAACATAGTGTCATTTTCCATCCTCTTCCTAATTTGAGCAATTCCTTATATGGTTGAGACTAGGCTCCAAAGAAAGAGAAAACAAATGGCTAAATTTTAACAAGACAACACTTACATCTTTTCCAATGACATGAATCAAACCATGAACCATGACACATCCTTCATCAATCATTTCAGTAATATGAACATGCCATGTTCATCACGTAATCCCTTCGAATCATTCATACGTAGGGATGAACATGGACAAGTATTTGAGGAATACCTAGAAGCCACAACCCAAAATCTAGAAGCGACCTCCTTTGTAGAAGAAATGGTTTTACATGATTGAGACAAATATTTGGCCATACTTCTAAGTCAAGGAGCTAAATTACCACATTACTTTGACATTAACACTTTGAGACCAACATCACCCAATCACAATGCCAACAATACAAACATCAATTCATCAAATACTAGTCAACTTCAAAACAATACAAGCAATGCTTTTGTGGGTGTCACCTCACAAATTGCCACAAGCACTATTAATGCTACCTCCCATGGTAAAAAAAATTCCAAAACAATCAATGCAACATCCTTTGGAGGGATACCAACTATGTCACAAGCCATGTCACAATCAATGCCAACAATGTCAACAATATCATCACAATTGGTTGGAGCCACCTTTGGGTCCTCATCAATTTGGGAAAGCTATTCAAATCATCTATTTTCAACTTCATCTAGTGCCATGGGTACATCATCATCAAATCCTTTCATTGGTACCTCATTCAATCCATTCAGAGGAAGCAAATGACGTATTATTATTCAAGGACCACAACCAAATGTTAACACGTCATCACAATTTAATGTCAATACTTCCCAAGGTCAAAATGCAAACATTCCTCATGGAAAATTTCAACAATTTGGACAAGGAAATCATAACACATAGCATATGGCATCATTTGGACACCAAAATATTCATGGGCAACATATTCCCCAAATCTCGACTCAAATGGTTGGAGGGTGCATTCTGACATATTCATCACATATTCACACCCATCAACAAGTCCATAATCCAAACTTTCAATATCAACAACATGCAAACCAAAAAACATTGTACATCTCGCAACAACACATCCCACAACAAAAAACCAACATCTCTTCACAAAAAATGGGGACCCATGGTGTACCTATCACTCTCATGTGTGATACAAAAAATAATCCTATGATTGATGCCTTGACAACTCAAGTGGCTCAATTACAAAAGACTATAGAAAACATGCAAATGTCCAACAAGAATTCACACATGTCATATGACCTATGTGTATATCCTTTTGACACAAACCTATACATGCCACCATTCTCTCCTAGATATTTGTCACCAAACTTTATAAAATACAAGGGCAAGATGAATCCTATTGAACATGTTCAAAAATTCACAGCCAATTGCATGGCCATTGCCTATGAACACACTTACTTGATGAGGCTCTTTTCTAAGATTCTTACAGGACCTGCACTTGAATAGTTCTCCACTTTAAAAGGAATAAAAATATGGGATGAACTTAAAGACAAATTCATAAAAAATTATGCATATAACATTGACATGGATACCTCCATCACTAGCTTATGCACTCTTACACAAGAATATGTTGGTGAAACTTTTATCCCATTCTTCCAACGATGGAGAAGCCTTGCAAGTCGCTGCCATATTGACATACCTGAGAAAGAAAAGGTCGACATGTTTGTTAAAACACTCCTAGGCCCATTGAAATATGGATTACAAGTCCATTGTTGCTCAACCTTCATAGACCCAGTCAAAAAAGGTGTCTAGGTTGAAAAAGATCTCATTGCCAAATGAGAATTGAAATATGGCCCTAAAAACACAAAAAAAACCCATCCGCAAACAAAAATAAGTATTGGGTTAAAAATTAACATTTCACCAATGATGGCATTGTTGATGCTAAGGCAGTGAACACAATAGGTCCAATGCTTACCCTTCAAGGAGCTCAACTGCAAAATAGACCAAAAAAAAACTAACACCCCCTATCAATACCACTTCAAATAATCAAAATAGTCAAAACAATCAAAGTCAAGGACAACCCCACCAGACAAGACAATTCCTAAAAAGACACACATATACTGCCTTGGGAGAACCTATTGAAGATGTCCTTAAGAAACTTCTTCAAAATGGTCTCATCACACTCGAAAGGTATTAGACCCAGGACAATTTAAACCTTCATGGTGGGATGATAATGCTTTCTATGATTACCATCGAGCTAAAGGGCATAAAACATCTTCTTGTAGACAACTAAGGAACATTGTCCAAGACCTCATTGAAAATTGCACAATTGAATTGGGTGGGTCACAATTTGCTTCAAATGTTGACCATACTATTCATAAAAGCCCAATGCAGGACCACGGTTCAAATAACCCCTCCACGTCAGTTCCTAAGACAAACAATAATCATGCCAATTTTTCTCACACTACATTTGACTATTTCAGAGGAAATATTATAAATTGTGTCTAAGCTGCCGATGAAAGTTCTTGTCAATACCATCATTGTCAAAAGAGCACCTGAATGTAATGCTACTACTTGAAGTGAAAAAATCACCATAGCTAGTCCTCATCCTCAGAAACCAAAAATTACAATACTTGATCCATCTACAAAGAAACCACAATTTGGCTTGTCCACTAAACAGTCGCAACCTAAGAGTCAATTTAATCTTATCGACCAATTAGGAAAAACCCCCATGCAAATTTCCATACTAGAATTGTTTCGCATTTCTCCCGTACATAAAGCTATACTTGAAAAAACCTTGCAAGAATCCTCTATCCCTCAAGATATTGATGTCAACCAGTTTGAGGCCATGGTGGGACACCTCACTACACCCCATCATGTAACATTTTATGACCAAGATTATTCGTCACCAAATTATAGTCATAATGACACATTACACATTGAAGTTTTCATCCATAAGCACAAGGTCAAATGAGTTTTAGTAGATGGCAGAGTAGGACTAAATATATGCTCCTTAAAATTGGTCAAGGCTCTACGATTTTATGATGCTTGCGTAGACCCTACAAAGATCATAGTTATAAAAGCATATGATGATGAATAATGTTCTTCTTGAAGCGTTATTTCTCTTCCTATCAGAGTTGGGCTAGTCATTATAGAAACAACTTACCAAGTATTGTACCTTGAATTACCTTACAACATCTTGCTCGACTGAGCATGGATTCATGCCATCAAATCCGTTCCATCCACCTACCACCAATGCCTGAACTTCCCTTTTGATTGCACAAAAATCACCATATATGGAGACCTCGATCCCTTTCAACATTGTACCAATCTAAGGGGTATTTTAGAAAATCAGGTGCCCATCAATCGAGAGGCTCCAAGTTCCTCCAAATTCATTGACCCATCCACACTCGCTTTGTCATGCTTGCATCCAAATTCATTCCTAAGGTTGAATCCATTGTCAAGATCTAGGACCTGGGCTGTGAAGAATTTAAGCTAAATACAACCTATTGCCTCGCAAAATTACCCAAGTCTGCTAAGGTTTATGGTCAACCCTGTTTTAGAATGGAACCCAAAGAAATTTTCAAGGTTCCTCCATCATGCATCTTTATAAAATGGGGTGAAATGAGTAAAGAAGAAATCGAGGATATATCCACATAGATTTATCGGGAACAAGAAGAAAATTTACCCCCATTACTAGTCCAAATATATGGAAAAGGCTATGACATAGTCAAAGAAAAAGGCTACGATGGAATCAGTAGCCTTGGCCAAAAAAAGACTGGAATGTGTGAACCCATAATGCCTCTTCAAAGACCAAAACTTCTTAGATTAGGGTATGGATTTCCCGACAATGACGATCAACATACTAATGTACTTTTGAGTGAGAGCATGAATGCTTCAGAAAGTGTCGAGACCACTGAGGAATCCTTTACTAAAACTAACTCCTATAAATGGGAATTTGGCTCCCAATGATCCTTAAGTGACTGTTTCCTTGATGATTTTTTCCTTGAACTTGGAGAACTTACCTCTGAACAAATATTTTTGCAAATGTTTAAAATTTATCAAGCATTGGATAAAGACAATCCTAAGATTCAAAGGAACAATGACAAGGAAAAATCATCCTCTAATCCCATTAACCCTCATCCTGACATACCTATCCAGCTGTCTGAACCTAATGACCATCAGTCAAATTCATCTGAATCACCACCTGACATTATCAACCATGAATCCAATCCCTTTGTCCCCTAATTTGATAATGAGTATGAAACAAGTGGAGGAGAATATTAGATAGAGTCTGATTGGGAATTGGATGAAGATAAATTCATTTTCAATGTCTCTGAATCCATCTGCATGCTTTTCGTGTCCTCCCCACAATTTACCAATGTTGATGATGGTATCTCCTTAGTCTATCCACAACTGATTGATTGGGATCAACAAGGCCCGTAGGTCATGGACATATTTTAGAATGATGAGGCCATTGCAGAATTCATGGGCCTCTGTGAAGGCATACCAAATGGTGATCACAAGGGTGGATTTTTCTTTGACCTATATTGTGCAACCTACTTTAGGGAGAATGCTTCATCCCCTAGTCGCAAAATGAAAAATAAAAATAAAAGAAAAAATGACATGTCTTTAGGTGAAAACTGAAAGGAACCTTCTAAAGATAAAAAAGTAAAAATAAAGGACGTACCTATGGGTGAAAAGCTCTCTGAGGCACCCAAAGATGGAGGACTAGACTTTCTTCTCATGACTCAAGGAAAATTAGCAATGCTCATAGAAGACACTATCGAAGTAAACATATCTATAATACAAGATCCTAAAATGGTCCTCTTTGCGGCATCCTTGATAGAAGAAGAGAAACCTGAGTTCCAAAAAATATTTTTAGAGCATAAAATTAATTTTGCATGGTCATATGTTGATATGCTTGGGTTGGATCTAGAACTGATCTTACACCATTTGCCACTATTTCTAGATGCCAAGCCAGTAAAACAAAAGCTGCATAAAATGCATCCTCGGATCACCTTGTTAGTCAAAGGTAAACTCAAGAAACTGCTAGACGCGGGATTCATATGATCTATTGACTATGTTGAATGGATATCCAATATTTTACCAGTCACAAAACCAAATGGTCAGATACACATCTGTTCAAACTTTAGACACTAGAAAAAAGCATGTCCAAAGGATGACTTTCCATTTCCAAACATAGATATCATAGTCGACCTCATGGTAGGATACGAGATGTTGTCCCTCATGGATGGTTTCTCGGGCTATAATTAGATTCGCATTACCCTTGAAGATCAACATAAAATAACATTTACCTATCCTTGGGGTACATATTGTTGGAACGCCATACCCTTTGGTCTCAAAAATGTCAATGCCACATATCAGAGAGCTATGACAACAATATTCCATGACATGAAGCATAAGATAATGGAGGATTATGTGGATGACCTTTTGGCTAAATATTTGACATGGAAAGATCATTTGAATGTACTAGAAAAAAACTTCAAGAGACTGGAAGAGTACAAATTTTGTTTGAACCCCAAGAAATGTGTCTTCAGTGTAACATTAGGAAAGCTTTTGGGATACATAGTTTCTTGAAGAGGCATTGAAGTCGACCCTGCTAAAGTGAAAGCCATATTAGACATGCCTCCTCCAAAAGAAATAAGTGAGCTCAAGATATTGCAAGGAAGGTTACAATCTATTCGATGCTTCATAGCAGAACTAGCCCACAAATTTCAACCATTTCAATATCTTCTCCACAAAGGTACTCCCTTTGTGTGGAAAGATAAATGCCAAGAGGCCTTTCAACAAATAAAGGATTATCTATTGTCACCACCAGTTTTAATGCCACCTATCGAAGGGAAACCTTTGATCTTATACATTTCTACAACAAATTCAGCACTCGGGGTAGTACTGGCATAGAATGACAATGATTAAAAGGAAAGGGCCATATATTACATCAATTGGACATTGGTCGGATATGAGATAAACTATACATCCATTGAACATGCTTGTCTTGCAATTGTCTTTGTAGCTCAGAAGCTAAGAAACTATATGTTGAGTTACCAAACATAGTTGGTAGCAAATATTGACCCCATGAAATATCTCTTGAGTCACACAACATTAACAAGCAATCTAGCGAAATGGGTCATGATCTTGAGAAAATATGACATCCAATATGTAGAACAAAAGGCTATAAAGGGACAAGTAATAGCAGACCAATTGGCAGATGCACCTATACAAAGTGATCACCAATTAGTGACAGACTTTTCAGATGAGTCCATATTTCATACAAAACCTAAGTCACCTTGGAGGATATACTTCGATGGGTCTCATACTAGTCATGGTTTAGGGGTAGGAATATTGTTTATTACTCCACAAGGAGACTCCATCCCTAAGTCATTATGCATAGCTTTCCCGTGTACAAATAATGTGGCAAAATACGAGGCACTTGTGACATGACTTAGAATGGCCATAAAATGGAAATTTAGGACACTTCATGTTTATGGGGATTCTCAACTGGTCATCAACCAAGTCAATGGTGAATATGACACCAAGGATGAGAAATTAATTCGTTACAAACAAATGGTTGATAGCTTCCAGACATATTTTCACATGCTGACTTTTGAACAAGTTCCAAGAGTACAAAATAAGGTAGCAAACGCAATGGCTACAATTGGCTCTCCCCTAGACATCCCAAGTAATGTGCCACAATTTGAATTTTTGGTAGAATAACTGTTGGTCCCAGCATATGATATCCCAGAATCAGAGATGGTACGCGATCTTGTTGGTCCTGATTCTCCCTAGTATAAAGACATTTATGACTATCTCAAGTCCCAAACCCTTCCCCCAACCTATCCAACAACCACTAAAAGTCTTTTATCCGAAAAGCCGCCTATACACCATTATTAGTGACACCCTCCTTCAATGTCTTGACACCAATGAATCATGCACAACCTTATGCAAAGTACATGAGGGTATATGCGGGTCTAATTCGAGTGGTCCTACTCTAGCCAAGAAGATAATGAGACTTGGGTATTATTGGCTAACCATTGAAAAATATGTGCTTGAGTTTTTCAAGACTTGTCACTAATTTCAAATACATAGTGATTTAATTCATGCTCTAGCACAAGAACTCTAGCTAATTACATCTTTGTGGCCCTTCACATAATGGGGATTCGACCTCATGAGCAAGATCCATCCCACCTCATCTAATGGCCACAAATTCATCGTCACTGCCACTGATTATTTTACTAAGTGGGTCGAAGCCATCCCCCTTACATACATAACCGACAAACAAATTTCCAAATTCATTCTCAACTACATCATTTTCCGATATGGTATCCCATAGTCCATCATCACATACAACAAATGTTCATTCAAAAATAAAAAAATTTGTGAGTTATGTGAGCGATTCCATATCCAACATCATTTCTCTATGCCATATTACCTGCAAGGAAATGGGCAAGTTGAGGCATCCAATAAAACCATCCTTAAAATTATCAAAAATACTATCAATGACGTTGGTTGTGACTGACACATCTAACTTAACCCTCCTCTATGGGCTTACTACACTAGCATTCACACACCTACAGGAGTCACTCTACTTGCCCTGGTCTTTGGAGCTAAAGCCATATTACCCATCAAGGTTGAAATTCCATCCCTAAGAGTCTCCATGAAGGGTTTGATAGATGATCAAGAGTATAGATAGTCATGAGTACACAAGCTGGAGATGTTAGATGAAAGAAGACATAACTCCTTGAACCATCTACATGCGTATCAGAATTGTCTCTTTCACAGCTACAACAAGAGATTCATGGTAAAGAAGTTTGACATTGGTGATTTAGTCCTCATACAAAATCCTAAGAATTAGGTTGATAGAGAAAAACCTAGCAAGTTTGAACCAAATTGGTTGGGTCCTTATATCATTATATCCTCTTTCGGTTTTGAATCATATTAGTTAGTTACTCCAAAGGGTAAACAACTGATAGAGCCAATCAATAATTTGCACCTTCAAAATTTCTATGCATAGCATCAGAAAGTCAGGCTAGAAACCACAAAAAAAAAAGTAATGAAAAATATAAAAAATTGCTACCCTGATGAAAAATAGGCAAACATGCATCTTAGTGACAATGAAAAAACAAAAAAAATGACAAAAATAATAAAGAGAAATAATTCATCCAATAGTGAAAACCTGGCAAATAGGTGCTTTGGATAAGTACCATGGTGAAAACCTAGCAAATAGGTGCCATGTGCAGTCAGTCATTACTCGACTATCTACGGTCACTCTATCTACCTTAGTCCATAATAGACACTCACTTTTCCAACATCACCTTGCCACCCATCACCAAATCCTCATTATTTTCTCCCATGGTTGATAATGATTGACATCAAGTTCTGTATATCACCTATTTGTCACCCACGTACATCCTTTCTACATCTGTAGATAGTTGGCTAGTATTGGACTTGAATAGGGGCAACTCTTTATTACTTGATTGCAGTGGGTATTACACATGGTCCTGTCACTTGAAAAAGTCCTGAAAAAAAGATAAAAACATCATAAAAAGTCCTGAAAAAAGACAAAAACATCATAAAAAGTCTTGAAAAAGGACAAAAACATCATAAAAAATCTTGAAAAAAAGACCAAAAACATCATAAAATGTCCTTAAAAAAGACCTAAAAATAAAAAAATGTCCTAAAAAAAGACCTAAAAATCAAAAAACATCCTAAAGAAAAAAAAAAATAGTCGAACAATTCATTTGTCAAGTTTTTTAAGTTTATTTGAAACACGTCTCTACGCATGTTTTGGATTAAAAAAATGAACCGTTGAAAAGATAGAGTTTTTCAATTGCCTAGGATCAGGCTTTATCGTAATTCTCTAAAAATGAGTAATAATTATTTATTAAATTCAAATTAAATCATAATTTATATTTTTGGAAAGTTGAGAATCTCCTCTAAAAACCCTTTTCGTTTTATTAATTTTGGGTGAAAAAAAAGTCGTCAGCCACATACCCTACAAATATTGCCACTTTTTGGCATACCATGATCCTGCACATACCCAAAATTCTAAAACAAATTCTGGAAATTCTTTAATAAACATGTCACACAAATCAACATGTCACCATTGACATGTAGTCAAACTTGGTCAAACTTCAATCAACTTCAATCCAAACAAGTCAAATTTTCATAACTAGTCAAACTATCAACTATTGGTCATTCTTCATGTGTCCTTATGAAGGATTTTATTTCGACATTTATTTATACCTTAGGATGTGTCTTTCCTAGGTAGTGTAACCGTCACCTAGCATTTTGAGGGATCCTCTTATCATTTGAGGATCGATCCCCTTGACATCGACATTATTCAGGATGTGTCCTTGAATTTGGAAAACTTTGACATTCAACTTTTAGGCATTGCCAAAACATGACACCTTGGCATCTCGACATCGTCAAACCTGACATCTTGACATCAGAACAATTGAAATTCAAACACACTTGGCAAACATTTGGGAAACATTATCTTGGCATTTTGTCCTTTGACCTTTCATCCTATTACTAGTTTCTCCATGATGTCCTGACAACGAGATTTAGAGAAGTAGCGATGTATCATGATGATTGTTTTGTCTTGTCTTTTTGGCAGTCTTGTTGCTAGTTCCTCAAGGATGTCCTAACAATAGGATTTAGAGGAGCAATGACGTTTCATGGCTTGTCTTTATTGTCTTTATCTATTTCTATCATGTGATGGTTTGACCTTGCACACCATCAATCTATGTCATATCATGGTGTTTGTGGGCCATTACAATAATCCAGCCAATGATGATTTAGAGCAATAACTGTTAGTTATATGGCAATATGTTGAAGGATTTCAGCATACTAACATCTGCTTCTCTCTATCTTGTCATCTCTCTTATTTTGTCTTCTGATGATATCTTATGACATAGAAAATATAATTGCATACATAGTCATATGGGCATTTCATTTCATTACACATTGGCATTTAGTTAAATTAAGGAATAGTTGCATCCATACATTCATATATCATAAAAAGCAAAAAATTAAACATGTCTTTTCATTCATTATTCACATAAAAGCACTGCATGTCACATAAATAGTATTTTCATACATTAATGCATCCATCATCATCATACATAAGGAATTCATAGGAATCAAAACATTATCGATATCATCATATTCATCATTAATCATCATAACATCATCATAACATCATCATAATATTAAAATAAACAATCATGGCATCACATAATAAATAATCATCATAAATGCATACATGACATGACATATAAGACGACATCATCATGGCATTATATCATAAGTAATCATTAGATAAGCATCCATCTAATGCATCATCACATAACATAAATCATATAGGCTACATCCAAAACTACATCATATATATACGATCTCAAAAAATATAATGTCACAGGATAAAGTCATGAGATATCCCAAAAATGGAGCTCACAGGCTCAATAGTCAATACATAAAGTGTCATAACATAACTATCTAAAACATGAATGTCAATAAACTATGCATGTCAAATTCCCCTAGGAGGTGCTCTCCTCATCCCCTCATGGAGAAGAGCATAGTGACTAGTGACCTGAACCCGACACTAGCATAACCTGTGAAGCCATGGCAACCTGTTTCTATGAGGCTGATGGTACTATCATTGATGGAATCATCTGAACTATAGCATGTATCTGGGATGACATTGCTGCTTGCGACTAAGAAGCCGATGGGTCTGTCACTGGAGGCTAGCTATGAGATGACCTATGCTCTGACCTAGATGACTTGTGGCTATGACCTGATCTATGACTTGAGGCATGTCTATGAGAATGGCTAGACCTGTGCCATAATGAATGGCCTGAGTAGGTAGATCCCCCTACACTACTCTAACTCCTGTTGTTTCTACCACTCCCTGACTTACTACCACTGCCTGTCCTCATCTGTGACCATGTCAAGGTAGGATATCACCTCTTGGGTGGCACCACCTGCTCATATAAAAATTTGTATCATCCAAGATGGGTGCTCACCTTGGCCAGCTCTCTCACCATATCTATTGATGACCCTGCACATAGCTCTGCATAATCTGTACACCGCTTGGCTAACTCCTTTTAGCGGATCACTGCCTGATCCTGCTCTACCCTAACCATCTCTAGATTTTCCTGCAAGTCCCTCACCTATGTTGTGCTCTCATCTAGCCTCCTTTGTGGGTCTTCCATTCATTGATTTGTCATCACATCATCTAGAAGTGGTGGTCCCATGGGTGCCTCATCATCTCCCTCTATCACCCACCACCTTAGGAGCCAGTCCACCTCATCTACAACCTCATCATCATCACCCATCTTATCATCATCCTCTGCATCCTCCTCTCCCCTGGCACCTCCCTCCTCTCTCAGCTCCTCCACCTCCATCTCCACCTCCTGCCAAACCTCCATCTTTGGCAACCCCTCCTCCACTTCATGCTCCTCCTGTTTGGCCTCCTCCTCCACCACATGCTCCTCAGGGACTATCTCCCCTCCTCATGCCTTAGCTCCTCCGCTCTCTCCTCCTACTCGACTGCCTTGGGGATCGGTACCAAGGGCACTCATTCCCACACACATTTTTCATTGGAATCACCATCTTCACCAAAGTCCTCCTCACTCTGAGTTCTCAAATTTACAAAGGCTAAAAGTGAAAGTGAATTGACTTTTACCCCATTTTCAACCTATTTATAGGGTCAAAATGGTATTTGTCAAACCTTTTATTAATGGAGGCTCTTTTGACCGACTTTGACAACCTTTTTGGCTGCTTTAAACTCCTCAATCCAAAACCATCTATGCCATTGTCTTTCTAGTCATCAAATTGACTTATCGGGACACTTTCCAAATTTTTCTGTTGCCGACCCAAAATTTTAAAATTTTCCCGAGGGGGCACAAATATTTTGTACCTTCATTGGGGCATGACTTTAACATATTTTCTTTTTCACAACATGATAGACTACATTATGACAAAGAGGGGAAAAATGTAGACACCTAAAATTGGCCTAGGCTTGTGACTCTTAATTTCTCCACATTTCTTCTAAAACATAATATTTGATTATGTCCTATCCAAATTCAACTATTAATTAAATAATTCTCAATTATTTAATTAATTCATAGCTTTTATTCTTCTTGACTATTTAAATAAACAAATTACATTTGTTTTGTTTAAATACATCACTAATGTCTAATCTCCTCTTTAATTAAATAAATAATTAAATTTATTTAATTAATCCAATATTCCCCCTTGATTATTTAAATAAATAAACTTTATTTATTTATTTAAATATGTCTCTAATGCTAAAGGTCTTTTCATAATTAAAGAAGTCTTCCATAATTTATTTAATTATTGGTCCACTTCTTCCATGATTAAATAATTAGAATTAATTATTAAATTGTCTCATTTAATTTTGTCGATTTTAAATAAAATTGTTCATTAAAATTGTCTCACATTGCTAACTTCCACTTCTTTTAGTAAATAATTCAAAATCAATTATTTACTATCACATAACTCCAAAGTTTTTAATTAATTTTAATTCAAAAATGGTAATTTTCTTCTATAAATCTAGTAATTTCTAAAATTATTTGATTTTCCAAATCTTTCTCTTTCTGTCCAATCTTTATCTCCCTGTCACATTTATTTTCAACTGTCGATTTGATTTTCTAAAATTGCATCTTGGCCGCTCATTTCAAATTTTTTCCCTAACCCTAATTATGGGTTGTCACATGCAATCTTGACTGTTGATTTTAGGGCATTCATTAACTTTTAATCTTGGTCGTCCGTCCAAAATTGCATTTTCTATAAAACGCCTAGTTTTCTCTCATTTTGGAACTTCTTAGCACTTCATCTTTTGCATACTTGATGTGATGCTCTTTGAATCTTAGGCAATCTTGCATTATTGTCACTTTGTCATAGTCATATTTACATTTCACTTGGCATAGTTTTGGTGCTTACTATTTGCATGAAAGCATAGTGTTGCATGTAGTCATTTCAAGTCCTTCAACATTTTCTTTGTCATTGTCATAGTCATTAGATTGCTCACATCAAATTTGAGGGAAAACATACATTTTCAGCAAGTTGAGAAGGGCTATGGAGGCGATTCATGGAGGTTTTGAGGACTATTTGGTATAATTGTTCTTGTTTTATGTATTTTCCTCCATTGTTCTTCATAGTTAGATAGGGTTTTATGTTTTATGCATGATTATAAGCTAACCCATAAAATTTCCTTAGTTACAATACTAGTCCTTTTTTGGAAAAAAAGTAAATCTATTTGGTGAAAATTTGAAATTTCAATACAAAAATACTATTTTTTTTAGGAAAAAATAAAAATTATGTGTGTGTCTAACGAACCTAATTACAAGAAAAATATATTTTTTTTATAAAAAATCAATATAAGTAGAGGACACATTCCTAGATGTGCCACTTCTTTTTGTACCTTTTTTGCAAGTAAATAATTAGCTATGATTTTTCTATTAGAAGCTTTTAAAAATATTAAAACTTGTGTGTCTGACAACCATAATATGGTCAAAATTTTATGAGATTCACTATTTTTTTAAATCCTATAGTATGAGAAGCATAGAATGTGTTGCATCTTTTGGATTCGAAAAAGGTTAAATTGTTTGAGAATTATAGATTTTTTTGATTAGCCTATTAGCCATGATTTTAGTCATAATTCATGTAGAAAATAAATTATAATTATCTATTAAACTCAAAGTAAGGAATATCTTATATTGATGGAAATCTAACAATTTTCTCAATAAACCCTTTTCATTTCATCAAAACTAGATAAAAAAATTGTTGTTAGCCATTTTTGTCATATCGCCAATTTTTGGACCCCAATGATCTTGCACTCAACCCAAACTTGAATCATTAATTTAAAGCATAATATAGGGGAGAGGACCCAGTAGTTGTTCACCCTAACTTCATGCTTCTAATTCTCCTACGTGGAAATTTCAAATCACTCCCAATTTTTTATAGCAATTTACTTAGCAAGTCCCCTACTTATAACTATGGTTTCAAGGCCACATCATCAAATATGATGCCACATCAGCATGCTTTTTGTCAAGGTGTCCAAAAAGGCCCAAAAAAAATTTAGACCAATACTTGTACATTCATAGCATGTTTTATTGAATGGTGATGTGGAATCACATGATTGGTTTCTTTTTAGATCAAAGGAATACATTTTGTTTAATTATGGGTAGTCATCATCAACACTAACAACTTTAAAGTAACAACTATTTTTCCAATATTGATAAAAATATTGGACATTATATAAACAACTACTATCACAGTTATTGTAACATGTTCAGGTATAATGTCCTCTCCCCTAGATAGAAACAACAAATTTTTGGAAGATTTGGGAAGGTATGAATATTGTGCACCTGCCATAAAAATATTTTTCATAAGGTTGTTAGGGAATCATTTTCCTATAGGAATATGGGTCTTTATAGGGATTTCTAAAATAAATTTTTGGGTTCTTTGCTCCTTTGTTTCCACTCCTGATTCTTCCATATCCCACTATTGGAAATTTGGAAATATATTGAGGATCTAAGCTTCTGTGGCTTGACAACAAAGGTGACAACAAATGCAACTTTTCCAAATTTCTCTTTTGAGATCTTCAACTTTTCTTTGACCTATGAACTTGCACATATACAAGAGGAATAAAATGTTTTTTTTTGGTGAATGGTGGTTTTCCTTGGTTAAACCCTATTTTAGTAATTAAACCTTGAAATGAAACAATGAAACATGAAAGGAATGATGAATGAACAATTACTATGTTGCAACTCACCAAACCCTTAATTTGAAACCCTTGAATGGAGATCCTTGAAGGACCAAAGCTTGCATGAAATAACTTGAATTGGATGTTTATTTGATGACTTGAAAGAATGCTTGAATGCTTGACTTGGATCTTGAGACCTACATCACAATGTTAGATCCAAAAATATGCATGACACTTGATAACTTTAACATGATGATCTTGATCTTAATTACTATTGTAGATGCTTGATAAATATTCTCTAGAACACTCTAGACAATAATATTTTCTCTTAGGATTGATCTCTCAAAAATCTAATTGAAAATTTCTAGTTGATTTGATAAAATAACCTTGTATTTATATATTTCTATCCTTAATTTCCCAAAAATTAAACATTACAAGATGACATTGTAATTTGAATTTGGGATTATAAAAAATCACCAAAAACATGTTTTAAAAGCAGGTTCAAAGGCTTTGGGAGGACCCATTCACCCATGGGTGAATTGGTCCTAGGTCCCTATTCTTGGAACACACATTGCTCAGGGTAAAGTATTGTGTGTTGGCATTAATTCTTGTCAGGCTTCCCCTTCGAAAAATGTAATTTATTAGGCTTATAGATGTAAAATAGGGCTTATTAAGGCATAATTAATTCCAATTCAATTTAGGGGGGCCCAAAAAATTTGAAAATTTAAAGGAGTACATTTTTCTAAACTACATTTAATATTCCCCACTTTAGTGAGAGGATGACCTTGCATCAAACTCACACTAAAGTCAAAAATATGCACCAAGAAGGGGTCCAAGTGTAAAAATGTTAGTGAGATAGGATGAAAAAGATAAAGGAGGTGGCCAAGCTCCCAAGATCAAGATCTCATGGCAAACTAGCACAAGAACAAATGAACACAAACAAGATTTATGATATGAAATAGCAAGAAAAGATACAAAAACATACAATGTCAAAGAATTAAAGAAAGAAAGAAAAAAAAGGGGTGGATCAAGCCTCGACTATTTTTGCAACTTGATGTGGATCAAGCCTTAGCTGTTTTTCCAAAAACATTTACAAGTGAAAACCCATTGTTCACTATGCAAACCAAATGCACTCACACGGGCTAGTGAATTTTTTTTGTCCACTAGGTGAGCCCCAAAAAGGTGGCTAATGGTAAACTCATGCCAGGTGTACAAGCTCCTATACATACAACCATACCAAAATTTATGTCTTTTGATAAATTTGATAAGGTGCCAAAAAACATGATAAATATGCTCTGCTAATGGTACACTAAAATCAACAAGAAATGTGAAAATGTTCATGCCAAAATTAAATATTGCCAATGCCAATAAAATAATGCTAGTGTAAAGGTCACACTTCCTAAGAGATGTATGCTATCATCACTAAGAAGGTAACATGCAAACAATGAATGGGGTACCATATGCCCCCCACTTAAAATGTCAACATACTTGCTATATGTTGGTATTTTAAGTAGAAAGAAAGGAGGAGGTGATCCTTGAAATGAATGCACACCTCAAAGAACTAGTTATCCTCCCCCCCAATCATCTAGAGACAAGAAAAACAACCAAGAACTATCATGTTGCTGCCAAGAGAGATATGTTGCACCCAATATTGTACCACCATGAATGGAAATGAGAAAGACATGTAAAGCTACCAATGCCACATAGTGATGAGCAACGTGATAGGATGAAAATTAGTATCAATTAAAGGAAATAGGTGCACCAACACAAGGAATAGCACCACAATCCTAAAGATGTTGAATTTTATCACTCTGAAAAGCCTTGCATTCATTAGTAGAATGACCATGAACTCTATGATATGCACAAAATGAATTTTTTTTGTAAAATTTATTTTATGTTTCTGGAGGAAGAGTAATCAAGATGGATTTTAGAAGCTTCAACAAGATTGTCTCTTGATCAATAGTAGGGGATATTTATTTCTTAGAAAAATGTCATATTGTAGTGTAGAAAATTGTGCACTCTTGAAAAAGAGGCAATTTCTCACTTAATTTTGACCTATCTTGGAACCTTTGCATTAATATCCTTTAGAATCACCATTTATAGGCCCCTAAGACCCATTATTTTGGATATCAAGGCTCATTTCACTCAAAAATCATATAAAATTGCTTAAATCCTTGAAAATCCTTAAAACCAACCTCAAAAAGCTAAGGTAGGACTCATTCACCGCCTTGGGAAAATGAGTCCCCTTAGGTGGCACCCATTTACTAAGTGTAGAAAATGAGTCCCATTGAGGTCTTTTTCAAATTTGAGCGGGAATTCATCAATTTAATTCAATTTTTTAGTGAATATCAACCTTTGGGATCTAAATAGTAGTCAATTAGGTGTTGATGCCTATAAAAGAAAGCTTCTAAGTCATTTTTCACAATCCAAGCATATCTCTAAAAACTTTGAGCAAGTATTTTCAAGTATCAAGCATCAAGAATCTTAAAGAAAGCTTTCACAAGAGCATTCCATTCCCAAAAGCAAGCAAAGTTGAAGCATTGGAGAAAAATTAAAGCATTTTTGTAGGTCTTCAAGCTCATTTTTAATCAAGATCTAGCATTTTCAAGGGTTGATTATGGATGCCTATGGTGAATCATGATGGAATATAGGTTAGGGAGTTGCAACTAGCCATCAAGCCAATCCTAAAGACTTGTTTCCTAAGTGGTTTCATCTTCCATTGTCACTCTACATTTAGCCTAGGGAAGGTGTTGGAGTGTATATCAAAGCTTTCAATTTCTAGAAAAGTGGGATGGGATTGATTCACCAAAAGTGGAAAATGAGTTCCAATGTAGTTGTTTGTCAGATCTATTTGCAGATTTTGATACCCTTTTTCTCAAAACAGACTCTTGTAAAGAAACCTTGATCTAGGACTGACTTGCCTAGGTTTGCAAATGATTCCCAATTGGTTAAAAAGTCAACATTTCTATAATTTCATAGCTATTTCTAGTCCCTTCAAGGTTTCCAAGTGCATACTCTTTACATTTTTTCTTTCCTATTTTGTTTACTTGCATTTATGAGGCATTTTATAGGTCATTTTGCATATCACACTATGTTTTCCAATTCATTGTCTTTTCCAAGTTTACACTTGGTGGTGAACCCCTCACTAGATATCATTCAATCCCTAGAATAGTCCCTTTGCTAGATTTAAATCTCCTTTGCATTCAAATCTCAAGGGTTTGTTCTTGAGTGAAGAGTAAGAAAATTGTCTCTCCTTTTAGGTCCAAAACCCTAGAAGTGAAAGAGAGTACACCATTTTCTTCTTTTCATTTTGGTGAACTTGCATATAGAGCATTATAATTCTAATTTGGAGTGCATTTACACCCTCGATTTAGCTTGCATTAACATTGCATTAGGTTTGTGCATTGGCTAATTTGCATTCTAGGGCTTCAATTCTTGCATTAGTGAAAAGCCTATTTAACTTGCATTTTTGCACTTAATATAATTAAAAAGTATTGAAAAACTACACTTGCATTATAGATCTAGGTCATACAACAAAGAAAACATAAAAATCAACCAAATAAATCTAAAGTTTTTGAAAAAAATCCCCACTGGGACTCATTTAGCACTTTGGGAAAATCAGTCCCAGTGCAAATTTTGAATTGCTATTTATAGAGTTAAATTTTTGGTTTTTAAGCTTCTATTTGCCTCTGTTACTTTTTTGTTTCAGTTGAGTTGCTTTCTGTTACATTGAAGTCATTAGAAATAGTATTATTTACATTCATGGAAATTATGGATAGCATTAGATTTTTTCAATTTTCATTTTTAGCATTAGTTCCTAGTTCACTTAGATCAAATTCATTAGAAAATGAAAACTAAAAGCTAAAAATATCAAAAGAAACAATTCAAAAAATGCTTAAATTTAGAAAAGTCATATCATCCAATCCCTTTAGTAGTAATGACTTAGACATGTTAGATGAATCCCTTGAGGACTTCCTCTCACTAGGATCATCCACTAAGGATTGTTATGAAGTACCCAAACCAAGCGAAGTTAACTTAATCCTCAAGCCTTTTAGTAGTGATGACTTTGACATGTTAGATGATGCCCTTGAGGACTTCATCTCAAAAATCCCATCCACTAAGGCTTGTTATGAGAAACCAAAAATAGGAGAAGTTAATGTGATTCAACCTCAATTTATCCTTTACCCACCTTTGCATAAAACACAACATAAAAAAAGCCTTAGTTTATCCTTTATCCACCTAAGATTAATATCTTGCAGCAACCAAGTCATAATAGCGTTTCTCATACATACAACACTAAAATAATCCACAACCACAACAACCAACCTTGACATCCTTACCTTTTCCTAATCTCATTTTTCCTAGTGCTCCTTGTTTAAATTTTCATAGTGGGAAGGAGTATAATCTTGTTGAAAAAATTAAGAATACTTCTACAAAGATATCCTTGTGGGACTTAATTCAAAATTCACCAAACTATCATAGTATGCTTCAAATAGCCTTACAAAAAGTAGTGGTTCCTCCTGGCACAAATGCAAATGATGTGGCAACTCTCATACATGGAATGAATACAGTTAATGTATACATAACATTTCACCAACATGAGCTGCCCCCTTTGGTATTGAGATAGAAAAATGAGTCCTTTATGATAATTTCTCAATTTAATCGAATAGGTATAAAAGGGACCATGGTTGATAATGGCTCAACCCTTAATGTGTGTAGTGTGAAACTCTTAGATATGTTGTGAGTAGACAAATCAATGATTAAACCTGAATTTTTATCAATTTGACGATTAGACAATGTAGGAAGGCAACCACTCAATGTGATTACTTTACCTATTATAGTTGGAAATGTTACCTTACAAAATCCTATTCATGTTATGCCTCATGAACTTTCATACAATCTTCTTTTAGGAAGACCATGGGGTATGTGAAGGATCATGATGGGTATGTGAAAGTTATATGGCTAACGACTTTTTTTTACTCAAAATTGATGAAATGAAAAGGGTTTTTTAATGAGATTCTCAGCTTTCCACCAATATAAATTATGCTTTACTTTGAATTTAATAAATAATTATTATTCATTTTCTATTTGAATTACGACTAAAGTCATGATTGATAGGATGATTGAAAAACATCTATAGCTTTCAGACGGTATCACATTTTCTGAATCTGAAACATGTGTCACATTCTATGCTTCGAATAATATAGGGTTAAAAAAAAGAAGAATTTCATGAAGTTTTGACCAAGTTAAGGTGGTCAAACATATGAGTTTTTATATTTTTGAAAAGTTGTATTAAAAAATTTATAATTAATTATTTACTTGGAAAAAAATATGCATCACATCAAGACATGAGTCCTCTACTTTCTAAAAAATTATTAAAAAATATTATCATTTTAAATTGTGGTTAGAGTGGTCAGACAAACACCTAGTTCTTATTTTTTCCCTGAAATTTCAGTACTACTGCATTGAAATTTCAAGTTTTCACCAAATAGATTTTTATTTTTTTAAATAAACCTAGTAGATTAGAAACTACATTCAATTTTCTATAGATTCTATTCTTACATATTTTTGAAATAACATAGATAACTTATTCAAAATTTTATGTCAAGTTGCCTAACTCTAATTTTTCTGAATTTTTTGCCACTTAAGGGCTTGCTTTTTCCATGATGATCCTGCACATACCCCATGGATTCATGAGATGCATTTGGGCCTTCGATTCTTCATCATATTATGAAATATTTCTATGACAACAAGGTATACCAAGTTGAAATGGACCTCGAGCCTGAAAGTTGCTTACAAGTTGGAAAAGTAATGACAAGTCCTCTAAGCACATTAATTCCAACATCCAACATAGAACCTTTAACAAAAGACAATCAAGAAATGGAAACAATGTCAAAATTATGGGATGATGATTGGGGTTCTTTGTAGTTTACACCCTCGTTTATGAGAGAGTTCATAATCATAAGAAAATATTATGAAAAACAAAAGCAACTAATGGTCATGTCAACTCAGAACTTGGAAGAAAACTCATAAAAATCTAACTCATCTACTCTTGAAGATGATACAAGTTATATAACAAAATTTGATTAGATAGACTACCAACAACTACCAAACCTGAAAGAAATGGAAAAAAATTATGGGAGAAGTTATGAACTTGTGAAAAAATTGGGTTATAATGGTAGAGGATGTGGAAAGAAAGAACAAGGAATCTAGGTTCCTATAGAGCCTAACGCACAAGAGACAAAGGTTGGTTTGGGATATTGTCCTAAGATTACACACACATCAAATAGACCATCGTTAAACATCAACACTATCATGTGCAAACCAAAAATAAAACTCACTATGAAGCAACCTGAATTTCTTGGTATAGACATACCACCATCATGGGATTACTTTGAAGATGATGAAGCATTGAAACAAAGGCTAGGATTTTATGATAAAATGTATAATCCTCATAAGAAAAAGGTTACATGTGCTATGACAAGCACTAAACAAAAGGATGGAGAAAAAGAGAGTGGTGAGATAGACACGAACAATGAAGAATACAATCCTAAATTTCCAAAATCAAATGCACTTTCTTTAGGGGATACAATGGATGTAGCAATGGACATCAATGATAAAGAGAAAATCATTAAAATAGAAAAATTCCTTGATGATGAAGAACAAGAGGATACTGCAACCTTGCTTCATTACATTCCTGAACTTTCTGCTTGGAAATATTCAGACATGCCAGGAATTGACCCTAAGATCATAACACAAAACATAGTCCTCACTAAAAATTCTAAGCCCATTCAATAGAAGATTCAAAAAATGAACCCTAAAATAGTCTTGATGGTTAAGGGTGAAATTGAAAAAATCCTCAATGTTGGTTTCATAAGACCCATAGATTACTCCCCATGGATCTCAAAAATTATCATAGTCACAAAACCTAACAATCATATTAGGATTTGTTAGATGTTTGTGATTTGAATAAGGCATCTTTAAAAGATGACTCCCCCTTCCTAACATTGATATGATAGTAGAGTCGACTATGGGAAATGCTTTGTTGTCATTCATGGATGGATTTTCTGGATACAATCAAATCTTCATCAACCCTCAAGATTAGTACAAAACAACATTTACAGCTGTTTAGGGAACATTTTGCTGGGTTATGATGCCTTTTGGATTAGAGAATGCAGGTGCAACATATCAATGAGCTATGCCACTGATATTCCATGATTACATAAATAAGATTTTGGAAGATTACGTTGATGAAATTCTAACCAAATCATTAACAAGAAAAGACAATGTGAATGTCCCTTGGAAAATATTTGAGTGAATGAGAAAATACAACATGAGACCAAATTAAAAAAATGTGTCTCTGGTGTAGATAGTGGGAAACTTTTAGGTTTTATCATATCTCATAGAGACATTGAGGTGGATACAAAGAAGATTGATGCTATCATCAACATGTCACCTCCTAAAATAATTTATCAATTACGCACCTTACAAGGAAGAATTCAAGTCATTCTTCATTTTGTCACATCCTTAGCTAATCAAACATTACCATTTACACATCTCCTAAAAAAGGATGTACACTTTGATTGGAATGAAGATTGTAAATAGGATTTTGATATTTTGAAGGAATACCTTGCAACTCCACCTATTTTACAACCCACTATGTAAAACAAACCATTCATACTTTACATAGCTGTATCAGTCCATTCCCTCACAACATTCTTGGCTCAACAAGATGAAAGTGGTAAAGAGCATTTTGTCTATTACATTAGCCAAACCATGATAGATTATGAGAAGCAATACACAACAATAGAAAAAAAATGTTTGGCTCTTGTATTCACTACCAGTAAGTTGCGACATTACTTACTGAATGCAAAAATACAAGTGATGATGAAATTTGATCCCCTCAAACATCTTTTCAATAAAAAATATTTATCAGGATGTCTAGCTAAGTGGGTAATGTTGTTGATTGAATTTGACTTGAATATTTTTCATAAAAAGCAATTAAGGGTCAAGCCTTGACCAACCAATTGGCTGACACTCCTTCTCTATTGGCATTACTTAGCAATGACTCTTTCCTCAACAATGGTGTGTTGACAATCAAAACTAATACATGGGAATTATAATTTGATGGATCTAAGTGTAAAACAGGCTTCGACACTGGGGCTATATTAATATTGCCTACAAGAAAGCCTATTACCTTATCATATCGGTTAAACTTCTTGTGTACAAACAAGACTACTGAGTACAAAGCGTTGCTCAATGGGTTATCTGCTACTTTAATCTTTTGGGTGCAAAAGACATTAATATATTTGGTGATTTGAAACTAGTAATCAAACAAATAAATGGGACATATCAAGCAAAACATGAAAAATTATCAGAGTACAAGGATCTCACAATGAACTTGTTAGAGAAGTTTGAATCCTTTACTATTGACAACATCCCACACAAAGATAATTTTCATGCGGATGCAATGGAGAGTGTAGCTTCTCTTGTATCACCTCAAGATCCTTCAAAATATTTCACATTTACTGCTCACCCAATCATGAAACCATCCATCGATGATAAAATTGAAGAAGTATTCACAACAACCAAGCAAGACTCGAGTGAATGGTATGATACAATATTCAATTACTTGTAATATGGTACTGTTTTTGAGCCCACAACAAAGAACACCTAACGTCGCTTGTGAAAACTAGCAACCAAGTACATCATCTTTTCCAATGTATTATATAGAAGATCCTTGAATGGTATTTTTCTTAGATGTCTTAATGAATCCAAGCTTCGTGCCCAAATTCCTATTTGGCCATTCATAGTATGGGGATTGGATCTAATTGGAAAAATTTCACCACCTTCATTCACTAGACATACATTTATAATCATATCAACATATTGTTTTACAAAATGGGTAGAATCAATTCCTCTTCGATCGAAAACTGCTTATGCAATATGTCATTTCATATTGGAACACATTATTGCTCTCTTTGGACTTCCTTCCACTTTAGTTTTAGATAATGGAACACGATTTAAGAACAATTATGTGAAGAAATTACTTGACACATTTAATATACAACATCGCTTTTCAACACCTTACTACCCACAATCTAACGGACAAGAGGAAGAAACTAATAAGACTCTCAAACAAATCCTAAGGAAAATTATAAATAAACATAACAAGGATTGTCACACACAACTGATGTATGCATTATCGGATTACCATACTAGCATTATAAAATCAACTAGATCAATTTCCTATAACCTCATCCATGGTACCGAGGCAGTTATTCCCTTAGAATTAGAAATCCCCACGTTAAGGATTTCTCTTCAAGGACTTATCAATGACAACACTTACAAACAATAAAGATTGCATCAACTTGAGATGCTTGATGAACAATGCATTAACATGTTGAGCATCTCCAAACCTATGCTAAGAAATTACAACATAATTATAGTGATCATGTCATCCCTCACATATGTGGTAAAGGTGACTTAGTCTTGTATGAAAATCAATGAAACATCAAATTCTGACCTGACTAAAAAAGGAAAATTCAGTCCTAATTGGTTAGGACCCTACATAATTAATTAAAGTTATGGGTCCAGTGCATACACATTAACAAAAATGGATAGAACACCTCTCAAAGATCCTATCAATGTCACACATCTACACTAGTATTATGTGTAATCACCTTGAATAGTATGAATGATAAGCAATGTTGTTAGAGCTACTATATTATATTCCATATGCTTTTTCATTTCTTCGTTCTTGACAAATAGTCGATTGTGTGTCTTGAACACTAAAGTGGTTATTTAATTTATTTTTAAGTAATTTCTTTAGTTTTCATGCTATTCAAGTGCATCTTGTATGTTGTGTTAGATTAGATCCTTATATGCATTTAATGTTCTTTAATCATAAGTGCATTCAATTTAGCATAACATACTTCATTACAATGTTGCATCTAAGAGAAACTATAATATTTTTTTGTTAAATCATGGAAGCATTCATTAAATAATCTTACAAAGGTTATTTAATTAATCACATTGACATTCAATATTCAAACACAAATAACACAACAAAAAATGCTCATATATATATCAACGTTTTGTGTACATGTCATCAATATATACAATACTACTAAGGCCCTATGAGTACCAGATCCCTTGGGGCCTGGTGGTCATATCTGTCTAGTGGTAGTTTCTCAGGAGACAGTGGTGTGCAATCGTGATCACAATCTACTGAATGTACTAAGAAAAAACTCTAAGCCCCATATCTGTCCAAGGGCCTCCTGATGTGCTTCTATTATCTGATCCTTCTTCGCCTTTCGCCTGGCTACCTTTGCTTCTATTCTCTTGAACTCTCCTAGAGTCTAGTATGACTATGCTTCGGGGGTAGCATTTGATCAGTGGACATACCTCATCAAACTCTCATACACTACCCGTAGTCTAACGTATGGCCTAGATGACTCTAGGTCCTAATGCACAATGGGTGGGGGCACATAGTAAAATTATGTGGCCACTTGATAGACTGATGGGGGAACTATCTCTACAGCCACCTATCGATAGAGATCTCAAAAGTCTCTCACAAATCCTACAATATAGAAACAAAGAAATATCAGTACACATCATGATATATAACAATAAATAAAATATCATCACCTATATCCCTAGTAGGCTATGTAAAATTAGCCTTGTCATGTGCAGGGTGCATGGAGGATGTGCTTGCCTCTCCATGATTGTAGGTATTGGTGCCTGATGTATATGTTGTTCATGATCTAGTCATGTGAATGGGAGAGGGTTCTCCCCATTCGTTCCATACTGGATCATCATTTGTTTCCTCATCACCCTCACTCATGGACTACTCCTCCTCATCCTCCTACTCATCCTCCTCATCTCCTCTATCCTATCCATCATAGTTCTCATCTATGACATCTATAAATATGTCTATAGCCCTGTAACATGTCTCCTCAGCCCTATCCTCTACCTCATCTCCCTCATCTAGGAGTGGTACTACATCACCTATTCACTCCTCCATTGGGAACACGAGAGTTTTTTGTGATACTATCCACCACTCCTCATAGTCATCTATGGCACTGACAGTAGTTGCATTAGAGATTGGAGGCATATTGTGATCTGAGTATCCATAGTCACTATGGACAACATCATATACAATGAACTATATAGTATCACCAGGTCTTTGAGCACTTTGCACTTATCTCCTAAAGAAGGGTCATGCCCTGGGTGCTATTTTCATATGTCCAAACTGCTACATGACCCGATCATAGTAGAAATGGTGTACTACATAATCATGTCTGCCAATTAGAAATATGTCAAGTTATAATCTCCTCATCTGTCGAGTGTTATCTGGCGACTCAAGCACAAGCTAACTAGGTCTCCAAAGGATCTTTTCCTCTATTCAGTCAAATCACACTCTCCAAAAGTGTAAATTACCATGCTACCTAATGGAACTCATAAAATTTTCATATTCCATCTCGAAAATCTTGCTTAGTTCTAAAGACTATGGGTTTTGTCTCCTATCACTATGTAATGGTTTTAGTTCACTTAGGTCTTATTTGAAAAACCCTTTTGATTTGTATCCTCTCCAAGGTTTTATTTCTCTATTGACCCCTTCTATCAGTTCTCAGTCCTTTAAATCATGACTTATGCCATCAAGACCCATTAAGTGACTGACCCTCTAGTATTGTTTTAATGGTTAATGTATGTTGGGCCATCATTTTAATTTTTCCTAAGTTTGACTAAATATCTCCTACTATAAAGCCTTAAGTCTTTTATGTCATGGGTATGGTCTCGTCGACCTTTTCGAGTCCCTTTTAAAGATTACCAGTTTTTCACATGTGTAGATATAAGGACCAGTGACTGCCATTCAATTGATATAGACAATCACAATTGTTCCTTATGTTCCCATTCTATTTTGTTTCTCATTATTTTATTCATAGGTGAAAGCCATGTGGCTTGAACAATTGGTGGGCCCAACATCTTTGATAAGGCTTGCAGATGGTTGATGAAGAAATCAACGGTGGGAGATAATTGAGGTGGCTACATTTGGACCGTTCCTTGCACGTCCATTTGTTCTTCTTGCTTATTAAAATAATCACATGGGCTCATGAGCAGTTTCCATATGTCTCATCTGATGATGGCCCCGATAGTTTCAAATGGTTAGTATTGTTGAGTTGAAAAAGGAATCAACAGTCGATAGCAAATGACATGGATTAATCTTTACCACTCCTTTCTATCATGTGTGGGTCCCACCTTTCCTACCAGATGACCAATGAGAAAGCAGGAATCTACCATGTAGAGTAATCCAGAGAACATGGAAGCATTTGCATATGATAAAATATTTAATTAAATAACTCCACATAGGGTATGGAAGATAAAATGTGTGTAACTAATACAAATATATGGCACATTCTTAAAGATATTTTAATCAAAGCCATGGATGATGTATGAAGGATAAAGCTATGGGTAATTAAGAAGTGTGTATAAAGAGCCTAAGAAATCTAATCTCAACCTTTTTTTGTCTCCCCATTGATGAAAATTGCACATGCATTATGACTCACGGGGGAAAGGGGAAAAGGAAACATGGATCGGGGCTTTAGCAACAAAGAGATGGTCGAGCTCGCGTACTACTAACAAGTGGTTCCATGTGGCCTCCTATCATTTGGAAAGTATTGTGGTTGTGTACAGTCAAAACTTTCATAATAAATTGGTCAAATCTGGATCGTTGATCAATTAACACTCCAAAAAGATCAATGACTAGTATTAAAAACATAGATGAGGTTAAGTGAGTCATTCTGGTTTGTGTGAGTGAGCCTTAATAATTGAAAGGACATTGATTTACTAAAGTAAGGAGCTTCATAATTATAATTTTTTTTCTTAAAGTCATAATTCAGCATTAGAAAATATACTTGACTCACTCAAGGAGCTCATGTTGTAGTCTCTCAACATTTTTTGATGTCAAAACCAAGGTTGTGAACCTGTGAAGAGAATCAATATGTGAATTGTTGCCCTCTTTCCAAAATTATTCATAAGTTGTGGTTTTTTAAGCTTGAGTCTTATATTTTTCTTAGTTTGGGATTTTGGTTCACAAAAGTCGTAGACCTTGTTTAGATAAACCAGGAACCCTACATTATAGTACCTCTTGTGTTATGGCTCCTAAAATAAAAGTGTCTTCATCTAAAGGGGAAGCTTTTGCTCCCAAAAGACCTTTAAATAAAGACCTCATGGATCAGTTACCACCTTCAACCAATGACAAACCTAAATTCCAATTGACTCCTAGAGGTCTACAAGTAGTAGAGGGTTTGTTTGAAAAGAGATGTTCTATTAGAGATGCCAAATTACCTTATACTAGATGGGAAATATTTTATAGCTTTTTCAAGAATAGAAATATGGGTATCCAAGTAGGAAACCCTTGGAAATTTGACCTAGGAAAATTGATTGTTCCAAATGTTTATATGGATGTTGACTTGCTTAAGGAAATATCTACTAATTAGGACCTAGCCACAAGGACTATAAGAACATATGATGGGAAAGAAATGGTAAGAATCACTAAGGAGGAATTGGGTTTTGTTTTCAAGCTCACTAGATGGAGTGATGAAATGCATAAGATAAATGAAGACACTCTTAAGCAAGAGTATGATAAAACTGGGATTTCATTTAGAGTCCATGTCCTACCGAGATTCTTAGTAGAAATTATAGGTTGAAAGTGTAGACACCCAAATTTGATCACTCCCATATGATCAAATTTCCTCCTTTATTCATCAATTATGTCAATATTAATTTATTTAATTAATATTGCGCTTCTCACATAAGACTCTTAAAGTGTTTAATTTAATAATTAAATACTTTATTTGATGCTTTTATTTTCTCTAAATTAAATAAATACACCAATTTATTTAATTTAGTCATCCTAATCTATTGAATTAAAATCAATTTAAAATTCTCCTTTTCTCACTCCTTGTCACATCCTCCATAATCCATCTCTAATATGAATTAATTTAATTAATTCATATTTAGGGTGTGCATCCTCTTAATCAAAGATTAATGTCACATCCTCCTACATTTGCCACTTGTCTCTAATCTTCCATTAATCATCATAATCAAATATTTGCACAACTTTAATCAAAGTCATTAGCCATTTTTAGCACCACTTTTTGGTCAATTCTTCCATTTTTCCTTTTTGGACATTGACCCTCCTTCCCATGAGAATTTTTAATTCTCATTTATTCATCCTATGTCTCTCTCCTCCCCATGTGAATTTTTAATTCACATTTTTTCTTTCCAAGGCTTCTAGAATATTTGACATGTCACTTCATACACATGTGACCAATTCCCACCTTTTTGGAAACCCTCTCTTATCCTTTAGACTCGCCTAAGAATGTGAATTTTTAATTCACATTTATTTCTCCAACTACCTCTCCTTTTCCCATGGATATTTTTGAGGAATTCCAAAATTCCTCAAATGTCCCTTTCACTCTCACTTGGGGACAACAAATTCCTTTTTGAGGAGATCTTCTCACTCCCCAAGGTACTTGGAAGGTACTTGTCCTTCCTCCACCTCATGTACCTTTTGGCCACCTCATTTACACCTCACCTCCCTTAGCCATTTCACCATCCACATGTCAAGATGTGAGGGCTTGTGAGTTCTCAGCCCACCATAGCCCTTCATCTTGACCTTGTTGGATCAATCTCAACCATTCAATTCTCTAGAGAATTCAAGTTTCTCTATAAATACCCCCTCCTCAAGGGCATTTGGAACACTTAGCCATTTTATAACTACATGCTGCCATTTTGTGTACTCATCTAACCTTCAATTACATTCACTTTCATTTACATCCAAGCACATAGTAAAAATCCTCCATTTAGCCACATCAAGAGCCATCAAGGAGCATACATATCAATCCAAATCAAGGGCCAACCAAGGAGTTTTAGCTGCAAGGAGGAAGGTATAATCATTTATCTTCATTTGACATTTTTCTCTTTGTATTTTCAAATTCCTTAGGCTAATCATGAGGTGTTTCATTATGTTTTCCATTGCATTTTAATTGCTTAGAATAGGTTAAACATTTTGGTATCACACTTCTGGCATGCCCGGTGGGACCCACAAATGGGTTCCTATACTTCACGTTTGTTGTTGTCAAGATTTTTGCAGGAACACGTCGCAGTGGGGCGATTACGCCCCTATTTTTACCGCAGTGGGGCGATTACGCCCCTGTTTTTACCACAATGAGGCGATTACGCCCCTGATTTGCTACACTGGGGCGATTACGCCCCTGTTTTTACCGTAGTGGGGTGATTACGCCCCTGTTTTTATAGCAGTGAGGTGATTACTCCCCTGATTTGTTGCAGTGGGGCGATTAAGCCCCTATTTTTTACCGCAATGAGGCGAATACGCCCCCTGGGCTGAAAACTATTTTCTGTGCTAACTTTTTTGCAGTGAGGCGATTACGCCCTCTTGGCTAAAAATTATTTTTTGTGCTAACATTTACTGCAATGAGGCGATTACGCCCCCCTGGCTGAAAATTGTTTTCTGTGCTAACATTTACTGTAGTGAGGCAATTACACCCCCTTGGCTAAAAATTGTTTTCTGTGCTAACACTTTACTGCAGTGAGGCGATTACGCCCCCTGGGCTGAAATTTGTGCTAACACTTTTCCGCAGTGGGGCGATTATGCCCCTGATTTACCGCAGTGAGGTGATTACACCCCTGATTTGTTGCAGTGAGGCAATTACACCCTTGATTTTCTATAATGAGGCGATTACACCCCTGATTTGCTGCAAAAGGGTGGCTGCGCCCCCTGGAAGGTAAAACTATTTGCTTGGCTTCGATTTTATTTGCTATTTTCTCCCTAACATTGTTCTTGCAAGGATACATGTGTTTTTTGCTAACTTTTTGCAGCATATTCTTGTGAATTTGATGGAGGAAGCAAGATAAAACATCTAACATTTGCTTGCAGGGCTATCCATTTGCTCAAAATTTTTAAATTATCCTTGTTATTTGCATTAATCTAAGAATATAGTTTAATTAGAGGAAGTAATATTCATTGCTTGCTGTGCTTGTCATTTTGTGTTACCCAAAGGGAGCATTAGCTTGTTTTCGCTTTCCCCTTGCACTTTGTGTGAGCCTGGGGAGTAGTTGGAGATGGTTAGTGCTTTCTTTATAGTGGGACCTGCTTGGGGATTTCATCACCCCAAGGGATGATTCCAACCATGCATACCAGCGGGGTATATAAAGGGGGGAGAGCGAAAGTTGTACCCCAATCCAGTCACGTCGTAATTGGTGGAGCGTCAAAGCTAGGGTGATACCTAGATAGACGTGAAGAGTTGGTCCAAGCCCTTCAGTATCTCGCTGGGGTTCCCGACTCATGCTTGTGATGGGCTGATGTTCACGGTTGTGCCTCACGTACCGAGAGTATATCGAGGACTCCCTAGACACCTTATGAATCCTAGTTTAAGACCTCTTTGGCCATACCCTTAACACTAATCATAGGATTGTGTTTGCTTGAGAGTGTTTTCTTGTGAGAAACCAATGAAATTTTGACAATTTGGCCTTATCATTGTCATTTTAAAGTCCTTTCCATAGTCGTTTGCATCAAACCAAGCTCCTGATTTACCGCAGTGAGGCGATTACGACCCTGATTTACCATAGTGAGATGATTACGCCCCTGGTTTGCTGTAGAGGGGCAAATTTTCCCTCCTAAACACCTGAAATCACCCCATTTGGATTTGTTTAGCCTCTAAACTATCATTTAACCATTCCCAACCATTATCTCATCATCCTAAGCCTCTGTTTTGTCACTCTAAACCTCCAAAAACCTCCATTTGACCATTTTAAACCTCCATCTCATCATTCCAAACTTTTGTTTAACCATTCTAAATCCCCATTCATTCTTCACAATTATCTTCAATCCACCCGTTCATTTTAATTTTTCCCTAATCCATTCAAAATTCCATACCCTCACCTAACGAACGCCATAATTTTACCATTTTCATTGCCAAACACGTCCTAACCTTGTATTACAAAGTGGTTACCCCAAATTGACCATAGCACTTGAACTTGATTATTAGTCTCTAACTTCAACCCAAATCAATTTGCTTCCATCTTGAGGTGAATTCGGCGTCGTAAGTTATCATCCTCAGCCCAATCAATCCATTCCTATCTTAAGGTGGATTCGGTGCTATGATCATCCTCTTAATCAATTAAAGCTCTTAGTCATTAAGGGTAACCTCCTTTGGTTAAACTCAAGGTTTCTCTCACATCTTTTATCATCCAATCATACCCATCCAATCATCCAAATCTATGAAAATCGATCATTCGATCAAATTATCCAATCAACCAAATCACATCCATTCAACCAAGGCAATCCTATTGATCATAATATTCCAATCCAATCCAATTCCAAATCCGATCCCATCAAAATATGATCCAATCCAATATATCCAAACAAAGTATGATCCAAATCCAAACCCCATCCAAATCAGATCTCATCCAATCACAATCAAATCATTCATCAAAAGCATTTCTATCATCCACTCATAGCACATTTGCATGCCCGTTTAGACCTGATCACAGGCAAAGAAAATGGCCAACCATCAAGCCCAGAATGCCCAATCAAACAACCCTCAAGATCCCAACAACACAATGAACGTCTCATCAGATCCTAACAAGGGTACCAACGTCCCTCATGATCCTCATAATGGTACTTCATCGCACTCTAACACCGAGAATCAGAATAACTTGCCACGTGGTGAAGAGAGTATGGCTAATCAACCTGAACTCACACTTGAGGAACATTTTAGTAATCCTGCCAATGTGCAAATGACTGACCGTCTGCTTGAAAAACATGGGGAAGAAATCTTGGCCCACCTAATTGAGAAGGGTGTCAAACCCCCCTCAAATGTTGACTTGTCCAAATATAAGGGTGCCCCATCTAACATACTCCAAGGTTCATACTACTCCAATGTTCCTCCAGTTGAGGGTTGGCATCAACCTGAATTTGGCAATGCCATTCTCTATCAGGTTAACTATCCCCCACACGTTTCGACCTCAGTTATGGGAGGTCCTCAAGTGCCTGATCCCAATAATCCTTTTGCCTATGGTATGCCACAAAATATTCCACAACTGCCGCCATTAACGTTAACAGTGCCCCCTCCTTCAAACCAACCTACAGTCAACGTTGAGGGCACCTCCTTTGCCACATCGCTTCCACCTCCTGGGACCATAAATCTACCATCTCAACAGGTTCACCAATCTAACATTCCACCTCAATTACCTCCACAAGGCACACCCTAGCAGAATGTTTCGGGTGGTACCCAACAACCCCCTTTACAAAACACTTCTACACTACCTCCGCCATCTCATCTGCAACAACCTATACATAATACTTTGGCCTCTTAACAACCACCCTACCAACCACAAGGCAATCCATCTCGACCTATTGCTCAGACCATATCCCCCTTTCTCGCATCCATTTTACGTCCACAGGCTCAACCACAACACAATATCCCATCACGACCCATACAACAGTTGACATCACAACAACAACCACCCCAACACTACTACTATCACAATCAGTAGCAATTTCACCAACAACCGCTCTATGCGACCTCCCAACAATCACAACAATACCTTCAACACCAACAAACCAATACGCAACATCCCATCCAAGCTCCTCAACAACCTACCCCACACTTTTATCAAACAAATCCATACTATACCCCACAACAATAGCCCCCATATCAACAAAATCCCCCACCTTACCAGCAAGCCATATCATCATCTAATCATCCAAATTTGTATTTCAACAATCCAACGCCCTTTCAACAGGATCCTTTATCATCCTATCATCAATATCCCCCCAACCCGCCACCAGCTAGCTCAGATTTGTTGGAAATCAAGGCCGCACTTAAGGACCTTCAAGCCAAGGCTACCAAACAATCATTCAAATTTGAAGACATATGCCCATATCCATTTGATCCCTCCATCTCATTGATCTTGTTTCCTAAACATTTTGAGATACCAAAGTTTGACAAATACAAGGGAAACAAAGACCCTAAGGCTCACTTGCAGGAGTTTTATTCCCAGTGTCAAGAAGTCATGTAAAATGACAACTATCTCTTGCGCTTGTTCCCATGAAGCCTAGCAAGCCACGCCCTAGATTGGTTCATGACTCTTGAAAAAGGGTCCATAAAAACTTTCGCAGACCTGTCAGAAAAAATTGTATCCTACTTCTCTTTCAATTTGGAGAAGGATACATACACCTTAGATCTCCTCAAAGAAAAACAACGTGAGGGGTAAACCTTTACTAGCTACCTACAACGGTGGCGTGCATTAGCAAGCCGAATGAAGACCCCTCTGAAGGAAAAAGACACGGTCACTCTTTTCATGGAAAACTCTCATCTTGACATGGCCCATAATTTTAGGTTACATTGTGTCACCACCTTTGCAGAGATAGTAGAAAAGGGACCCATCCTTGAACGTGCCCTTATTGCCAAAGGACACATCAAAATACACAGTCATGATAAAGAGAGGTCGTTTGCCGATAAACCACGATTCTGGAACAAGAACAAGAATGCAATGAATGACGACACGATAGACACTAAACACGTCCAAGTGGCTAATACATCCCAAAAACAACAACCATCTATACCCAATGCCATATCTGTACCACAGGGGACACCTCGTCCTCCTTAATAGTCAAACCAGAATAATCAGGGGAACACCAAATGTCAATATGCCCAATTAGGAGAGCCTCTAAGTGTTGTTTTTAATAATTTGCTACAAATCAATTATCCCATCACATATCCTGTCACCAAACCATTTGACGAGTCCAAACCCAAGCCCGCATGGTTTAAAGAAAATGAGTATTATGAGTTCCATAAAATCAAAGGAAACTCTTTAAACAAGTGTCAGGGTCTGAAAAACTATGTCCAAGATCTCATTGATCGAGGTGATATCAAGGTTGACCCTAGTCAAGCTTCATCGTCTAATGCTCAATTGCAGATATACCAGAATGCCTTTCTGAACCATAATCAAGGCCCAAGCACATCTAGCAATAATCCCCAAGGAAACAACACAAATAATGTGAGCTACAAGAATGTGCCCTTTAATTATGAAGGTGTTATTCATTACATTGAGTAGGTGGAACCCCGTGTATCCATGATACATGTTAAAGCCAAAGACCCTCAATGTGTTGTTACTACACGATGAGCCCGCATCACTGTCCCTACAGCCTCTGCACCCGCCCAATCAAATCCTGTATGCTCTCAGTACAACATCCTTGATCACTTAAGAAAGACCCCTGCTCATATATCCATTTTGGATTTGCTTAAGTCTTCCCCAGTACATCAAGAAATCCTCAATAGAGCCCTACGGAAACCCATGTGCCAAATGACATCGACCCCATGCAATTTCAAGCTTTGGTGGGACACTTGGCTTTGTCTCATCACCTGCACTTTAGCCAAAATGATATGCCAAACATTGATGTCAATTATAATTGCCACTTACATATTGAAGTCATGGTTGCTCACCATAAAATAAAAAGAGTCTTGGTAGATAATGGCTCTGCCCTCAATTTGTGTACTTTGAAATTCATAAAACAGGTGGGGTATACTCAAGCGGATTTAAGTAACCAGATCATCACAATCAAAGCCTATGATAATGTAGAAAGAAATTCAGAGGGAATTATCAGTCTTCCTATCCAAGTGGGACCTGTGCTTCAGTATACTACTTGTCATGTCCTTGATCTAGACTTACCATATAATCTCCTCCTGGGCCGCCGATGGCTCCATGTTATGCAAGCAGTCCCTTCCACATACCATCAGTGCCTAAAATTCCCCATCAATGGACAAGAAGTCACCATCTATGCTGACCCCCAACCATTTGAATATTGCAGCGCTTTAGAAGCATCATTCCCTCATTTACTCTATTGTCCCGGAGTTGAAATGGGGGCATCCCAGTCATCATCAGTGAATACACCATCCACCGTGATAACCAATCTATCCTCCACCACTTATCCTATAGTCACCAAAGTCCAGATCTTTGACAAAGGGTGTGGTGAATACGAAATGCATACGGCTCTCAATGTAGCAACCATGCCACCGTCACCACACGAGTATGGTCAACCTTCGCATGCTACACAAAAGGAAGACAAGACTATTACCTTCAGTGGTAAAAACATCCCTACCACCACTTTCAGATCCCCAAGTGTCAAGATAGATGCACCAGAAGAGGACATAAGCCAATGGGTCTACCGAGAAGAACCCTAGCCAGACCCTCCTCTAAAAGAATATTTTTAGGAAGCATATCCGTGGTCAGCTAAGTTTGCAAAAAAATATAACTACCAAGGCAGGGGACTAGGTAAAGAAGAACAAGGGCGGTTGCAACCTATTGATACACCAAAGTTACCAAAAGACATAGGCATTGGGTATGACAGAAAATAGAAAAGCCTTGCAACATCACCTAATACTTCCAATAGTATCGCCATGGACAATGGCTCATTGGAAGACATACCCAAGGAGGAATCCATCATACATGCATACGACGACGTCGATCACACCGACTTATCATCCATGTTTGAATGCCTATCCGTCTACACCATTATCCTATCTCTTTGTCACCCTGAGCTTATTGATTGGGACCTACGTAATACCACACCTGTCAATATGTCCGCGGATACATATGTCAACCTTATGGAATTGGGGGAGGATGAACACTCCAGTCACAAAAATAAGAATAAGAAAAGTAAAAAATGGTCATCTAGTGAAAACCTCCCTGAGGCACTTCCTGACCTTGAAAATGTAAAAATAAAAGACGCATCCGAAGGTGAAAACCTCGAAGAGGCACTAGACAATGGAGATGTTCATCTTCCCCTCGTAGGAACTCAGTTATGTGCCCGATCATCCATTCTAATTGAAGAGACTCAAGAAGTTAATCTGGGTACTGTCGAAAATCCTAAAATCACCTATGTGGCTAAGTCACTCTCAAAACAGGAGTATCCAGTCATCACGCAGCTACTCTGAGAAGGAATCATCAACTTTGCTTGGTCATATTCAGACATGCCAGGTTTAGACCCTGCCTTAGTAGTTCATCATCTAGACGTTCGCCCAGATGCCATGCATGTCAAACAAAAACTCCGCAAGATGCATCCGCAGGTCGCATTGCTAGTCAAAAAAGAATTGGAAAAGTTACTAGAGGCAGGTTTTATTAGGCCAATTGACTACTCTGAGTGGATCTCCAATATAGTACCAGTTGCCAAACCAAATGGAGACATTCGGGTCTGCATAGATTTTAGGGACCTTAACAAGGCCTACCCAAAAGATGACTTCCCTCTGCCTAACATTGACATGTTGGTCGACCTCACAGTAGGACATGAGATGTTATCACTTATGGATGGCTTCTCTGGTTATAATCAGATTCAAATCGCACCTGAAGACCAACACAAGACCACCTTCACAACACCTTGGGGCACTTTCTGTTACAATGTTATGCCCTTTGGTCTCAAAAATACGGGGGCAACATATCAGAGAGCAATGACAGTCATCTTCCATGACCTCATCCATATTATCATGGAGGACTATGTTGATGACTTGCTAGGAAAATCAAAAACACAAGCAGAACATCCTACTATCCTGAAGCAGATCTTTGAATGATTGGAACATTACAAGTTGCGGCTGAATCCAAAAAAGTGCATCTTTGGAGTTACATCAAGAAAATTGTTGGGTTTTATAGTCTCCTAAAGGGGTATTGAAGTTGATCCCGCCAAGGTAAAGGCTATTCTAGACATGCCACCTCCACGCAATCTGAAGCAGTTAAGAAGCCTCTAGGGGAAGATGCAGTCCATCTATTGGTTCATAGCCCAACTAGTAGATAAATGTCAACCATTCACCTATCTTTTGAAGAAAGACTCCACCTTCCGATGGACCCAACAGTGCCAGATAGGTTTCGAAAAAATTAAGGAAAATTTAGCTCATCCGCCGATCTTGATGCCGCCTATTCCAGGAAAACCCCTCCTACTTTACATCTCTGCTACATCAGTCGCGCTAGGGGAATTATTGGCACAACATGATGAATCATTCAAAGAGAGGGAAATCTACTACATCAGTCGAACATTGGTTGGCTATGAGTTAAATTATTCCCCCATGGAAAAAGTCTTCCTTGTGCTAGTATTCAGTACACAAAAACTTCGTCATTACATGCTCAGTCATCTAGTCAAATTAATCGCTAAAATTGATCCTCTAAAGTATTTGTTATCTAGAACCACTCTGACTGGCCGTATGGCCAAATGGGTCATGCTTCTAAGCGAATTTGACATAGAGTATGTAGAGCAAAAAGCCATAAAAGGACAGGTCATTGCTGATCAATTGGTTGAAGCACCATTAGTAGATGCTTACCCCCTAGACACTGAATTCCCAGATGAAGAAATCTACACAGTTATAGAAGCACCAGCTTGGACACTATATTTTGATGGCTCATACACTCATAGTGGATCTAGAGCGGGAATTCTATTAGTCACCCCTCAAGGTGACTACATCCCAAAATCATTCAGAATAGCATTCCCATGTACCAACAATATGGCAGAGTACAAAGCCCTCCTCACCAGCCTCAGAATTGCAAAGCAGTGGCACATAACTCATTTGAAAGTCTTTGGTGATTCTTTACTAGTCATTAGACAAGTTAATGATGAATTCCTCATGAAATATGATAAACTATTACCCTATAAATGCATGGTGGATGATTTCAAGAAATATTTCACTTTCATACAATTTGACCAAATCCCTCGGATACAGAATAAAGTGGCAGGCGCAATGGCCACTATTGGTTCCCTGATTGACATGCCTAAATACCAAACAGAATGTGAGTTTCTTGTTGAACAGCTTTTAATCCCCGCATATGATGTTCCTGAGACTGATATGGTGTGCGATATTGTAGGTCCCACCTCCCCTTGATATCAAGACATATACACTTATCTCCATGACAATATCATACCCCCAGAACTTACACGCAACCAATGCAAATCCTATATCCATCATTCTTCCCGATACATCATTGTTGGTGATACGCTCTATTGACGCGGGTATGATGGAATCCTCCTTAGATGTCTGAATGAGATCGAGGCTTGCATGGTACTAACAAAAGTACATGGTGGTATTTGTGGAGCTCACTCAAATGGTATGGCTCTGGCCAAAAGGATCCTACAAGCTGGATATTATTGGCCTACATTGGAACATGATGCTTGTGAATTTGTGAAGAAATGTCTTCCATGCCAACAACATGCATATTTAATTCACGCCCCAGCACAAGATCTTCAGCCCCTCCTAGCACCATGGCCCTTTTCTCAATGGGGTTTCAACTTGATTGGCATGATTTACCCACCATTATCCGATAGCCATACATTCATCATTACCGCAACTGAGTACTTCACCAAGTGGGTGGAAGCAATGCCCCTTTCACAGATCACCGGTACTCAGATTTCCAAATTCATCCTCTACCATATTCTCTACAGATATGGTATCCCGTCCACCATCCTTTCTGATAACGAAAAACCTTTTAAAAACCAAGCCATGAAAAACCTTTGCGACACCTTCCATATCCAGCACCGTTGGTCAATGCCTTATTACCCCGAGGGTAATGGTTAGGCAAAAGTAACCAACAAGACCCTTATCTGTATCATCAAAAAGGTTGTCAATAACACTGGACGAGATTGGCACCTTCATATTCATCCTGCTCTTTGGGCATATCGCACATCCATCCGCACCCTGACAGGCACCACCCCCTATTCTTTAGTATATGGTGCTGAAGCCATCTTGCCAATTGAGGTTGAGCTTCCATCACTGCGAATTTCTCTGAAGAATCTTATCAATGAAGAAGATGCTCGAGTTGCACGGCTTGCACAGCTGGAATTACTGGATGAACGAAGAATCAAAGCCTATGATCATCTGCAAGCATACCAAAATCACCTCAAACGTAATTACAATAAGAAGGTTCATCCTCGACAATTCCAGGTGGGTGAGCTTGTTCTTAAGGAAAACTAGGGCACTCAGCAAGATCGAGACAAGAAAGGAAAATTTGAGGAAAATTGGTTAGGACCCTATATCATAGCCGCTAAAGATGGATCTGGGGCATATAGGTTGGCTACTCTTGAAGGATATCCCCTTGAAGAACCCGTCAATATCATGCATTTGAAGAAGTTCTATCCCTAACTCTGCTTGGTAACCCCATCAAAATCAAAAAATCAAAAAATCAAAAAAAAATAAAAAATCAAAAAGTAGCCAAAAAAAAATCCAAAAAAATAATAAAGAAAAATAAATCCGTCTTATGGTGAAAACCACCTCTTGGTGGAACCTTGGATAATTATGGATGGTGAAAACCTAGTCACAGGAATCATCCGTAGAGGGCTTAATCATTATCTACTTGACATCCTAGTTATTTTATGCTTTCATCCGCACTATCATCCTCACCCACCTCAGCCTAGGCCACTTGGTATATATTGATTTAGCATTGGATGACCCATCTAGCCTATCCCCCATACTGAGCTTTTCTGTATCCCATCTTGAGCTTGTGTCTTTTGTTCCCTTTGTCGGTCGGTCCGTGTCATCATGTAGGATCATCCATCGTGTCAGTCTCCATCTAGATCTCATCCTTCCGCATCACTAATCAAACTACATTGCCCCTACGCTTTCACATAGGCAAGGTTGGTCATTTGATCCTCCCCTGGGGCATTTGTCTATCGTGTTTTATGTCTGTCATCATCGATCACCATTGTCATCTTTCCGCTTTATCCATGGTCTTTTCATGAACTACGAGGGATCTGCACTTTCACATAGGCATGGCTAATCATTGATCGGCCCCCAAGCCCCTAGGTTTATAGGATGTGTCAGTCCGTGTCTCCATCTGGCCTGTTATTCTCAAATAAACTCCATAGATTATTAAAAAAATTAGTTAAAGAAAAGCATCTGGCGTCAAACTGGGTCATTCTAGTTTAGTATCCATCATCAGTCTCAACAGGATGCATCCTTCCTAGCAGACCTCATCGATCCCATCCATCACCCTGATCCTATGGCAAAGGACGTTTTGATTTTAATTATGATCTTTTGATATTTTGGAATTTATTTTCTATTTAAGCTCATTATCAACACTTGTCATGGTCACCTTGATCCATCATATCATGGTGTGCTTTGACTAGTTGACATATGGGTTCATCTTGGTCTTTTCTTTCTCGCTGTCTTTTTTTGGTTGTCCCACGTAGTACCCACTAGGATCCATGGGGTCTTGTGTTACGTTGGAGCATCCTTGTGTGTTTGCGGTTATCCCAATACCTAGCCCAACCAAGGTCATCATGACCTTGGGGTGTTGGGGTAGCCCCTTTTTTCTTGCTATGTTTGTTTCATGCATTGGATGCCTACTGGCCCTAGTCTTATATATCAAGGTATCTGGTACCTCATGCTATAGCAACTATCAATGCTCCAAAGATGGCAACTCATATTACGATTGCATTTCATCATTTGTTGCATTGCATTCACCCTATGATTTTAGTTGTGCAAATACTTTCTCCCTCACTTTCCCATTCTTCTCAAGATACTCATGATTTTTGATAGATTCCAAATGACACCCATTTTCACAATCGCTACATTCCCACTTTCCATTATCGTGGCAGTTCTTATTGGTACTTATGGCCATATGTTACTTCCTATACAATTACCAAAGCATTATTGCATATCAAAATCACTCTATTAACCATGCATCCGTCACCACCTGCATCACCACCTGGATCACAAAGTGTAAGAATCATCATACATCACATCCTGCATATGTAAAATTTCCATACAAAATCCATCATACACATATACATACATGATAAATAAGTTGACTAGGAATCCATACATATAAATCATCATAAATGTAACATGTGTGTATACCATCATAAACATCTAAAATCATCCACCTATGCATAAATGATCCAAAATACCCATCCACCTAAGTAGGAAATATCATATACACATGCATACAGTCACCCATAACAAAAGGAAACATACTACATAATGCTAATAAGAACTGTCTCATGTCATAATAATATAATGTGTGTCACATACATCACAATCTATCATATATCCATCACATAATCAAATACAATATTCAAAGATGTGGAACCTCTTTGATCTTTGTCAATAAATCCTACATGCTCCACCCTACATTTGTCAAAAACTCAGTAACCTGTCACCTCCCAAATGAGCTACCCATGTCTGATCTTTGTGGAGAATCTGTTACTGATCTCCTATCTAGTGTAGCACCCAGTGAATCAATGTAACCTCGAGTCTGTGTCCCCAATGACTGGGATAGCACTGGCATCTAGGGTGCCTGACGAGTATACTAAAATATCCGTTGGGTCAGGTCTGGAACTGAATGATAGTATGCGGCCATCCAAAATCTTGCCTCTCTCGCATTCTCCTCTCACTCCACAACCTAAACCCGAGTGGAATTCTGCTCCTGACGATACCTGTCCTGATCCCTTGTAATCATCCTACTCTCCTACTCCCAGGCCTCCTGGGATAAGCGTAACTGTGTCATCTTCGCCTGCATCCGATCTCTCATCTCCTTAGCAGCCACCACCCTAGCTACTGTGGCATCCCTCTCCCTCTGTAATCCATGCATATCTCTCCCTATCATATCACTAATCTACATAGACTGCCACTGTCTCATTGCTGCATCTCGCTCCCCCTACAGCGTCTACATCCGTCTGTCTGTGCAGCCTACACCTGAACCACTATTCCATCCCTCTCCCCCTGCAGCTCCTGGACTCTCGACAACGCTGCATCTCTCTCACCTTGCAATACTAATACCTCTGAGGCTGTCTCCTCTCTCCTCCTCTGAAGAGAACGAATCTGTGCCTCTGACAACTCTCTCTCACCCTGCAGCACCTAAACTCGCACCTGTGTTGTATCCCTCTCTACCTCCACTGCCTGTACCCGCGCCTGTGCTATATCTCTCTCTGCCTACATAATACAAGCCTACTCCCTCACCTGTCTCTCCCTCTCTCTCATCACCCACATCTCTTCCACCGTCTGCTCTAAGCAAAACACTCTGTCCCGTAACTCATCTCCCTCCTGCGGGAGATCATCCACCTGCTGCCTACTACCTGCTGATACATGATCAGTCATCCCCACTACTGCCCCTCTAGCCTGCAATATAATAGTCTATGCCTCTAGTCTATCCTGGTCCCAACTGACAACAGCTAACTCATCTTGTAGCCCCTGTATGTCAGCCAGCAGTACCTCCCTCTCTCTCCACATCACCTCTACCATAAATCTATTAGTCCTTCAATCTGCTACTGGTGCTCTCGATCGCTCGACTCTGAGTCTGATCACCTCTGCCTTTGCCACCCTCAACCTCTGATCTATACTCTGAAGACTCTATAGTGTCTCTTGGCTGCATAATCGAATCCCCTGAGGAAATGACAGGAACCACCGCCAATGGCTCTACATCCCAAACATCCATATCTAGCACATCGCCATCTATCTCCATAGCCTCATCGCTCTCCCTATCCTCCTCCTGCTGATCCTCCAAGTCCTCCATGGAAGGACAGACTCGCACTCTCCGCGAGTGACCATGCCTCCCCACTCTCATCAATTTCCTCGGCTCTCCTATCTCTGGCTACTCCTCATCCTCACTCTCCCCTATCTCTACAACATGAGGCTCCTACCCCCCCTCTACTGTCGCTCACTCCTCATCCTCTCTAGCTAACTCTTGGCCTCAGTGTCCTCTTAGGCACCCTCATGCTCTGTCACGGTCTGTATCCTCATCAATCACCTCTTGCTTGCTATCAACTCTGGCTGACTCCTGGCCTCCATCTCCTCCTGACCTCCATCCTGCCGCCTCTCCTCTCCCTGCTCCGCCCATACCAAAACTCTCCTCTAACGTACTCTGCCCCCTATACCAATCTGCCAGCCCCCTCTACCCTCCACTGCGTGTATCATCTCCACCTCTGACTCCTCCTGTCCCCCCACATCTAGCTTCGGATCTCTCCTACCCTCTTGTCCTCCCACATCTGGCTCCAGATCTCTCCTCTCTTATCGTATCGCCTCTCTCACCCTCCTCCTCCTCCTACCTGCCCGTCCCACTACCTCCATCCTCTCTCCTCCCATCTCTGGCTCAGGATGTACTCCCTCTCTAGCCCCACACCACTCATCCTCTGATCCAAATCTGACAGCTCCTACAATCTACACCAATGGTGTAATCCTCTCCCATAGGTGGTTGCGAAACCACCGGTCATATCGCTCTATCACTCCTGCATCCTCTACTCCCACACATCTCCCAAGATAGGCTACCTGCACTATCACTGCCCATGATGCTCTGGCCTCTATAGGGCTAATCGTACACCCCCATGGTCGCTCTTTGGTGAGCCGCTGAAACATAACTGGTGCACCAGGAATATCTTGTGTCTACCCAAACTGTCTCAGCACTCTATCCAGTCGGTGCATCTCCACTATCCGTGGAAGAATCTCAATCAGGACACACTGAGCCATAAAATACCCACTTTGTCTCACAGTCTGCTCTCTCCATCCCCTGAAGCGTCGATGCATATACGGTCACCACACTATGTCTCCCTCCTCCAAATCATCTATCATCCTCCTCCATCCCTCCACATCTCCCAACCACCTATGATGAATAACCCAGCCCCTCCCCTCTCCATACCTCCATGCCTATGGCTTTGTATCATCCACATCTCCCTCCCGCACAACAATCGGTCTCGTCACCGTAATATGCTCCCATGCCCACACCTATAACAGGGTCATGTGTGTCAAACTCACCACCTCTCGATAACAAATCAGATGCATATCTCTATACAGATGGGCTAAGACATGCACCCCATGCAATATGTCCCTCTCGCCACTCCACAATGTGTCAAATCAGCTCCATGAACTGCAAACTGCAATACCGCCTGCTACGATCTGGCAGCAATATCCCACTGATCAACCCAGCTAAGAATAACAACAAAGCTAGTACTCCCACTATCAGGCATCTATCTAGATCCAACTGATGACTTTGTAGCAGAAAAGCTACATGACCAAATAACACTATCATAGTCTGCCTCAACTTGGCCTCGCTTGATACCACATCACTCAACAAAATCCCTAATATCGGCAGCTTCAGGATGCGCCATACATCCTCTAGCATCACCGTAACCTCCCCCATCGGTAGCCAAAATGTTGATGTCTCTGAGCTCCATCTCTCTATCAGGGCCGTCAGCATCGCTCGATGCGCCCTCATCACTGGAACCTCTAAAAAATGCAATAACCTTGCATACTCTAGGGCCACATGATCCACGCCAGTCATCACTGCTAAAGCCGCTGTCAGTGCCTCCGACCGTCGCTCATGTGTCTATATCCACCCTAAGCCCTGCGTCCATATCAACCATTTATCATTACACAATCTTCCTGGCCCCAAACAATCTTTACTTTTATTCTCCCCTCATCCTCATATTTCCCCCCATTGGGGCAATCTCTTCTTTCTAATCTCCATCACCCCATCCCTCTCCCCCCTTTATTTTATTTTTATTTTCTTCTTCTTTTGCAGCCGCTCTGCCCCTACTTTGGGCGCCTCCCTCGCCCCTCTTGTGACATCTTTGTCTGCCCTCCCACAGCAGCTTCCCCCCCTTTCGGAGCGTATCTGCCCCTTCTCGGGGCGGCACCGCCCCTGCCTGGGGCAGCTCTGCCATGCCTGGGCGTGTCCGCCCTGGGCTAGCTAGGGCATGTGTGCCCCACCCCAGGGCGGCTCCGCCCCAGGCTGGTCGGTCGGCTTCACCCCGCGCCGGGGCGACTCGACCGTTCGCCGGGCGTGTCCGCCCCGGGCGAGCCCCACGCGGCTCTACCCCGGGCTGGGGAGTGTCCACCCCGAGCTAGCCAGGGTGGCTCCGCCTTGTGCTGGGGCGTGTCGGCCTCAGGCTGGCCGAGGTGGCTCCGCCCCACGCCGGCGGGGCGTGTGCGCCCAGCGGCCAGGGCGGCCCCGCAGCCGGGGTGTGTGCGCCCCACAGTTGGGGCAGCTCCACCCCGGTGGGGCGTGTCCACCCCTTGGCCAGGGCACCTCCACCCACAGCCGGGGCGTGTATGCCCCAACTTGGGGCGCATACACCCCGCTGTGCGGTGGCGCGGCCATTCCCCCCTCCCAAAAAATTGAAAAATTGCAATTTCCCGCTAATTTGGCAACCTACCCATTTTTCCATTTCCACCTGCCCACCAAACCCATATGATGCATTTCTAAATATCTTACAAAATATGTTTAAATATTCAAAATAAATAACATGGGTTTTCATACTCACCTTGCGGGGCACCGCGAAGTGGGTCCATCGTCTCCGCAGCTCATCTGCTTGGTGGACGATCTCAGTGTCATGATCTCGCGGCATGGTTGCTCTATCTTCTCTCCCTCTTCTTCCTCCTTTCCTCATTTGGTACAGTGAAAATGACTAAGGTAATTTTTAAAATTACCTTTTTAACCCCCTTCTTCCTAAAAGGTATTTTTTACCTTTTATTTATCTTTTTCTTCCTCTAACTAGTCCCTAACTTCCCGAGGTTGCCATTTGCAAACCGTATCTCTAATCAATTCCGTTCAAAAGGAAAAGTTGCTTAGTTTTTTTCCCTCTATCCAACGGTCTCGTCTATTTCTTTCTATCGAGAAGTCATCTGGGGCCCCCTCCTTTCTTCCCCAACCGGCCTCTCGAGGGGGCATACCCTATCACTTTCTTCCATCCATTTCAAGCCAGGCACTAGGGCATCCCTCTCCTTCTCTGTCAGGCGGGGGCATCAATCCCTATCCCTTTCTTCATCCCTGACATTTATTTTTCTTTGAAACATTGTTATTTTAACAATATTTCGAAGAGGGGCAAAATGTAGACACCCAAATTTGATCACTCCCATATGATCAAATTTTCTCCTTTATTCATCAATTCTGTCAATATTAATTTATTTAATTAATATTACGCTTCTCACATAAGACTCTTAAAAAGTTTAATTTAATAATTAAATACTTTATTTGATACTTTTATCTTCTCTAAATTAAATAAATACACCAATTTATTTAATTTAGTCATCCTAATCTATTGAATTAAAATCAATTTAAAATTCTCCTTTTCTCACTCCTTGTCACATCCTCCATAATCCATCTCTAATATGAATTAATTTAATTAATTCATATTTAGGGTGTGCATCCTCTTAATCAAAGATTAATGTCACATCCTCCTACATTTACCACGTGTCTCTAATCTTCCATTAATTATCATAATCAAGTATTTGCACAATTTTAATCAAAGTCATTAGCTATTTTTGGCACCACTTTTTGGTCAATTCTTCCATTTTTCCTTTTTGGACATTGACCCTCCTTCCCATGAGAATTTTTAATTCTCATTTATTCATCCTATGTCTCTCTCCTCCCCATGTGAATTTTTAATTCACATTTTGTCTTTCCAAGGCTTATAGAATATTTGACATGTCACTTCATACACAAGTGACCAATTCCCACCTTTTTGGAAACCCTCTCTTATCCTTTCGAATCTCCTAAGAATGTGAATTTTTAATTCACATTTATTTCTCCAACCACCTCTCCTTTTCCCATGGATATTTTTGAGGAATTCCAAAATTCCTCAAATGTCCCTTTCACTCTCACTTGGGGACAACAAATTCCTTTTTTAGATCTTCTCACTCCCCAAGGTACTTGGAAGGTACTTGTCCTTCCTCCATCTCATGTACCTTTTGGCCATCTCATTTACACCTCACCTCCCTTTGCCACTTCACCATCCACATGTCAAGATGTGAGGGCTTGTGAGTTCTCAACCCACCATAGCCCTTCATCTTGACCTTGTTGGATCAATCTCAACCATTGAATTCTCTAGAGAATTCAAGTTTCTCTATAAATACCCCCTCCTCAAGGGCATTTGGAACACTTAGCCCTTTTATAACTACATGCTGCCATTTTGTGTACTCATCTAAAATTCAATTACATTCACTTGCATTTACATCCAAGCACATAGTAAAAGTCCTCCATTTAGCCACATCGAGAGCCATCAAAGAGCATACATATCAATCCAAATCAAGGGCCAACCAAGGAGTTTCAGCTGCAAGGAGGAAGGTATAGTCATTTATCTTCATTTGACATTTTCTTCTTTGTATTTTCAAATTCCTTAGGCTAATCATGAGGTGTTTCATTATGTTTTCCATTGCATTTTAATTGCTTAGAATAGGTTAAACATTTTGGTATCATAGAAAGATTGTAATAGGACCAAATGACAAAGAGCCTTTCCTATTTAACTATTATGTTTCCTACTTCAAAAGGACTTTCTATTCCATTTTCCAAATAATTTTTTATGATCATGTCTCTAGAATGCCAATAGCATGGATGTACATGACTGACCATGTCCAACACCCTCAATATTGTGTAGTATATGATTATGTGGGGTTTCTTTTAGAAAGAAGGTATGAAGGACTAACAAGGTTGAAGAAGGGTGAATCAAGAGTGAGATTTAGTTGGTATTCATTATTGATGCACATGTTTCTATACAAGGGTGTAGTTTAATTTGGACACAATATTGTCTTGGAAAGAGAGGCAGGTGATTTGGAACTACCCATGCAATGTTGGACCATAGTCTTGGAAAAATATGATAGGACATATGACTATGTGACATTCTAGAATTTGGTTTATTGTAAACTAAAAAGGGTCTTGACTATGAATTTACCTAGAATTCCCATAGCTCTACATGATTTCTTAAGACCCAAGGAGAGAAAGCCTAAGCTAGGAGTTGATCATAATTTGGGAGATCTTATTTCATACCCTAATTAAACTATCTTAAGAGTATATGGTTCCATGGTAGCACCTCACTTGCTGCCAAAGTTTGTGCCAAAAAGAATTGGTTTCCTTGAGGTTATGTGGTAACTAGGAAGTGTACAAAATGAACACTTATTGAATCAAGGAAAAGGAAATTTCTTTCCTTTGTACATTTTTTTTTCTAATCTTCTTATAACTAAGGGAGGTTGCAATAACATCCTTGATATAATCAATACCTACCACATGCGAAGGTCAGTTGAGAGGGTCAAATATGACCCAAAAGGTTTTATGGCCTAGCTAAAAGAAAGAAACAATAGCTAAAAATTTGTTCATATTGTATAGTAACTAGAAGATGTAATAAGAAATGTATCAGACACTTTGGAGTAGGAAAAAGGCTAGCAAGATGGATTGAATTCAATAAAATTCAAAGAGAAATAAAGTAGGAATAACCTGATTTCAAAATTCTCCCAGAGACTGAAGATATATTACAAAATGTGGAGCATGTAGCAATGAATTTTGATTCAATAGTGGGCCACCTTGAAACTAAAGGGGTGATAGGTAAAGATAAAGGGAAAGCTCCAATTGTAGAAGGACTAAGTGGAGGAGAAATCCTTGTTATAGGAGAAGAATCTACATCACAAGCCCCTAAGGAACCAAGAATAAAATTCTTTGTAAGGAGAAAGGGTAAGGAAAATAAAATTGATGAAGCCCCCGCTCCCTCTCAACAAGATGAAAATAAGCCTCCTTCTCCTATCCCACAAGTACCACTACAATCTCCACCGAGGCTGGTAGAGCCTGAAATCGTGAAAATTGATTCCCCACCACCTAGTGAATTACCACTTAGGGAGACACCATTGAAAAGAAAAAAGTTTCAAGCCATTGGTCTAGTGGACTATGATGATGAAGGCTCAAATGATGATATTTGGGTGTTAGAACAAGAATTACAAGGAGTACCCACTACATCTATAGTAAGGGAAAGGCATCAATTAGAAACAAGATTGAGTAAAGTTGATCTCACTAGACTCAATGGAAGAGATGATATCTAGGTTGAAGCACGTGGAAAGTTCTTAGATGATGACTCATTTTTAAAGACTCAAGCTTTTATGGAATTTGCATGTAGGGATAAAATAGATGAATATGTAAAAATTCTAGCTATAGAAAGAAGCCTTCACCAAGAATTTCTAAATAATATCATCCAACAAAAAATAATAAATGAAATGAGAACTAGATTCCAAAAAATGACTACAACGGAGGGTCAAGAATTGGTAAGGACTAGTGGCATTTTGTTGCTACTAGAATGGGATCTTGCTTATGTCATAGATTTTCACACAATAAAGAAAAGTGACAAGCCTCTCTATGATACAGAAGAAGAAGCTACAATTACATTATAGGGGTTTGCTTACAATGAAGACTGGGAAGCCTTGGCTATATGGTCTTTAGCCCCAAGCACAAGAAAGCCTGATATTGTTGAGCCTGCACCTAACTATAGTGGATGCCTAATAATAAAAAGAGTGTCAAAAACATTGGCCTTAGAAGTTGCAAATATGTTAGTTCATGTTGCACAATTCACAAGTGCCACTGTAGATTCTATGACTACAAAAAAGGATAAGCTCAGGACAAAATGCAATAAATTGTTAGTTAAATATGGAGACCTTGAGTGGGATAATATGCAGATGCAGAAAAAGGTAGCATTATTGGATGATATGTTGCAAAGATTGCAACCTAGAAAGTGTAAGTAGAATGATGTTGACTCCCCCACTATTTCACAAGATGATGTGCCCCCAGAGTTTACTACTGAAGTAAGTTCTTCATGGGCCATTATGCCATATAACATGGGGAGTGTACCCATTTCAATAATAGAACCCGGTACATCAGAAGGGAAACATGCTAAAAGGCATATCAATAGGGATGAGTCGCTTAGGAAGCTAAATGAGTACAAAGAGGAATGTGATAATCATAATGAGGAGACATTTAAGAGTAATATGAAGATTGTCACAATAGTGCTAGAACACTTGAACAGAAGAGTGAATAAAAAATTGAATACTATTCACTATAGTTATTCATCTATGGTGGATGCTATAAGGAATTTTGACATTGATAGAGAAAGAGCCATTCCACCCAGGGAAATTTGGATCCATAGGAAGTAGGATTTGATATTGATGGGAATTGGAGTTAAACAGGATCCCAATCTGCCCAAAAATTTTAAACCTATCATAGTTCTTGTAGGGAAAATTGAAGGATACAGGGGAAACATTGAACAATTGGAGAATAAAATAAAGGAGCTGGTAAAATTCTTGCACAAATCACATCATGGACTTCTTCCATCCATTTTAAGGGATGATAATAGCATTAAGATTCTACAGGAGTGGAAAAATGAAACAAATCAGGTTATTTCATATTAGGCTATGCCAATTTGTAAGAAATTTGATATGGAGACATTGAAGATAAATATGGATATGTTAGTTCATGTTGAGACTGTCCTACTAGAATTTGATAAGGAAGCTAACTAGATTGTCACTAAGTATGCACCTTATAGAAAGAGTGCTGATGAGGTCATGAATTTTGATTGGCCCACTGAAGATGAATTCCTAGCATGGAAAGGTAGGTACTTGGAAGGAGTGGGGATCTAACATAGAATTTGGTAGGCTAGTGATTTTAAATTTTCAAATCTAAAGTCATGATAAATAATAGATAGATGGGAATGCACTACATAGCCTAGGTTTAGTACAAATTAGGCTTTTGATAAAGTATGGGAAATATAGTGCATCTTGTCCAAGTTGAATTGATGATGTGGAAATTTCTCTTGGATTTTGCTTTGTTGTTTCTTTCATGCTTTCCTTCTTTCACTTTGTGTGTGTGGGCACAAATTTTGAGGTAATTGTTTGATTATACCCATTTAGAAAATTGAACCAGATCTCCAACAACAAATGAAGACTAGTTTCATTTTCCCTCATGTCTCTCACCTCTTGGGAGTGCATTGTAACTAAATGGGAGAATCTTTGTTATGGCGGTCTAATAGGTTTTTGACATGTGTACTTTCTAGCTCGAGGCTTATTTTTCTCCTTCATTTCTATAAGAAGGAATTTAGGTCTAGAAAGTAGGGGTTCGTTGTTTTGCAATTAACACTATGAATTGTAAGGGAAATAATAAGCATGTTTTAGAGTTAATTGTTATGTATGTAATTTTGATAACAATATAGCAACTTCAATACAAAGTAATACAAATTTCATGGCTATTTTCTCTCCTTGTATTCATCTTATGAGTTATGAATAAAAGAAATCCATGATTCCTTTTATTTTTCTCTATTGTTTCTCAATGGATGTTTGATTCCATTCCTACTTATTAACTCAATGAATTAATATAAATTCTTGAATGAAATTCTTAACTCATAAAATAAGGTACTAGGATATTTCTAAGTAGTAATGATCATGAATGTAATAGAGGAGTTTTGTAATGCAGTATTTCTTGTGAATGTATGTTGCTATTGTTAAGTTGTAGTTTAGTTATATATGTTGATATTAAATTTATTGCTTCAAATAAAGGAACGGGTTCGTGCAAAGTACTTATGGTTCAACAGTTTTTGTGTTGATTCATCAACTAATCACTTTTAATTTATTTTTTTTCAAATGGATACCACTTTAGTTGTTTTATGTTGAATTTCTCCATTCTCATGCTCCAAGTATAGTACATTGATAAATGAGTGGCCAACTTATTTGATGTGCTATGTTGTTGAGAAATTTTATGACAAGTATCTATTATTGACAATGTATTTGATTATAATTGTGTGAATTCTTGAGTATACATTGTGGGATCACCCTCTAAGGTTTCAAAGAGCCTAAAGTGTAGGAGTAGAAGTGTTGAATCTTCCACTCATTTTTTTCCCAATCCCTTTGGAGTACTAATCATTGGAAATGGAAAATTCCATAGGTATTTCTGGAGATTAGTTTGGTTGTTAAAAAATAACCAATAGATTGGAAACTCTACTGGAGATAGCTAAATCCAAAGTCTCTAGTTCAGATCTGTTATAGTTAGAGTCAACTATTTGTTACAATATTCTTTACTGTCTAAAGAACAATTAGTTTAAATTATTTTGTATTAGTCACATTGTACTCAGTCTTATGTGTTAAGTCTTTTTTCATTCTATCACCTTGTGTTAGTTTATGTTTAAAATATTTTCTGAAGTTACAAGTACAAAGTTAAAGTGCAATCACTTTCTATTTCCCAGCATTCTAGATGGCAACTCTGAAGTCTCTAATACCAATTAAAATATAATTTCTCAAAAGGAACATAAGAAGAATGATTTTCACACATATGAAAGCATGAAGAAGACTATAAGCTATGCAAAGAAGCACTGTGAGCAAAAGGAAAAATATGAACTTGCTAAAGAGAAGCAACATTCCTAGGTAAAGAAGAGCTTTGAATCGAGTAAGTTTGTTGAATCTCCTGTTGATGCATCTCCCATGTTTAATTTTGAAGTAATTAGTACTAGTATCCATGAAAAGGCACATGAAGTTGAAGGGTCTAACATAGAACAATGAAGTTTTCTTGTTGAACAAGTGTTTGATAATGAGCTTAATATTTCAAGAGATGAGGATAGGTGGGAGTTTTGGGGTAAGAATAAGAAGTTTTTAGAGCATTTAACCCCTAGAGTTGGCTCCATTTTTAATGGAAAGAATTTTAAGCCAAGAGGTGAATCTCCTGATGTACAAGTGTACCTTTATCTTGAGGAAGATCCTATTGACTAGCCCTACTATACTCCTACCTTGAGTGAGCCTAGAGATGTTCTAAAAAATGAGGAAGATATAGATAAAGACATCCAAACTATAGAAGAGGAAGAATTAAGGCTCCAAGAAGAAGAAGAGAATAGAATGAGGGATTTAAAAGAAATAGAAGATAGGATTAGAGCTAAACAACTTGAGAGAGATGCTAGAAAAAAAATATTGGAGGAAATGAGAGAAGATGTTGCTAGGCATAAGACCTTTGAGGAAAACCTTCTTAAATTTTCTTCTAAAATGACCAATGACATTCCTGAGGTAACAGTCTCGATGGGAACCTATGCTATTGATACCTGCACCGAATTTTTCTCAACTACTAGAGCCTCAGATCCTCCTACTACTACTAAGAAGACATCATTTGTAGATCATGGGAAGAAATCCATTGATCAACATAAGAAAAATACCTTCAATAGCAGTACTACTACTAATACCTCATCTGTCAAAACATCCAAACACAAGGCCAAAGTTAATCCAATTCCATCTACTACACCTATAAATCCTGAGATATTGAGATTACAATTGCAGAATGGAAAGCTACAATATTTGAAGAAAGTTGAAATAGAATCTTCTAATATAAAGATGGCTAGAAAGATTTATTTTCTTAAAATTTTGACACCCACTCTAGAGTCTTCAAGCTCTGGACATACTAACAGTGAGTCACATAAGAAGAAGTCTAAAGAACACACTCCTAGTGGGGGGGGTGATGGAGATCAAGGTGGTGGAGGTGGAGGAAAAAAAAAGAATAATAATTCTTATTTTGAGGATGATCAAGGAAGCAAGAAATGTGGTGGTGATGGTGAAAGTGGAAAGTATAAGGAAAGTATCCAATCTAACAATAAAATAGATGATGAGCAGAGATATTTTCATAGGGATCAACATACTAAGAGGCCACTCCAAGTAGATAGATACCAACAATTGTGTTTCACCAAAATACCTAGCTACCCTAACCCATTCTCTAAATATTTCAGACTTTCTCTAGTCAAATTCTCTTGAAATAATGTCTTGAGTGGTGAAGACCACCTCAAAGCATTTGCTAATTTTATGGATGATTTTGAGGTAGAGGTAGAGGATGTTATGATGAATTTTTTATGTAATCTCCCATTGGAGATGCTAGAGAATGGTATAGGAGTTTTCCTACTGAGAGCATTGGTTCTTGGGAGGAATTCAAAAGGATATTTAGAGAGCAATATGGTAACAAGACTGATTCAAGCTTTCTGTTGAATCAATTAAACAATATTGCTAAAGGTTGTAATGAATTTGTTGTTGAGTTCAATACAAGGTTCCACAAGGATAGGAAGAGATTGTCTCCTCATTTACAATTGAATGACCATGTGTTCTTGGTAAATTACTGTAATGCATTTGATATAAAAATGAGTTATCGACTGCTAGATAAGAATCCTTAGTCATTGAGGAAAGCCTTCAACATGGTGGAGAATATTAAGAATATTAACAGAGCAACTAGTAAAGTTGGTAGAAGAGATGATTCAAAACTCCTCAGAAATTCAAAGGAGGACAAGATTTTAGGAGCTAAGGGGAAAAAATTTGAGGATAAGATTGATAATTTTATCAAGACTATAAGTGACAAAATTATAAAGCAAGAAAAGGCTCAACCAAAAAATTATCAAAGGAATGAAAGACCTCCTAGGTTGCAAGACCACCCATATAATACCAACTGGTATAATGGGAAGCCTATTCTTACTAATCAAAGGAATGTTCAAAATAAAGTCCTTCAAGATCCTTTACAGAAGAGTTCAGGAAATTATGTTGAAGACACCCCTTGGTGCTTGGTTTGTTAGATGCCACATTCTCCCCAACAATGTATAGTTGCACAGATGGTTGAAGTAGAAGAGGGTGTGCTTGAAGACTATGATTAGCAAGAGGAGGAGGATGTTGATGTACTTATGGTTATGGGTGATTCTAATGTTGCATACGGTGAATGCTATTCTGATGAGGACTCTTATGAAGTGGATGTAGATAATCAAAGAAAAATTGCTAGTACATATCATCAACAAGTTCTCTCCGATGAGGATGTTGATAGTGATGTTGAGGTTTAAAATTTGGAAGCAATTGAAGATGGTGTGTCACTAAAAATACCCTTAGAGGAGGAGATTGTGAAATATACTATAGTCTTGCCTGCCCATGCTAGAAGTTCCTATCATTTGAGGAATAGAACAGTCGATGGTGAACAAGGTAGTCATGTTGGTCTTTTCATCAAAGAGCAGAATGTCAAGAACAAAGAGCACAATCTTGATGGAAAAATAGAAGCAGTTAAAGCTAAATAAGGAAAGGGAAAAAAATTTGGGCTAAGAGAGTAGAGAAGCCAAAAGCTACTGAAGAATTCAAATCTCCTGCTACCAAGATAAAGACACAAAAGCAAAACCCTGAAGTTTCGAGGAAAGATATCAAGCAAAGGATTGAACTACCCAAAATCAACAAAACGAGAGTAGCAATGAAAAATGTATGCTCCCAATTGAATTACCCAAGTATAATCCTATTGATATGTTTCAATTAATTAGCCAAGTAAAAGTATTTGTGCCTCTCCTTGAAATGACGAGAATAGAGGAACATAAGAAGAAGGAAGTAGCCCTTATCAATGGTGCTACTATAGCTTGTAATGATTTAGTGGTGCTAACTCAACCCAAAATGAGTGAAAAATATAAGAAAGATAAGGAAGTTGAGGGATTTATCACTAAGATTCCCCATATCTTCTTGGGGAATTTAGTAACTACTTTCCCTGATAAGATAGATCTATTTTTTCTCACTTTAATTGTTGGGGAAAATTTTATAAAAAAATGTATTATTGACTCTTTTGAGTCAAATAACATCATGCTAGCTAAGATTATGGAAGCATTAGGACTGAAATTTGATAGCACTCATGGTAAGTGTTATGTTATGGATTCAAGAGAAGTCCCTATTATTGGTGTGATAAATGAACTTCCATACAAATTAGCAGCCCACCAGACAAAGAGTTTAAGATTAGTGTGGTGGTAGTGGATATCCCACCTAATTATGGAATTATACTATCTCAGAAATGAAGTGCATATATGGGAGGAAGTATGCAATGTGACATGTCTTATGCCACATTTCCCAGTAATGATAAGGATGTTTAAGTAATAAGATAATCAAGAGTCCCACATATGCTAGAACATATTCTTGAGGATGATACAATTCTTTTTGTAGAAATTGACATCATTAATTTCAAAATGGAAGAAGTACCAAGAGAAATTGATAGGTTCCCTACACCAATAGAAATGAAGTTGTAAGATTTTCTAATAAGGATGGACTTTGGAAAATCTACTTTGATGGTGCAAGTTGCAAATAAGGGTCTGGTATAGGGATATTATTAGTATCGTATAGTGGAAATACTTATAAATTATCTTCCACATTGTCCTTTATCTATACAAATAATGTGGCAGAGTATGGAGCTTTATTGTTGGGGTTGAGACTGCTTGAGAAACATAGAATAAGAAATTTAATGGTGATTGGTGATTCTAAGCTTGTAATATCCCAAGTACGAGACAAATATTCCTACAAGAATAATAGACTAAAGTAGTACAAAAATGCTATCTAGGATTCCCTTGAGCAGTTTGATGCTTTTGGAATTCACTGGATGGAAAGAGGAAAAAATAGAGTAGTTGACTTACTTGCTAACATTGCATTAAGGCCTAATGATATAATTTTTCATAGGAATCTCTAAGGTTGAGATACATACAAGGCCTTCCATTCCTGACAATGTGCACAACTAGAAAATTTTCAATGATGATGAGGATATTTTCAGATTTTTGAACTGTGTTGATGAATATGAAGGTCAGAAGATTAAATTTGGTGGATTTGTTGAAAATATTGATGGAAAGGATATGGTATTTGGAAAAGAAGTCATCCAGTTAAAAAAAAAAATCCCCAAAGGCCTTGTAGCACTTGAAAGGGTTTTTGATAGTCAAGAATAAGGCAAGACCAAGACAACTAGTGCTCACCCATAAGACCTGGAGGAAGTAAATTTGGAGACTGAAAATTACCCTAAGAAAGTTTATGTAGGAAAGAAGATGAAGCTTACAAAGAGGAATTGTTTCAACATGAAATTCCTCTAAAGGAGAATGCTAAATCTTTCAGGAAAAAAACACAGACCCATCAATCCTACTATAGCTCCCAAGATGCAAGAGGAGTTGGTGAAGTTGAGAGATGCTGGTATTATAAAACCCATTAGACACTCTTCATGGGTATCCAATTTGGTACTAGTAAGAAAAAAGAACGATGACATAAGATTATGTGTTTACTTTAGGAAATTGAATGCATCCTCATTAAAGGACAATTACTCATTGCCAAACATGTAAACCATGTTGCAAAAGGTGACTGGCTATGAGCTACTATCAATGATGGATGGTTTTGCAGGTTATAATCAAGAAAAATTGAAGGATTCTAAGCAATACAAAACTGCATTCACTACTCCATGAGGTACCTATGTCTATGTCAAAATTCCTTTTGGCTTAACAAATGCAGGTGCCATGTTTCAGAGAGTTATGGATGTAGATTTTATTGATTTTATTGATTTATCTATAGCTGTATATCAAGATGAATTGACTGATTACTGAGAGTTATGGAAAAAAATCACTATATGCATTTAGAAAAAAAGTATTTGTTAGGTAACTAGATTATGGGATATCTTTGAATCCAAAGAAATGTGCTTTTGGGATAACTAAGGGAAAGTTGCTAAGGCATATTGTGTCTAAGGATGGAGTAAAAAATAGATCCTAAAAGAGTAGCGGCCATAGATTAAATCCCTCATCCAAAGAATGTCAAGGGTATTCAGTCATTTTTTGGACAAATAAATTTTCTAAGAATGTTTGTGACTAACTTTGCAGAAATTGGGTATGTGCGGGATCATGATGGGCCAAAAGTTGGCAATATGATGGGTATGTGGCTAACGAATTTTTTCTACCCAAAATTATAAAATGAAAAGGGGTTTTAAAGGATATTTTCAGCTTTCCACCAAAATAAATTATGCTTTACTTTGAATTAATTAAATAATTATTATTCATTTTCTATTTGAATTATGACTAAAGTCCTGATTGATAGGATGATTGAAAACATCTATACCTTTCAAACAATATCACATTTTTTGAATCCAACACATGCATTGATCACATTCTATGCTTCGCATAATATAGGATTAAAAAATATGAATTTCATGAAGTTTTGACCAAGTTAAGGTGGTTAGACATACAAGTTTTTTATATTTTTTAAAAGTTGTGATAAAAAATTCATAATTAATTATTTACTTGGAACAAAATTATAAAAAAATATGCATCACATTAGGACATGAGCCCTGTACTTATATTTAAAATATTATAAAAACATGTTATCATTTTATTGCGGTTAGGGTGGTTAGATAGACTACTTATTTTTTCCCTGAAATTTAAGTACTATTGCATTGAAATTTCAAATTTTCACCAAATAGATTTAAAAATAAAAATAGACCTAGTAGTTTAGAAACTACATTCAATTTTCTACAGATTCTATTCTTACATATTTTTGAAATAATATAGATAAATTATTCAAATTTTTACATCAAGTTACCTAACTCTGATTTTTCTAAATTTTTTGCCACTTAAGGGCCTATTTTTTCCATGATGATCCTGCACATACTCAATAACAAGACCTATTTACAAAATGTGGAAGAAGGGAGAAAAGGTTCTTTGAAGTGAGGAGCCTAGCTAGGCATTGAAAAAAATGAAACAAGCTATTAAGGAGGCTCTAGTATTGAAATATCTTGATTTTTCTAAGCTAATGCACATTTATTCTTCTGCTTCTTTTCATAAAATTGTTGTTGTTTTTTGTTACAAAAAAATAAAGATGGTTTTGAACAACCCATTGCATTCTTTAGTAAGTCTTTACAAGCTGCAAAGCTGAGATATGACATGACTGAGAAGCAAGTGTATGCTCTGGTTAAAATTTTAAAGAAATTCAGGACTTACCTGTAGGAGCTACTGTCATAGCTTTTATACCGAGTGCTGCTATGAAAGATATTTTTACTTAGCAGGAGACTACTGACATAAGGTATAGATGAATCAATAGGATCAAAGAATTTAACATTGATGTTTAGATCACCAAATTATTAAGAGGTCAAGGCCTAGCTAAGTTAATGGAGGAAGCTAATTTGGAAGCTAATCAGGTCAATCAGACATAAGTCATTGATGTTGCACCTATCTATGATATGAAAACATATAGATGGTATAGAAGAATTTTCCAGTATCTACAAACTTTGTAGTGTCCTATAGATATGGCTAACAATGACAAGAGGACATTGAAATTGCATGCCATCAAGTATGTGATTATTGACAACAAGCTATGGTGGAGAAACCTAGATGGTATATTGCTCAAATGTGTAAATGGAAAGACAACACTAGAACACTTGCAGGAAATGAATAGTGGGGTATGTGGTGGTCATTACATGGAAAAGACCACTACCCACAAGATCTTGAGAGCAAGATTATGGTGGCCTACTATTTTCAAGGATGCTCACAAGTGCGTTAAAACTTGTGATGCTCATCAAAGATTTTTAGGAAAGTTGAAGTTTTCAAGTAATCTACCACTTTGGCCTACGATTGTTCAAGCCCCTTTCCAATAATGGGGAATTGATTTCAATGAAGAGATACTAGAAAATTCTAGTGGGGGGCACTCATGGATCCTTGTTACCACTGATTATTTCATGAAATGGGTAGAAGCAATACCCACAAAGAAAGAAACAAGCAAGGTGGGGGTAGATTTCCTCTTAAATAACATTCTCATTAGGTTTGGAGTCCTAGAAAAGATCATCTCAAATAATGATATGTGTTTTAGATCTAAGGAATTCAAAGACTTTTGTGATAAATATGTCAAACAAATTTCTTATTCTTCACCTTACCATCCACAAGGAAATGGTCAGGTTGAGTCTAGTAACAAGAGTTTGATGAAGATCATCAATAGGGTTATAGAGAAGAATAGAAAGGCATGGGACTCAAAGCTGAAATTAGCACTTTGGGAAAATAGAGTGACTATTAAAACAACTACTAGTTATTCACCATCTGGCTTGGTATATGGTCTAGATTCTAGACTACCATAGAATAACCTATTGAAGATGTATAAGTTTGTGCAAGAATATGGAAAAGATATATGTGATGATATGCAACAAAGAATTAATAATCTGGAGCAATTGGATGAGACTAGAAATGAAGCTCATGCTAAGAATATGAATATGTAGTTGCAGGTTAGAAATCTACATGATAAGAGAGCTTCTCGTAGAAATTTTGAGGTAAATAGTATGGTGTTAGCCTAGAATGCAAGGGCTCAAGACAAGGGAAAACATGGGAAATTTGAAGCATTATGGATTGGCCCTTATCTGATATCCAGTACACATGGTGAGGATTCTTATTTCCTCCAGAGTTTGACAGGTGAACTTTTTGAACTATCAATACATGGACAGTTCTTAAAACCATACTTCTCTTAAGTATGTTATAATTCCATATACATTGTAGATTTTGTACATTATATGTATAGGTGTGTTTGCTTTGGATTTGTTTGGTTCAGTCATACTACCTAGTCTGGGTAGTTCCTTGGTTCATGGGTTCCTTGTATTTTGATTGGTTTGCTTCAACCACAGATTCTAGGATCTCACCATGCTTGCAAGAGACATACATCCCCAGTCAGAGCCACTAATGGAACTCATAAAATTTTCATGTTCCATCTCCAAAATCTTGCTTAGTTCTAAAGACTATGGTTTTTGTCTCCTATCACTGTGTAATGGTTTTATTTCACTTAGTCTTATTTGAAAAAATCTTTTGATTTGTATCCTCACCAAGGTTTTATTTCTCTGTTGACCCCGTTTATCAGTTCTCAATCTTTTAAGTCATGACTTATGCCATCAAGACCCGTTAAGTGACCAACCTTCTAGTCTTGTTTTACCGGTTAATGTATGTTGGGCCATCATTTTAATTTTTCCTAACTTAGACTAAATATCTCCTACTAAAAAGATTTAACTCTTTTATTTCATGGGTATGGTCTTGTCAACCTAGTCGGGTCCCTTTTAAAGATTAATTTTTTTTAACATGTGCAAATATAAGGACCCCTAAATATCATTCGATTGATGTAGACAATCATCACTATCCCTCGTGCACCTGTTCTATTTTGTTTTTCATTATTTTATTCATATGGGCTCACAGTCGAAGGCTATGTGTATTGAACAATTGGTGGTCTTGACATCTTTGATAAAGCTTGTAAATGGTTGTTGAAGTAATCAACGGTGAGAGATAATTGAGGTGGCCACATTTGGATCGTTCCCTGTGTGCCTGTTTGTTCTTGTTGCTTATTAAAGTAATCACATAGGCTGGCGGGTGGTTGCCACGTGTCTCCTCTAATGATGGGATCGATGGTTTCAAATGGTTAGTATTGTTGATTTGACAAATGTATCAATTGTCGATAGCAGGTGACGTGGATTAATCTTGACCGCTCCCCACTATCCTATGTGGGTCCCACCTTTCATACCAGATGACCAATGGGGAAGAGGGCCTCTGCCACATGGAGTAATCTAAAGAACATGGAAGCATTGGTGTATGAGAAAATATATAATTAAATAAGTCCACACATGACATGGAAGATAAAGTGTGTGTAACTAATACAAATATATGACACATGCTTAAAGATCTTTTAATCTGAGCCATGGATGTTGTATGAAGGATAAAGCTATGGGTAATTAAGAAGTGTGTATAAAGAGCCTGAGAAATTTAATCTCATCCTTTCCCCATCTTCCCATTGATGAAAGTTGCACATGAGTTATGACTCATGGGGGAAAGGGGAAAAGGACACATGGATCAGGGCTTTAGTGACATAGAGATGGTGAAGCCCATGTACTACTAACAAGTTGTTTCATGTGGCCTCCTATCATTTGGTAAGTATTGTGACTATGTACAGTCAGATATTTCATATTAAATTGGTCAAATCTAGTTCATTGATCTATTAAAAATCCAAAAAGATCAACAGATGGTATTCAAAACTTAGCTAAGGGCAAGTGAGTCATTTTGGTTTACATGAGCGAGCCTTAATAACTAAAAGGACATTGATGTACCAAAGTAAGGAGCTCCATAATTATTAATATTTATCCTAAAGGCATAATTTAGCATTGGTGGCTCGCTCAAGGAGCTCATGCTATTGTCTCTCAACATTTTTTGACATCAGAACAAGGGTTGCCAACCTACGAAGAGAACCAGTAAGTGAATTGTTGCCTTCTTTCCAGATTTATTGATAAGTTGTGAATTTTTGAGCTTGAGTCTATTAGGGTTTGCTTGGTTTAGGATTTTTAAGGTTTGACTTTCATAAACAAGAATTTGTTAATTCTTCATTTGAATAATTCATGTCAAACCCTCACAAAAGCCATAGGCCTTATTTAGATAAACCAGGAACCTTGCATTATAGTACCTCTTGTGTTATGGCTCCTAAAATAAAAGTGTCTTCATCTAAAGGGGAAACTTCTACTCCCAAATTACCTTTAAATAAAGACCTCATGGATCAGTTACTATATATGGATAAAATTGGTCATGTCTAATTAATCCTAACATTTAATTAAATATTTATTATTTAATTAATTTCTCTAAAGTCTTCTACATATGATTAAATTTAATTAATTTAATTATATTGTTCATTCACTTTATTCTTCTACTTTAACTAAATAAATTCATTTTATTTAATTACCACTTTCTTAAGTCTACATAATTATTTAAATAAATATCATTGTTTATTTAAATTAATTATCACATATAAGTTTAATCAAATCTTTGATTTAATTGAATTTAATTTTCTTTCTCCTATTCAAATCTTTCTTCTAATTAATTAAATATTTTATTTAATTAGTTTCATTTACAAGTTTAATTAAATATCTTTTATTTAATAAAATATCTTTCATATCTTTTCAAATCATAATTAAATATTTTATTTAATTATGAAATCCTCCATTATCTTCCAAATCTTAATTAAATATTAATAAAATCTCCATGTCACCCATAAATAAACAATTGGATCTATAATTCATTATTCATCTTCTTAAATCATTCTAAAATCTCATAAAAAGATGATTTTTATAATTCATCTTTACCATCTCATCTTATCTCTTCCACAGAAAAGAAAGAAAATATTGCCTTCTGCTTTCTTCTATTTTTCTTTAGTCTTATCGATCTTCATTGTTCGATCTGCCAGGAATTTTCACAGCCGTTGATCACATCAGCCAATTAGAAGCTTTTGAGAACTCTATAAATATCACTACAAATCCAAGCATTGGTTACAACGTACAAGAGACAAATTAGAGATTACTCACATTCTAGCATTCTAGCATCTTAGCATTGCCATTATCAGCTTTAGTATTCATAGCATTTTTTAAATCTTTAATTTTAGCAATCATGTTTAGCATCAAAATAATCATATCTTAGCATAACATAGCATGCATTCATCTTCAAATCTCATTCTCTAGGAAGACCGTTTGTTGAGCCTAGCATGCAAATCTGAGAGCCAACTGGAATCAACGAAAACACTGGAGATAGAGGACGATAGGACAACATCAAAGACATAAGAAAGAGTTTGCATTTGTTTTCATTTAAATTCTATTTTTAATATAATGTTTTATCGATGTGTTTGATTTATTTGTTTTAATCTACATTTATCATACTCTAAAATTGACCACACATTTCTGGTGCCCACCGTGGGGCCCTGCCCCATTTTTAACATTTACTTGCAAGTTTTTTGATAGGATTTCGCATTCTGGAATTTAGAATTTTGACAAAAAATCTCTTTTTAGCACATTCGTGGGTTTTTGTAACACATCCATGAATTTTTGTAGTGCATCCAAGGCTTTTAACAACGCTTTTGCAGGTTTTTCTATGTATTCAAGAGTTGTTTCGGCACATATAGGGAACAAAATGACGCTTATACGGAACAAAATGACGCATATACTCAGTCCATTTCATTAAAAAAATTTGTAAAAAAATAAATAATTTCTTTTTAGTGCATTTAGGACTTCTTTTAGTGCATTTAAGGTTTTCTATAGCACATCTGGGACTTCTTTTAGTTCATTTAAGGTTTTCTGCAGTGCATTTACTGTCTGTTTTAGCACATATGGCCTCTATTTTAATGCTTTTATAGTCAACCTTAAAATGACCATATCTTTTTCATATTTTGGTCTTTTTCAGAGATTTTGTTTTTGAAATGGGGTATAATTTCATAAGCTATCCAATGATGTAGGTGTTTATCAACTTTGATAGAGTTAAAATTTTCAAATTCTCACATATTCTTCAACGCATATGACTTTTGTTCTGGCGCATTTCTAATTTGTATAATTTACTCTCTATATCTGACGCAACTGTGGCCAGTGGTTTTATTGTTGATTTTGGATTAAAAAGAAACAATATAGGATAGTCAAATCTGGTTTTTAAAAAGAATCAACCCTAGGGTAGACATGGATTAAAATGAATCAATCTAGGATAGTCACCACACAATGATTTTTGCAGTTAAAATGAATCCCATGCTTGTTGTGAAGCAACATCTTCACATAGATTAAATCATTGCCATTTGGGCTCTAAAAAGAACATTGTTTTCTTTATCTGTGGCAATAGGTCTATTCTCTCCCCTTAAATAGGTGATCAAAATACTAGACTTTCCTTTTCAATTCATGTAATTTTAATGCTTTATTACATCCTTTTGAGGGCCTGCTCTTGTGGGAAAAAGTACTCACCCAAGAGGAACAACCCAAGTGATTCAAACCAAAGCTAGGCTATTCCACCCCACTATAAAATTTAAAGCAAATTTGGGGAAACCCACTTTTTCTAGTAGTGTACAAGATAACCATCCCCATGTTAGCTCTCAAAAATGTAGGTAAGGATACCTCAAGAGGCTGCCAATCTCTTGGTACGTTTTAGGGTAATAGACAAAGCCAAATGGTTTAATCTTTCTACTCTTTAGGTGCTGCTAGACCTAGGTAGCTGTACCTATACGAATTGGATAGAATTGACTTATAATCTTCTCTCTTGCAATGATTTGTCCATGATGGCAGATGGAAGTGGACAAATAAAATTAAATTTGGTATAAATTGTATACAATATTAAAACTAAAACCTAATATGTTCAGTTAACAGATGTAAAGAAAATGAATGAATCTAAATGGTGAAATGCAGAGGCTAGTGCCTTATTGGGTATCCGGAGTCAAATGAAATAGAAATGGGAAACCTCTTTCTAGAAAACAATCAAATTGTTTGGCATATGTTTTGTTTATAACTTGTATAAACATGCAAGACTATGATTGCTAAGCTCTTTTTAATAATCCAAATGAATTTCCCTGATTATTGTGATCAACCAAAAGGATTTAATCTTTTCTTGAAAGAACCAATCAATTAACCACACAGATACAACAAATATGCACCGATAAATTGAATATAAACTTGTTATACCAATTTAAACAACTAGAAAGCATCAATCTTGGAGACAACTTAGTAATACTTTCAATAAATTCAATAGACAATTGAAACTAGAAATGAGCTGTGACATCAACTGATTCTCATTAAAATATCCATTTTGAAATCATACATCATAGTCCTTGTTCTATGGAAATTCCATTCATATCCTCCTACCTAATCTATCTCTAATGATCTCTCTACAATTGAGAATGAATATTTATACATCTTCATCTGAAAAGACACATCGCTTTGCATTCACATGTCAGCCAACAGTATTCAAGATTTTGTTTAACATGCGCCAAACACTCGCTGAGACATTCTGTAGTCACATTGAAGGCCAATGTCTCGCCGACAATCACCCTGCATCCTTTGTCTTTCGCTGTGACCTCTGTTGTTGGGGAGACATTCCACAGATCACCTATGTCTCACTGAGATGTGCTCTTTTGTGTATTTTCCGGTCGCTAAGACAATTCATAGTCGAGGGGAGGTTTCATAGAACACCTTGTGTCTTACCGAAATACCCTGTGGTGCATTCTTGTCACTGAGACATATGGGCTTTCTCACTGATGAAACAACATATCGGCTGGACATTTAGATCGGCAAGACTGTATAACCTTACCCTGATAACCTTTGATAGGATTCCCCTGTGCATGTCGGCGAGACCAGAGGTACTCACCGAGACTTTACTCCAATGCACTTTAGTCTTACTGAGATGTATATCCTTATCATCAGTCGGCAAGACACTACAGATTCATTGAGACCTCATATCGAATACCTTTAGTTTGGCCGAAATATGTCCACGCGCACATGGTTGGTGAGACACGCCCCATTCGGTGAGAAGTTATTCCGATGCCTTGACTCTTTTTGATATGTATATCCTCAACAACGTGACATATGGGTCGCTATGACTTACTCTGATGAAAGATCTCTCATTGAAATGTTATTTTTGCTGCTGGTTAGTTTGACAATACGCGATCAGTAAGACCTCACCCCGAAGTCCTTGTCTGGCCGATAAACCTTCTGTCGCCGAGACAATGAAAATGTCCTACTGAAAGGTACCTACATGTGAATTCTAATTGATGTGACATCCTTGAGGTCTTTCTGATAGGCAACAACAGATGTATATTAACAAGAATGCACTATGGGTTGGGGAGACCTTGGTAATCTCATGCCGATATGGATGATTATGTGAAATACTCAGACCTAGATGGATTTTATGGGACAAATATGGGAAGATTGTGAGAAAAATACTATGAAGAGAGGCCTTGAGCATATGGTGAAGACTCGATTGGGAATTTAGGGATATGAAAAGCTTGTGAAAATATTTATAATTTTACAGTTCTAACACCCCAAAGCCTTTGTTTTAAAGGTTGGGAGGTCTTCTGAGGGAGTTTATTATTGCCGCACCAAACAGAAACCCTTACTATGAACTTAGTGTAGTATCTCACCATGTCATTTTTTGAACATCCTAATAATCATAGTGCAAGGGGAGGAAAGAATCTGCCCCCAAGATACTCACCATATAACTTCCAAGGACCGTTTACTTAGGGGATCCGGTATCCATTTCCATCACTCTGAGTACGCACCTGGAAAAGAAAAAAAATGAGTGCCCCTTTGGGGGTGACATGGATGTGTGAGTCGACACAGTTCTAAGATGTGGGTTGTTGATTATTATGATGACCTACTTAAGCACTACGAGTGAGTCTGCTTGAATTGTCTATTCTATGCAAAAACCTATGAAAACATTTCTTGAAAACATTTTTGAACATACACTCGATGTTTAGTATAGGGCTTAAAAGAAAAACTATTTTTAGAGTGTTTGTTGTGTTTTCCTCAAGTTAAATCAGATTAAGATCATCCAAGAAAGCACTAAGAATTTGATTGAATCAACCTTTCTACCAGAATCTGAGTTTCTACCATCATTGGACTAGCTACATCCCCGATATCTTCTATGCTTAGAGATTGGAAATCCACCACGTTTGTTAGGAAGTCAATTTCCAATAAGATCAAGAAACCTAAGAAACATTTAGGTTACAAAAATACTTTGCAACAAAGAAAATTCCTTTACAAGATTCGAAACATCTTGCTCCTTCATAGGTACCAAGATTTTGTTAGTGGATTTACTGACAAGTACATTGTAGAGCCTTTGTATTCCCGAGCCTATTTCCAAAGAAGAGTTCTATCTCAACAACACAATCACAATCAACCTCTTGAGTTTGATTTCATACTATAACCCTCAATTGAATATCCCATTCATCCTAGCCAAATCATTCACTGATCTTGAAAAAAAATAGGCTATTTGATACACTTATCATTTTTTGAGACTAGGATCAAATCTCAAAAAGTTCATCTTTTCAAACAAGTTTTTGATTATTGATTCAACTTCCCCAATAGGATTATGATATCCTTTCATCTTGGAATCCATAATCAAGATCTAGAAACGTCATTTGATCATATCATAGGATTTTCATCTTATCAGATCAAGGCATCATCATTTGTGCACTTCTTAAACTTGTGATCTAAGTTTAGAAGAACATTTCAAAAGCATATGCCTGTTGTCACAAGGTCCCAAAAATAGAAAGAAGAAGATGGAAGAAGATATCCACTTTACAACATGGGTGATAGGGAAGAAAATCCTTTTCATAGGTTTCATATTGGGAATAGTTCAAATGATGAAATAACCAATGAAATGGTTCAGGATCCACAGTTTCACATAATTTTGGACAAGATCTTAGAGCAAAATAAAGAAGGCTACTTTCTTTTACTAGCAAACCAAGGTGCCAAATTTCCCTCTAACTACAATATGGAGAAAATTAAGGAAGATCCTAAAAAGATTGAAACTCCCTCAAATGATCTTAGTACTCTTACCCAACAAATAAGAGAACTCTAAAGGAAAATCAAGGAAATACAAGGGGGCACAACTAAGAATTCCTTTGAAATAAATATGAATGTAACCTCTTCTCCTCCAAAAACAACATCATCCAAATTCAATGTTTTTGAATTTTTCCAAAGGTTAAATGAGAAGCCCAAATCTAAGCCATCAAATAAAATTGACCAATCCTATCATGTCATGCATTTATCTTCATCCCCCATAATTCAAAATGAACCTCACGATTCTTTCACCCAAGATAATGATTCCATTCAATCACCTTCTTCTATCATATCCTCTACATCTAATGATTCATTTCAATCTACACATCTTGATCAAAACATTCTACAAACCCTTCCTATATTTGATCAAGATCCCATCTCTCAAGAACAAAATTTTCTTCCAAGTTCTCCAACCACCCCATTCAAAGAATCCATACTCTCTTATGATTCCATCCCAGGAGCAGAACAATTCTTCCATCCTATCTAAAGATTCCCTCCCATTTGATGATCAAGCTACTCCATCTCCTTCATCTAACGATTCTTTTCCTAGTCAAGATCAAAGTATCCCATCATCCTCATGTCAAGAGCCTCTCACACCTCTTCAATCCATCCATGAACCCCACACCTATAAATTGGGATCCTCCACCTTTAACCACTCCAGTTTACTTCCAACACCTACCCTTTCATCCATATCATATCCTCCTCAAGATGGACTCACATCTTGTTTCACAAATAATGCATAGCCCATGGGTAAACGAATGTGAGAAATTATGAATTACAAAGGAAAAGGCTTAGGCCTTCATGAGAAAAGTATCCTAGAACCCCTTTCTTTCCAAGCACACCCATATCCTCATGCTCAACCTAGGTATCCTAGTCCATCAAACTCTCCATCCATCCTAGGTCCTTATCCTAGTCCATCAAACACTCCATCTATCCTAGGTCCTTATCCTTGGTCCTTATCATCCCAACTCTAGATCATCAACCCTTCCATCCATATTAGGGTCCCACATTTCTCCATCTCCTATTCTTCAAGAACAACAAAGGCACACATCCTTGATCCACTTTCAAAATTATTCCTACATTAACGCATCCATCATACCTCCTTATCGGTCATCTCAATACATTCCTCCAGTTGCTTTTGGAAGCAATTTGAGTGCCAAATGTCAAAAGCTTCAATATAAAAATCCACATGTATCAAAGAATCAACATGTCTCCTCGAAAAGTCATGCAAAAATAAAAGAAAATTTGATCCAAAAATCAAAAGAAAATTTCAAAACGCCACAAAGGCCCATCAAATCAAAAGAAAAATTCAAAATTCCACAAAGGTCCATCAATTCAAAAGAAAAATTTCAAAGACCGCAAAGGTCCATAAATCAAAGAGTTCAAAATCTCAAAGGCCACAAAGGCCCATAAAGAAAATATCATAAACAAAAGTCATGTGGATTCCTAAAAGTCTCATAGAAGCAATAAAATCAAAATTGACATCCAAATTGGCTAATCCGAAAGCTTCTCCTCATCTCCCATCTAAAAACATATCACCTTCCAAATCCATTTTTCCTCCATCACTCCATCACCCTTCAAGGTGTGTGCCAATGCTAATCTTGCCATCCTTTCCATCTATCCATCACCAAGCCTTCCAACCTCCTATTCATTATCCAACATTCAATCCCCATTCTCCTCCTTTAATTCAAAGCTTTGAATAAGGCCTTAGCTTCTACTATCATGCCAACATTTCTAAGTCTAATTCCCATTGACATGGTTTATTAGAGTACATATTCAAGGGATATTAGTCATGAAACTTGATGCTTAAACCCTTCCTCCATCCCCCTATCATGAAAATATTACTTTCATATCCATCTCCCTATCCATATACTATCTTCCATTTTCCTCTTATCATTCATGGTCATTATCCTCATTTTCACCTTTGATCTTGACAAGGTTAAGGATCTTCTTGAAAATCATGCATCTTATCCTATTCACTTCATCCAAATCTTCCATACCATATCCTTCATCATGCATCTCTCTTATATTGTGGGGCATCTTATTTCTTCAATTGGTCATCCCATTCCATCTTAAATATCCTTGAAAAAAATCCAAAAAATTTAGAAAACATCAAAATCCAAAAAAGAAAACATCGAAATCCAAAAAAAATCAGAAAACATCAAAATCCAAAAAAATCAGAAAACATCAAAATCTAAAAAAAATCACAAAAATTGTCATAGGGTGAAAACTTGGCAATAGGCAGTCTATTGACAAGAAAAATACAAAAAAATAAAAAATAAATCAGAAAAATGCAATAAAAACAAAGAGTGAAAATTTGGCAAACTAACGCTATTTGTAAGTATCCATCTATTAGTTCATGTTTTGCACTTAGCTTCATAGCCTTCATTTCATGCATCATCTTAGAACCATAATAGCATCATATTTCCATCATTTTCCTAGAGCGATACCATCTTACCATGGCTTGATCATTGTACATATCCACTTTAGCAAGTTGTGACAATACTGGGGGCAAACATTGACAATACTAGGGGCAATCAACTTTCAGGTTTTCACCAACACAGCTAGACAATGACATAGAATTCAATCATAGAAACAAACAATCAAATCCTATGAACAAATATCTAATCATTGATCCATATCACAACAATTTTCAGCAAAATTCATATCATGACTCACATCTGGATGATCTAAAATCTTAACAATGTTTGGAATAGTAGTATTATATTTTGAACAATGGTTGTTTGATTTTTTGATATCATCTCTCTAAAGCACACTCGATGATGTATTGAACTAGAATGACAAGGAAATATAATGATTTTTCTTTGTTTGTTGTCTTCAGGTTAACTATCAATTTGGTGCAAATATGTCGCGAGACATGATTTCTATAGTGTATCATTGAAAGTGGTTAATCTTTGTCTGTTTATGCAAGAAATGATTAGGTCACCTCGGTTCAATTATACCTCGATGCTTGTGTTCACTTGCTATATAAAAAATCATGAAAGTTGTACTCAGGTCATCATTGGTGCTAATTTCCCCTCTTATGCTTGTACATACTTCCAACATTTTAAAACACTCTATGATGATTCAAGAAAGCTAACAAAAGGCTCAAAAAATGGTTGGTTTCATTTAGTTGCATTTCATTTAAGATCAATGTACATATCTGCATACTAGATTTTCATCAGAGTTTTGAAAGGCTGAACAAAAACATCAACGACTGTCATGTCTCTTTGGACTATTTGTGGAGGACATTCAGACATTTGTTTCATCATCATCTTTATTCATCCTCATTTCATTAATCATTATCATTTCATCTAGGTCTTGTAAAGGTCAATCAGAATCTCTTTGTCTATCAAATGACTCATATCATGTGATTTATCTATCAATGCCTCATATCATGCAATCATGCCCTCTATCTTTCAGAATATCAAATCAATCTACCAATCCTCATTTACTATTTTTTTTTGTTTTTCAATGAAAGAAAATTTATCAGACATCAAATCAAATCTTTACTATCTATCTTCATCAAGATGGATTTATTAGACATCAAATGAAATCTTTACTATTTATCTTCATCAAGATAAATTTATCAAACATCAAATCAAATCTTTACTATCTATCTTCATCAAGATGGATTTATCATACATCAAATGAAATCTTTACTATATATCTTCATCACGATGAATTTATCAACAATCAAATCATCTTCCTCTTTGTACTTCAGTCACGAATGCAAATATGTTTTCAATGACATCATCTACTATTTGTTTTCTATTGTAGAAAGAAAAGTTATTAGAAGTCTAGGTATCAATCATCTACTATTTGTTTTCTATCACATAAAGCAACTTTATCATAAGTCATATCAATCATCTACTCTTTGTTTTCTCAAGGAAAGTTATCAAGCAAAATGAAATCAATCATTCTACTCTTTGGAAACAAAGTTATCAGCTATCTATCTACTCTTTGTTTTCTATTCTTAGAAGCAAAGTTATCAATTCATCATTTATCAAATTTTCTATCATTTCTATCCATATCAACATGATGATATGACAATTTATCTATCTATTGACCAAAGAAGCAATATACATCATCATTTCATCATTTCCATCAAAAGGGGCATCATTTTCAACTGGGGCATCTTTTAATCAATTATCGAGAGCTAAATCACTACATCCCTCTCATCATCCGAATTTCATCATCAACTCAGCATTTTTCTCATCATTAGTGATTTACCTCCTGAGGGGGCATCATCAGTATCAACCGCATATTAGGCATATCTTTTAATCAGGGGCATATCAGTTAAAAATTTTCGATCAAGGGGAAAAATCAAACGAAGCAAATTTTGAAAGTAGGAATGTTTTCTTTGAAGCAATGCATTTCACACATCACTTCAAAGAGGGGAAAAATGTATATGCATAAAATTGGTCATGTCTAATTAATCCTGACATTTAATTAAATATTTATTATTTAATTAATTTCTCTAAAGTCTTCTACATATGATTAAGTTTAATTAATTTAATTAATTTAATTATATTGTTCATTCACTTTATTCTTCTACTTTAATTAAATAAATTAATTTTATTTAATTACCACTTTCTTAAGTCTACTTAATTATTTAAATAAATATCATTGTTTATTTAAATTAATTATCACATATAAGTTTAATTAAATCTTTGATTTAATTGAATTTAATTTCCTTTCTCCTATTCAAATCTTTCTTCTAATTAATTAAATATTTTATTTAATTAATTTCATTTACAAGTTTAATTAAATATCTTTTATTTAATCAAATATCTTTCATATCTTTTCAAATCATAATTAAATATTTTATTTAATTATGAAATCCTCCATTATCTTCCAAATCTTAATTAAATATTAAGAAAATCTCCATGTCACCCATAAATAAATAATTGAATCTATAATTCATTATTTATCTTCTTAAATCTTTCTAAAATCTCATAAAAAGATGATTTTTATAATTCATCTTTGTCATCTCATCTTATCTCTTCCACAGAAAATAAAGCAAATCTTGCCTTCTACTTTCTTCTATTTTTCTTCAGTCTTATCCATCTTCAATCGTTTGATCTACCAGGAATTTTCACAGTCGTTGATCACATTAGCCAATCAGAAGCTTTTGAAAATTCTATAAATATCACTACAAATCCAAGAATTGGTTACAACATACAAGAGACAAATTAGAGATTACTTACATTCTAGCATTCTAGCATCTTAGCATTGCCATTATCAGCTTTAGTATTCATAGCATTTTCGAAATCTTTAATTTTAGCAATCATGTTTAGCATCAGAATAATCATATCTTAGGATAGCATAGCATGCATTCATCTTCAAATCTCATTCTCTAGGAAGACCGTTTGTTGACCCTAGTATGCAAATCTGAGAGCCAGCTGGAATCAACAAAAACACTGGAGATAGAGGATGATAGGATGACATCAAAGACATAAGAATGAGTTTGTATTTTTTTTCATTTAAATTATGTTTTTAATATAATGTTCTATCGGTGTGTTTGATTTATTTGTGTTATTCTACATTTATCATACTCTAAAATCAACCACACATTTACCACCTTCAACCAGTGACAAAACTAAAGGCCAATTGATTCCTAGAGGTCCATAAGTAGCAAAGGGTCTGTTTGACAAGATATGTTCTATCAGAGATGCCAAATTACCTTATACTAGATGGAACATATTTAATAGATTTTTCAAGAATAGAAATATAGGTATCCTAGTAGGAAACCCTTGGAAATTTGACCTAGGAAATTTGATTGTGCCAAATATTTATATGGATCTTGACTTCCTTAAGGAAATAGCTGCTAATTATGACCTAGCCACAAGGACTATAAGAACATATGATGGGAAAGAAATGGTCAAAATAACTAAGGAGGAATTGGGTTTTCCTTTCAGGCTCACTAGATGGAGTGATGAAATGCATAAGATAAATGAAGAAACTTTTAAGAAAGAGTATGATAAAAATAGGATTTCATTCAGAGTCCATGTCCTATCAAGATTCTTAGTAGAAACTATAGGTTGGAAGATTCTAATAGGACCACATGACAAAGAGCCTTTCCTAGTTAAATATTTTGTTTCCTACTTCAAAAGGACTTTCTATTCGATTTTCCAAATAATTAGTTACGATCCTATCTCTGGAATTCCAATGGCATGGTTGCACATGGCTTCCCATATCAAGTATTCCTAGTATTGTGCATTGTATGATTATGCGGGGTTTCTTTTAGAAATAATGCATGATGGACTAACTAGGTTGAAGAAGGCTGAATCGGGAGTGAGATTTAGTTGGTATTCATTGTTAATGCACATGTTTTTGTACAAGGGTGTAGTTTACTTTGGAAACAATATTTTCTTGGAAAGAAAGGTAAGTGATTTGGACCTGCCTGTGTAATGCTGGACCACAGTCTTGGACAAAGATGATAGGACATATGACTATGTGACATTCCATAATTTGTTTTCCTCTAAACTAAAGAGGGTCTTGACTGTGAATTTACCTAGAATTCCCATCGCTCTGCATGATTTCTTAAGTTTGTAGGAGAGAAAGCTTGGGCTAGGAGTTTATCATAATTAAGGAGATGTTATTTCATGCTTTGATTATACTATCTTAAAAGTATATGGTTCCATCGTAGCACCTCACTTGCTGCCAAAGTTTGTGCTAGAAAGAACTGGTTTCCTTAAGGTTATGTGGAAAATGGGAAGTGTACAAAATGAACACTTATTGAATCAAGGAAAATAAACTTTCTTTCATTTGTACACTTTTTTTCTAATTTTCGAATGACCAATGGAGGTTGGAATAACATCCTTGATATACTAAAGACCTATTGCATGTGGAGGTCAGTTGAGAGGGTCAAGTATGAACCTAAAGGTTTTATGGCTTGGCTGAAAGAAAGAAACAAGAGCTACAAATTTGTCCACATTTTCCAGTATCCAGAAGATGTAATAAGAAATGTGTTGAACACTTTGGAGTAGGAAAAAAGGCTAGGAAGATGTATTGCATTCAATAAAATGAAAAGAAAAATAAAGCAGGAAGAACCTGATTTCAAAATTCTCCTAGAGGCTAAATATATAATACAAAAGTTGGAGCATATAGCAAGAAATTTTGATTCAATAGTGGGCCACCTTGAAACTAAAGGGGTAATAGGTAAAGATAAAGGGAAAGCTCCAATTGTAGAAGGATTGAGTGGAGGAGAAATCCCTACTATAGGAGAAGAATCTACATCACAAGCCCCTAAGGAACCAAGAATAAAATTCTTTGTAAGGAGAAAGAGTAAGGCCAAAAAAATTGATGAAGCCCCTACTTCCTCTTAGCAAGAGGAAAAAAAGCCTCCTTCTCATGTGCCAAAAGTACCCCTACCATCTCCACCAAGGCCAGTAGAGCCTGAAATCATGAGCATTGATTCCCCACCACCTAGTGAATTACCACCTAGGGAGCCAGCATTGAAAAGACAAAAGGTTGAAGCCACTGGTCTAGTGGACTATGATGATGAAGGATCAGATGATGATATTTGGGTGTCAAAGTAGGAAATGAAAGGAGTACCCACTACACCTGAAGTAAGGGAAACACATCCATTGGAAAGAATATTGAGTAAATTTGATCTTGCTGGACTTAATGGAAGAGATGATATGCAATTTGAAGCATGTGCAAAGTTCTTAGATGGTGACTCATTTATAAAGACTCAAGATTTTATTGAATTTTCATATAGGTCTAAAAGAGATGAAGATGTAAAAAGTATGGCTATACAAAGAAGCCTTCACATAGAATTTCCAGATACTATAATCTAGAAAAAAGTGTTAAATGAAATGAGAACTAGATTCTAGAAAATGAGTGCAATGGAGAGTCAAAAATTGGTAAGGACTAGTGGAATTTTATTGCTACTAGAATGGGATCTTGCTTCTACCATAGCTTTTGACACAATAATGAAAAGTGACATGCCTCTCTATGATGTAGTAGAAGAAGTTTCACTTGAATTACATGGATCTACATACAGTGAAGATTAGGAAGCCTTGGCTATATGGTATTTAGCCCCAAGCAAAAGAAATCCCAATAATATTGAGCCTACACCTAACTACAGTGGAGGGCTAATAATAAAAAGAGTGTCAAAAACATCGGCCTTAGAAGCTTCAAATATGTCAGTTCATACTTCAAAATTTACAAGGGCCACCATAGATTCTATGACTAGAGAAAAGGATAAGCCCAAGATAGAATGCAATAACTTGTTAGTTAGATATGGAGACCTAGAGCGGGATAATATCTAGTTTCAGGCAAAGGTAGCATTATTAGAGGATATGTTGCAAAGATTGTAACCTTGAAATCCTAAGAAAAATTATTTTGACTCCCCCACTCTTTCACAAGAAGTTGTACCCCCAAATTTTACTGCTAATTTAAGTTCTTCATGGGCCATTGTGCCATATAACATGGGGAGTGTTCCCATTTCAATAGTAGAACTTGGTACATCAGAAGGGCCACAGGATGAAAGGGATATCAATAGGGATGAGTTACTTAGGTAGCTAAATGAGTACAAAGAGAAATTTTAAAATCATAATGAGGATACTTTCAAGAGTAAAATGAATATTGTCACAATAGTTCTAGAACACTTGAACATAAGAGTGAATAACAAGTTGAATACTATTCACTACATTTATCCATCTATGTTGGATGCTATCAAGAATTTTGAAATTGACAAAGAAAGAGCCATTCCCCTCAAGGAAATTTGGATCCCTAGGAAGTAGGATTTGGTATTGATGGGAATTGGAGTTAAACATGATCCCAATCCACTTGAAAATTTTAAACCTAATGTAGTTCTTGTAGGGAAAATTGAAGGATATAGGGGAAACATTGAACCATTGGAGAATAAAATAGAGGATCTAGTAAAATCCTTCCATGAATCACATCATGGCCTTCTTCCATCCATTTTAAGGGATGATAATAGCATTAAGACTCTATAGTTGTGGAAAAATGAAACAAATAGTGTTATTTCAGATCAAGCTATGTCAATTTGCTAGAAATTTGATATGGAGACATTGAAGATAAATATGGATATGATAGTTCATGTTGAGACTATTCTATTGGAATTTGATGAGGAAGCTAACTAGATTTTCACTAAGTATGCACCGTATAGAAATGAGTGCTAATGAAGTCATGAATTTTGATTGGCCCACTGAAGATGAATTCCTAGCATGGAAAAACAAGTATTTGGAAGGAGTGAGGGTTCTTACATAGAAGGTGGAGGCTTAGTAATTTGAAATTTTGAAATTTGCAATCATGATAAATAACGGATAGATGGGAATGCATTGCATAGCCTAGATTTAGTATAGATTAGGCTTTTGATAAAGTATGGGAAACATAGTGCATCTTCTCCAAGTTGAATTGATGACAAGGCTACAGACGTGGAAATTCTCTTGAATTTTCCTTTTCTATTTCTTTCATGCTTTCCTTCTTTCACTTTGTGTGCGTGGGCACAAATTTTGAGGTAATCGTTTGATTATACCCATTTTCAAAATTGGACTAGATCTCCAATAATGAATGAAGACTACTTTCATTTTCCCACATGTCTCCCACCTCTTGGGAGAACATTGTAACTTAATGGGAGAATCTTTGATATGGTAGTTCAATAGGGTTTTGACATGTGTACATTTTGGTCTGTGGCTTGTTTTGCTCCTTCATTTCTATTAGGAGGAATTAAAGGCCAAAAAGTAGGGGTTCATTTTTTCTCAATTAACATTGTGACTTGTAAGGGAAATACTAAGAATGTTTTAGAGCTTTTGTCTAATTTTTAGAGTTAATTGTTATGTATGTAATTTTGATAACAATATAGCAACTTCAATATAGAGTAATACCAATTTCATGGCGATTGTATCTCCTTGTACTCATCTTATGAGTTATGAATAAAAGAAATCAAGGATTCCTTTTGGTTGTCTCTATTGTTTCTCAATGGATGTTTGGTTCCATTCCTGCTTATTGATTCAATGAATTAATGTAAATTCTTTGATGAAATTGTTAACTCATAAAATCAGGTGCTAGGATATTTGTAAGTAGTAATGATCATGAATGTAGTAGAAGAGTGTTGTAATGCAATATTTCTCATGATTGTATGTTACTATTGTTAAGTTGTTGTCTAGTTATATAGGTTGATATTGACTTCATTGCTTGGGATAAAGGCATTGGTTTATGCAAAGTACTTATGGTTCAGTTTTTGTGTTGATTAATCAACTAATCACTTTTAATTTACAAATTCTCAAATGGAGACCATTGTAGTTGTTTTGTGTTGCAGTTCTACCTTCTCATGCTCCAAGTATAGGCCATTGATAAATCAGTTTCCAACTTATTTTATGTGCTATGTTGTTGAGTAATTTTATGAGAAGTATCTTTTATTGACAATGTATTTGATTATAATTGTGTGAATTCCTAAGTATACATTGTGGGATCACCCTCCCGGGTTTCATAGAGCCTAAAGTGTAGGAGTATAAGTGTTGCATCTTCCACTCATTCATTGGCCAATCCCTTTGGTGTATTGATCATTGGAAATGGAAAATTCCTTAGGTATTTCTAGAGATTAGTTTGGTTCTTGAAAAATAACCAACACTACAAAAACTATCATAGAGGATAGAAAAACTCCCAAGGATACCGCAAGGCTATCAGACATGGGAAGCTGGTATGTCTAGTACAAGTGAATTATTAAGGCTCCAAACTTGTAGAAGCATACAGTGTACCATACTATGCACCTCTTGAAAGACAAATCAACCAAGATCATAATATAGGTGCGCTAGGATACAATGCCTCCAAGCATATATTGTATGGTGCTCTTACATCCCTCATATTAGGTGTATTATTCCTCCCTCCAAGTGCATTCCCCAACTATCTGGGATGAGTAATAATGCAATTGTAAGCATCATAATATGTCTAACTAGTGGGGCTCATGAATATAATAGAATTGCTAGATCAATTTGTGCTCTCACCCTCTCATTATGTAATAGTTCACAAAGGAAATACTGCATGTCATATTTCATCTCTTGGAATGTCCACTCTACTCAAAAGTGTACTTGCTAACCCCAAATAGGAACTTATAGTATTTAGTGAACATCCTCTAATGTTATCATCATCTAGCCAGTTAGTGGATGAAATGTGCACGTATCAACATCCCAAAGCTCTTCTAGCGCCATCAACATCACATCACGGTACCTCATTGGGGATGTGGTACACCCAGTATAATCCAATAGTCTATAATATCTCTATATCCTCCACTAAAAGAGTGGGGGATAAATATATAAGAATGATGATCTACTTTTCACCCAGACACTGATGTGAATGGGCAAGCACCTAACGAAAAACAAAAATATGTCCTATAAGCAGTCTAATCTCTTCAATTTTTACATCAATAATCATAAAAGTGTACTAAAGTTACTCTAGTGTACTTTCCTAGAGGCCCTAGAAACTTTAGAACCCTTTTGGGATGCTTTTCAAAGAAATGGGACACTTTACGAAAAAGTGGGACACTTCGCAAAGAAAAGGGACACTTTGCGAAAAAATGGGACAATTCACGAAAAAAGCAGACACTTTGTGAAAAAAAATTTCCAAGGCCCTAAATTAACCTAGAAAGGTATACAAATCATAAAATTAATGCATAAGGACATAGCAAAGATAGAGGAATTAACTCACCTCCTGATGACGCTCATCGCGTGCTACCTAATCCAATACACATCCAGTCTCATAGGTCTATAATCTCATCTACTAGGCATCTTTCACTCTTCCTCAATCACTTTCAAGCTACAAAAAGGTGAAATATAACATAAGCTAGAATTAACTTCATTTTTCACTCTTATGTAAGTTAAAACTAGGGTTTTTACTACATTAGGGTTTAAAAAATGTATTTCACTAAAACTAACATAATGTATGCTAGAGAGCCCCAATTTTGATGATGTTTGTTGCATTGGAATCATGATTCTGCTCCTAACATGATCAACTATCTATCATTATGTGGCATGGTACTTGGAAATGCCCTATGATATGACTTAACCTATTCGACATGGCTAGATTGCTACCTTGATTCCACCTTTATAAAGCAAGTGGAATCAAGGGGGGCATACATATATCCTCAAATGCGATTTCTAGATAGAGGTTTGATAAGAGGATTTTTGGAAAACTAATAGATTCATGTTGCAAGATGTAGTTCCTAACATTGTGGTTTTGTAGATGACTACAGTAGGTGCTTCATTCTCCTATATCATAATTCAACTTACATGTGTATCCTTTTATGAAACAAAGGTCATCATTGGATTCCTTTAGCTTATATATGCACGTAGAGTCATATGGGCACTAAAGTGGGGGCTAAATGTAGTGTATAAAATTGTCCACTCTTGAAGAAAGAGGCAATTTCACACTTAATTTGGACCTATTTTGGAACCTTTGAATTAATTACCCTTTAAAATCACCATTTATAGGCCCCTAAGACTCGTTATTTTGGATCTCAAGGCTCATTTCACTCAAAAATCATAAAGAATCACTTAAATCCTTGAAAATCCTAAAAACCCATCCCAAAAAGCTAAGGTGGGACTCATTTTCCACATTAGGCAACTGAGTCCCCTTAGGTGGGATCCATTTTCCAAGTGTGGTGAATGTGTCCCATTTGGGGTCTTTTTCAAATTTAAATGGGAATTCATCAATTTAAATCATGTTTTTGGTGAATGTTGGCCTTTGGGATCTAAATAATGGTCAATTAGGTGTTGATGCCTATAAAAGAAAGCTTCTAAGTCATTTTTCACAATCCAAGCATATATCTAACCACTTTGAGCAAGTATTTTCAAGTATCAAGCATCAAGAATCTTTAAGCAAGCTTTCACAAGAGCATTCCAATCCCAAAAGAAAGCAAAGTTAAAGCATTGGATCAACATTAAAGAATTTTTGCAAGTATTAAAGCTCACTTTTAATCAAGATCTATCATTTTCAAGGGTTTATTATGTATGTATATGGTGAATCATGATGGATTGTAGGTTCAAGAGGTGCAACTAGCCATCAAGCTAGTCCTAAAGACTTGTTTTGTAAGTGATTCCATCTTCCATTATCACTCTACATTCAACCTAAGGAGGGTGTTGGAGTGCAGATCAGAGCTTTCAATTTCTAAAAAAGTAGGATGTGACTAATTTTACAATAGTTGCAAATGAGTCCAACTGCAATTGTTTGTCAGATCTATTTGTAGATTTTGATACCCTTTTTCTTGAAATAGACCCTAATGTAGAAACCCTGATTTGGGACTAATTTTCCCAAGTTGGTGAATGAGTCCCAATTGGTTAAAAATTCAATATTTTTATAATTTTAGAGCTATTTCCATTCTCTTCAAGGTTTCTAGGTGCACACTGTTTACATTTTTTCTTTCTTGTTCATTTTACTTGCATTTATAGGGCATTTTCTAGGTTATTTTGCATATCACACCGTGTTTTCCAATTCATTGTCTTTTCCAAGTTTACACTTGGTGGTGAACCCATCATTAGACATCATTCAACCCCTAGAGTAGTCCCTTTTCCATATTTCAATCTCCTTTGCATTGAAATCTCAAGGGTTTATCCTTGACTGTAGAGTAAGAAATTTGTCTCTCTCCTTTTAGGTCCAAAACCTTAGAAGAGAAAGCTCAAGTACACCATTTTCTTCCTTTCACATAAAAATAGTAGATGATAAGGCAATAGATGAGGGTGAAGATAAAGGTTGGAAACTTAGAACTTTCAAGTATGGTATAGACTTCACTTGACTTCTATTAGTTTGTTCCATGTTTTCATTAAATCCATGTTTAGAAAGGAGTTTGTATCCAAGACCATAATATGCTTCCAACTTGGATGAAGAGATTTTATGACTCTCAAAAGGGTTGGCTTCTTCATCAGCATACAAATCCTTTTTTATCTTTTTAAAGTTATGTATATTCCTCTCATGAGGGATGGGAGTTGAAGAGCCCCCATCACCACCATGGGGTGATGTTGATGTAGAACCATGTTGAGTAGATGAAATGTAAGGTTGTTTTGGTTTAGATTATGAGATTTTTTACTCTCCCATAAAGGAGGGTGTAAAATATAATGAACCCCAATCATCCCTAAAACATGTGCTTGAAGATAAATCATTTGTATATAACTCTTTGGACTTTGCGGGTGAGATTTTGGACTATTCTTTGAAATAAGGTGTAAAATATAATGACTACCAATCATCACCTATGAGTTTTGTTGTAGTTGAAATAAAATTAGGATTACCATCAACTTGTATAGGTTCTATCTTTGATGTTGGAATAAAATTATTAGGAGAGTTGGAAGTGTTATGATAATGTTGAACTTGTGATTTATAGCTTTGTTCATCTGCTTCAACCATGTATATCTTGTTGTTGTATTCAAATTTCATCTCACAGTGAAGATTAGATGGTATTCCTTTCATAGCATGAATCCATGGTCTTCCTAGGAGAAGGTTGTATGAAATAGGTCTTGAAATTATATGGATAGGGGTAGGCAAAACAACATGTCTGACCTTAATGGGTAATGTGATCATTCCTAATGGTTATCTACTAACATTGTGAAAGCCATGAAAATTAACATCATTGAGTTGAATAAGCTTCTTGTCCACACAATTTTTATCTAGGAGATCAATGCTACAAATATTAAGACCTGCTCCCTTGTCTATGAGAGTGCACCTAGCTACAATTTCATTAATGATCACCTTTATCATTAAGGCATCTCATTTATTTTGGATCTCAAGCAAGGGTAATTATTTTTAAGGGAATGTAATATACGAATTTGTAACTTGCATATAATCGAAGGAGGTTGCTACATCATTCACTTTAATAGAAGATCAAATATCATTCTTCTACAAAACTTCTTGGAGCATCCTATTGTATGTAGGTCATTTTTGAATCAAATCCCAAAGGGAGATAGTTATTGAAATACAACAAAGTTTCTCAACATGATCATACTCTTTACCACTATGTTGAGGAATGTTATATGTGTGATTAATTATGTGATAAGTTGGTTTTTGTGACATGAGTTTACTAGGGAGTTACATTATAAAACTCAAGATATACCCTAGAGTTAATTTATGAGGTCCTATGATAAGAGGTGATTTAGGAGGCTCACTAATTAAAGGAGATCCAATTTGTGCGTTCAAAACCTTAATTGACTTACCTAGTTGACCTTCTAGTGAGGGGGGATCTAATGTGAACTTAACATCTTCATCTATGCAATCCATCTTAGTGTTTTTTGAGAGAAATGTAGCATTAGAAGAGGGAAAATAAAGATTCTCATGATGCTCAATAATTGGGTCTTCTAGTACCATGATACCTTTTTCACAAGTAGGCAAGGTATTGGGAGAAGAGCAACTAGGATTGTAATGATTTTATATGATTGCATCCTCTTGTGACAAAGCTTTAGTGGATGATCTAGGTGATATGAAGTACTTGTTGGGAAAATAGGTCTCAACCCTACAAATACATAAGGTACTATTGATATGTTAGTGTAGGGGGGTTATAGGAGGTTACTCCCCCTAAAGATTCTGAGGTGGCTCATCCCCCTTGTTGGGGGTCCAAGGGAAATGCAGCCTAGTAGGGGTTCAAGGGAAAAACCTTAGAAAGCCACATTTTATGTATATCTTATTATTGTAAATCTTGATCATCCATCATTAGGTCTTATATCCGATGGTCAATATTTTGTTTTCTTGACTTTCCCTAGAAGGAAACCCTATTTTATGAAGGTGTTTTATTACAAATTTGTAGTGTGAAGTTTTTTACAAATCTAATAGTGTGTGTGATGCCTCTAAATCTCTAGTTGGTGACACTCCTATGAGAAGCTTACTCTGCAAGTATACTGTAATCCTTGCGATTTCTAAATAATATATTGGGCAACTTTTGGAGTGTGGGGTTTTTATCTTGAAAGGGTTTTCCCCACATAAATCATTGTGTTGTGGTATGCATGATATTTATGTTTATTTTTGTTTAATTTTTTGTAACTTTTAAACATCTATAAATTTTTTGCATTATTATCCTCTCAAGATTAGTGTAGGAAGTTATTCTGCTACCTTCTCTTCCTTACAAGTGGTATCAAATCCTGATCACCTTCGATTTTAGTTGTGGGTTGTTGGGTTTTTTGAACTAATGTAGATTTGAGTGGGATCTTGTGCAAAAGGAACTTTGTGATCTTGTTGTAGGAATTTTTAGATGGTAATTTTATCAGGGAGTATAGAGGTTCATAAATTTTTGGAAAAAAAATTGAAATGTGGAAGCTAAAGATGGAGGATCTATTGATAGATCGATATCTATGGGATGTTGTTGATGAGAATGTTTCAAGGCCTATAGATCATACTCAATATGATCAATATGATGTTAAGGACTATAAAGGCAAGGGTCTAATTAGATTGTGCAAGGGCCAAATCTTTAGTGAACCAAATTTTCTTCAAGAAGAAATTGTATTCCTTGAGAATGGAAGAGGTTGGATGAATTACATACCACCTAGAATCATTCAATATGCTAGTGGCTTAGTTGGCATTAGTTGGTGTCAAAATGGATGAGGAAGAGAAATCTCAAATCCTACTATCTTCTTTTCCTGATTCATGGGATTGTCTTGTTATGGCTATTGGGAGTACTTCTATTATATTGAAGACTGAAGATGTGGTGGGTTCTTTGATTTCTAAAGAGATGAGAAGGAAGGTATCCATCAGTGCCAAGAAGGAACTCAATGTTCATGGAAGACCTAAGGAAAAAGGAAAGAAGAGTGAGAAGCATGACAAATCCAAGTCCAAGGGGAGATCTAATTCCCTTGGAAAGTCCAAAATTATTTGTTGGAACCGCGGTAAGCTTGGAAATGTTCGTAAGGAATGAAAAGAAGAAAAGAAGAAGAAGAAGAAATTGTGATTCTTATCTTGATTTTGGGAAGGAAGATGGTGACACATTCATTGCAACTTTAGAAACTTTTTTAGGTAATAATGCATGGTTAATTGACTCAGGTGCATCTTTCCATATGACCTTTAATAGAGATTGGTTCTTTTTAATATGAAGAATTTGATGGAGGTAAGGTGTACTTGAGTAATGATTTTCATTTAGACATTGTTGGTCATGGTAAATTTAAAATTAGATTTCTTGATGGTAGAATAAGGGTATGTGCATGATCATCATGGAAAAAAGAGGCCCTTAAGTGGTGAAAAATTTAGAAAAATCAGAGTTAGGCAGCTTGACATAAAAATTTGAATAAGTTATCTATATTATTTCAAAAACATGTAAGAATATAATCTGCAGCAAATTGAATGTAGTTTCTAAACTAGTAGCTTTTTTTTTTTTAAATCTATTTGGTGAAAATTTGAATTTTCAATGCAGCAGTACTTAAATTTTAGGGAAAAAATAAGTAGGTGTCTGTCTGACCACCCTAACCACAATAAAATGATAATATATTTTTATAATATTTTAGATATAAGTAGAGGACTCATGTCCTGATATGATGCATATTTTTTGTAATTTTTTCCAAGTAAATAATTAATTATGATTTTTTTTTACAAATTTTAAAAAATATAAAAACTCATATGTCTGACCACCTTAACTTGGTCAAAACTTCATGAAATTCATTTGTTTTTAATCCTATAGTATGTGAAGCATAGAATGTGGTGCATGTTTCAAATTCAAAAAATGTTATGCCATTTTAAATCTATAGATGATTTTCAATCAACCTATCAATCAAGACTTTAGTCATAATTCAAATAGAAAATGAATAATAATTATTTATTGAATTCAAAGTAAAGCATAATTTATAGTGGTGGAAAGCTGAGAACCTCCTTTGAAAGCCCTTTTTCATTTCATCAATTTTGGGTAAAAAAAATTCGTCAGCTACATAGCCTACACATACCCATCATATCACCACTTTTTGGCCCATCATGATTCTACACATACCCATAAAAAGGATTAATGGTGTGTTGCATATATCCCTAGTTTAGCAAAAAAAAATTTATCTGTGAGTAAACTAATAGATGCAGGTGTGCAGGAAGTATTTTCTGATGTAGGATGCAAGATGGTCAGAGGTGGTATAGTGATTGCTAGAGGTGTCAGATATGGTACATTGTATAAGCTTGATAGATGCAATGTTGATTGTAATAGTACTTCTATGAAAATAAAGTATGTGGAAGAAGTGAGGGTTTCACCTTCAGTAGATAGTCATGGCTTTTGGGTACCCAAGGGTGATTTTTCTTCTAAATCAAAGTTACCTACAAAGAAAAGTATGTTATGGAACTAGAGACTTGGCCACATTGGAGAAAAGGGTCTAAGGTCATTGAAAAATAAAACCCTTGTTGAAGGATTATCTGATTATAATCTTGAATTTGATTTTTTTTAGCATTGCATTTATGGAAAACAAAATTGCATTTAGTTTTACTCAAGTTCTCATAAATCTTGTGGTGTATTGTATCTTATTCATTATGATGTGTTTGGACCTATATATGTTTCTTCAATTTGTAAATCCACATATTATATCTCATTTATTGATTATTATAGTATAATGACATGGGTATATATTTTCTAAAGAGTAAATCTAAAGTTTTCAGTCGATTTAAAGAATTTAAAGCAATGGTTGAGTTATGAACTAGAAAGAAAATAAAATTTTTGAGGACTGATAATGGCAGTTAATTATTCTCTAATGATTTTGGTAGATTCTATAAAGGTTGTGGTATTCATAGACAAGAGGAAACTCCATATTATCCACAAAAGAATGGAGTTGCAAAAAGGATGAACATGAAGCTGATGTAGAAGGCTATGAGTATGTTGAGTGGTTTTTGTCTAGAACAAGGTTTTAGGATGAATCTATTGCCAGTAATTGTTACCTGATTAATAGGTCTCCTTCATCAACTCTTGTTGATAAGATGTCTATAGAGGCATGTTCGAGTCACAATCCTTCATTAAGACATCTTAGAGTTTTTCGTTGCAAGGAATATACACATGTTTCAAAGTAGAAGCAAAATTTTTTGGAGAACAAGGATGTCAAATGTATCTTCATTAGATATAGTTATGATGTGAAAGGATATGAGCTTTGGGATCCTATTACATAGGAGCTAATACATAGTAGAAGTGTTACTTTAAGATAAACTAAGCCTTCTTCTGTTACATTGCAGCCAGAACAATGTAAACAAGAAGATGTGACTCAATTTCCTTCTACACTTGAGAAAGTTGAATCAAGGCCCATGGATAGACAAGAAGTTGAGGAGAGCTCATCTAGCTCTAAATATTCTAAAGAGGAGGAAGAACCTCCAAATCAACTTGTTTTTAGGTCTACAAGGAATAGACAACCACCTAAAATGTATTTACTTGATGATTGGAGATGGATTTTTGCTTTAAATAATAACATGGATGAACCCAGATAAGTTGAAGAGGCATTAGGTGTGAATGATGTAGAATATTGGAATATTTCTATGGATGAAGAAATGAAAACTTTGAAAAGGAATGATACATGGGATATTGTACAATTTCTTGAGGGAAGAAAACCTATTGGTTTAGATGGAGGTATTGATAAGTACAAAGAAAGGTTGGTTGTAAAAGGTTACTCTCAAGTTGAGGGTGTTGACTATGGTGAGATATTTTCTCTTGTTTCAAAAATGACATCCATTAGATTTTTTATTTCTATTGTTCCTGCTTATGATTTAGAGGTTGAGCAAATGGATATGAAAAATTATTTCCTTCATGGTGACTTGGAGGAGAATATTTATATCATGACACAACCAGATCACTACATGGTGAAAAGTATAAGTAAATTGGTTTGCAAACTGAATAAATCTTTGTATGGCTTAAAATAGAGTCCTAGGATGTGGCACCATAAATTTGATACATATGTGTTGAGTTTGGGATTTGAGCATTCTAAATCAAATCATTGTGTTTATTATAAAAATACTTAATACATTATATGTTGATATGTTATTTATTGGTAGAGGGAAAGGTACACGATTTCAAAGCTGAAATCTCAACTTGCTGCTAAATTTTAAATAAAATATCTTGGTTCAACTAAGCACATTCTTGGGATGGAAATTAAAAGAGATAAAGTGAACATAAAGCTATGGCTTGGCCAAAGTAAGTATGTCAATTAAATTTTATAGAGGTTTGATATGCAGGATTGTAAAGCATTGTGTGTTCCTATTTTATCAAAAACAAAGTTATCTATTTCAAATTATCCAACATCCCCATCAGAGATGAAAGATATGAGCAGAGTTCCTTACTAGAGTGCAATTGAAAGTTTTATGTATGCTATGGTTTGTACTAGACTAGAAATTTCCCAAGTAGTGGGAGTTCTTTGCAGATATATGTTTAATCCTGGTAGAGTTCATTGGGATGCAGTTAAAAGAGTCTTCCAATATTTTGGTGTTACTTCAGATTATTCCTTGTGGAATAATAGTAATTTAACTAAGGATGAGAATTTCATTACTATTCATGGTTATGTTGATTAAAAATGGGTAAGTGATATTGATAGCAAAAAATCCACCAGTGCTTATGTGTTGACATTATTCGATGGTGCAATTAGTTGGATGAGTAAGCGACAGGCTGTGGTTGCTTTGTCTACTACTAAATTAGAGTATATGGAAGCTACTCATGATTGTAAAGAAGCCGTTTGGATTAAGAGATAGTGTTCAAATGTTGGAATAAAAAAAGGTGTAGTGACAATTTGTTGTGGTATTCAAAGTGAAATTTTTCTGGCCAGGAACCTAACCTATCATGCCAAGACCAGGCACATTGATGTACAATATCATTTTGTTAGAGATATGGTGAAAGATGGCAAGATAAGCTGGTTAAGGTAGAGACTTTGATGAATGTGGCTGATTATTTAACTAATTATGTGAGCACAGAGAAGTTCAGATGGCGTTAAAAGAATATGGGCCTCTCGGCCCCTAGCAGTTAAGAGATGATGTTTATATACACTCCCATTGCTCTTGCAAGGTGTTTGAAAAGTGGAAGATTTATTGGGAAAATATGTCTCAACCTTGTAAAAAAAAAGGTATTATTGATACATCAGTATAGGGGAATTGTAGGGGGAATACCACCCTTGCAGGGGTCTAGGGGTAATGTGTCCCAATGGGCATTCAAGGGTAGCACCCCTGAAAGAAAAATTTAATGTATATCTTAAAATTGTAAATCTAGACCATTCATCAATAGGTCTTATATTTGATGGTTGATATTTTATTGGCTTGACTTATCCTAGAAGGAAACCTCATTTTATGAGGGATTTGTATTACAACTTTGTAGTATGATGTTTTCTAAGAGTTTGATAGTGGTTGTGTTACCTTTGGATCTTTTTGTTGGAAAAATATGGAGGATCTAAATATTGCATAAAATGGAATTGTATTTCTTGATGATTACATATGCATTTATAAGTGGTTGAATGAAGGTAGTGAAGCGGTTGAATGAGTAACTGCATACAAAATAGTTTAGTTGCTTACACCCGTGGACATGGAAAAAGTATCACTTTTTTCTTGCTTGATTTGGGAAGAATTGATGATAAATTGGATTTAATGAGGCCTTGATTTGATGTTGTGAGGTGTTTTGCACATCCACAATAGGACTTGGACCCTTGTAAACTAAATAAAATGCATTTAACGATGTCTTATAAAGGTGTTGTAAAGTGTTGTAAAAGACTTTAATGCCTCTCTAGACTTAATGGATCCATTTTCCCTTAATTCAACATTATAAAATGTATTTAATGGTATCCCCACATTAATCTAAAAAATTCTTGTGAATTAAACTTAATGATAATCTAGTGTTGTAATGTGTTTTACGCATTCACATTGGATGTTGTGCCTTTCTAGCCTATATAGACCTTATTTTAGTGGTGTAAAGTGCATTTATTCACACTTTCACATTGAAATTTGTGTCCTAAGACCTAATTAACCTTTATATAATCATTAATAGGCCCCTATGACCCCATATTGTGCATCTTGAGGCATAAATTGATCTAATAATTGACTAGAACAATCTAGAAACTTGATTTTCTTATCTTCCATCCTTGTAGCTAGAAAAATGGTCCCTATGGGACCCATTCACCATTAGGGGTGAATCAGTCCCATCTAGGTGGGACCCATTCACCCTGGATGGTGAATGAGTCCCATTTGAGCCATTTTTGGGGTTTGAGCAGGAAATTCTATATTTTAATATTTATTTTCCTCCATGTCAGCCTTAAGGATCAAATTACCAAGAAAATAAGGTGAAATTCCTATAAATACAAGTCTCTAAACCCTAATTCACACCTATTATAATTCATTCATCTTTTTTCTTCCATCTCAAGCCAAGCAAGCTAGGGTTATTACATTCCAAGTCATTCAAGTGAAAAATATTCATCTACTATTTCAAAAAATCAAGATCAATCATCATGGAAAGGTATTAACTCCATTTTTTCTTGCTTCATTACACTATTTCTCCATTTTGGTTTAATTACCTAAAAAGGGGTTTGACCAAGGCAAACCTCCATTCCCTAACATCTAACATTTCTCCTTCTTTTCTTGTGTATTTGCAGATTTAGGCATGTTGAACACTTGGAAATCATTGAATATCAAGTTGTAAAGTTGTTGAAGACATTTCCTTGTTGAATAAGGAAAATATAAAAAAAACTCACTTTCAAACCCAAAAATTAGAATTTCGGAGCTAGACACCTATCAGGAACCAAAGTACAGACCAAAGACTTCAGTTTGCACTTTTGGATTTTTAGAAATTCAAAAGTGGACTAATTTTCCATTAATGGCGAATGAGTCCCACTTCTAGGCATGAACAAGGTTTTCTGTAGTTTTGGATACCCATTTGTTCGAAATGGGCTTTAGAATAGTTTCCTAGATCTAGGACTAATTCACCTAGAATGGCGAATGAGTCATAGTAGGTCAAATTTAAAGCATTTGTAGCATTTCAGAAGTCATTCTCAATCTCCATCAAGTTCTCAGGTGCAAACTTTCTATTCCATTCATTTTTGTTACAGTTTGCATTCATTTTTGGGTGTTTTTGCATATCACAATGTGTTTTCCAACAACTTGTATTTCAATAGTTTTGGACTAATAATCAATAAATTTTATCATTTTTTTGCATCTATTACATTACATTTAGACATATGTCATCCATATCAAATTAATCTTTTTTTGTAAACATTGCCCATTTTGGTCCATCTCTCTCCTTTTAGGTGAAAAATCCTAGAAGTGCAAGAGAGTATTAGGATGCCAAAATATTTTTTTACATTTTGGTGAACCCACCTTTAGAATAATCTTCTTCTCTGATTTGGAGTCCCTCATCATAGATCTAGACTTGCATTGACCTTGCATTAGGGTTTGTATGGATTAATTTACATGCTAGGTTTCAAATTTCTCATTCATGCGAAGTGCATTTAGGTTGCATTTTTGGCATCTAAAATCATTAAATTTTTTTAATTTCTACAACTACATCTTATGTTTACATCATACAACATCAAAAGAATCAAAACCAATTGAAAATTTCTAAAATTTTTGAAAAAAAACCCTTACTGGGACTCATTTGCCATTCTGGGTGAATCAATCCCAGTCTAGATTTTTCACTGTCTATTACAACATTAGAAATCTCATTTTTCTGCTTCCTAAGCCTCCTAGTGTCATATGTTATAAGTTTTGATAATTTTGGAATCATTTTATTTATGCACCTAGCTCAAAAACATCATTTTAGACCACTCATTCTTCAAATCACTTCAATTACAAACATCATTAGATATGAAAATGCTTACATTTCTAAAATTTTGCATCACATGGCTAAAATTACTTTTCACTTTTTCTAATGCAATGTTTCTATTTATCAAATTTTGCATAAGTTTGATAAAAGTAATTTTAATTCTTGCATATACATTGTTTACACTCTTAAGGTTTTGTATACATTGGATAAAAGTGTTTTGCATCCTTACATATACAGTGCTTATATTGCTAAAACATTGCATGAAATGGTTGCATGTGCTTTTCATTTTTGTTCACACAATGTTAACGTCTTGCATATTTAGACATACTAAGAAATATTTCCTATCCCATCCTTATGACAGTAATTTTTTGAAAGAGAATACCACTTTGGACATTCCTAATGATCATACTTGTTCTTCTCCTAATATCTCTCCTCTCTGTGAAGAAGATATTTTGGTAGAAGAATCAATTCATGAGAGTTTTGAGAATCCTAGTTGTTTCTCTCCTTTTACCTCTCTTAGTGGACAATACATTCATAAATAGCATAACATAACCATAGATAATCATGACACTAACATTTTTCCTTCTCCTAGTATCTCTCCTAGTTGTAAAGAAGATAATTTTTTAGAAAACACAATCCATGAAAATATTACTTGTCCCCCGTCACCTAGGAAAACACTTATCGAGCAAAAAAATCAACCATTGATCATTCCCCTAATTGTGATGAAGTCCTATTAGATAAAATAACCTTTGAATGTCAAGAACATTCAACTTGTAGTTCTCTTAAAAACTCTCTTCCTATGGTGAATATCATGGTGTTAGAAAATGGAAACAATAATAATGTGTCTTCCATAGATCAACACCTAATTATTGATTCCTCTTTATTAGAGATACATCAAACCAAGACCGCTGAGGTTATGAATACCCAATCATCCATTCAATCCCCCTTGATTAATGGATGTCATCCATACCCTGTGGTACATCCTAATAACCCTCTAATCCTTTATCCCTCCTCACACAAACAATAAACTCAAAACCAACTTGAAATCGTTCTCTACCCACTGTCACATAAACCTCCACCTCCACCTAAACCCGAGTTTACCCTTTACCCACCTCAAAATAATGTATCACAAAAATTGAGTCATAATACCATTTCCCATACATATAACACTTGAAAAAATCCATCACCACCCCAACCAACCCCAACCTCCTTACCTTTTCCTAATTCTATACTACCTAATGCCCCTCGATTAAGAGAGTATGATCTTTTTGAACAGCTTAAGAGAACTCCCGCCAAGATATCCCTTTGGGACGTTCTTCATACTTCACCTACCTATCACACTATGCTTCAAACAACCTTATAACAAGTTCCTATCCCCTCTAATGTGTAATCAAATGACATAGCATCTATAATTCAAGGATTGAATATTGACATTGTTTTCCACCAAAGTGAACTCCCCCCTTTGGACATGCAAAAACAAAATGAAGCTTTCCAAATAATATCTCAATACAATATGATAGGGATAAAGTGAACCCTTGTTGGAAATGGATTTAATCTTAACGTGTGTAGTATAAAACTCTTGGATAGGATTCATGTGGATACATAAAAAATTCAACCTGATTCTCTATCTATTAAAGGCTTTTACAATGTAGCAAAACAATCACTTGGTGTGATTACTTTTCCTATTACAGTTGAAGGGGCCACATTAGATACAAAAATTCATGTTATTCCTCATGAAATTTTATATAATATCCTCCAAGGTAGACCATGGATTCATGAAATGAATTTAGTTCCTTCCACTCTTCATCGTAAAATGAAATACATCTACAAAACCACAGTACACATCCTTGACGTTGACCCTGATCCAAATAGTCATTTGCACATTGAGCAAAACAATTTGCATCATTTAAACACATTAAAACCAATTATTCAAGTGGAACATGTCCAACAAAATGATTAACAACAACATATTGAACAAGTCACAAAGCTATTAGATGATGATTGGGGTTTCTTAGATTTCAAACCAACATTCATGGGAGAGTACCAGATCATAAAAAAGGACTCAAATAGGGGAAATGAAAAAGCAGATGACCCTTCAAAATCATCCACCTCAACCACTTTAGACCAAAACACAACCAATTACCCAACAACCTATGATGAACACAACAACGAATAACCACCCGATTCAAAAGCAATGAAAAAGCCTTATGGAAAAGGTTATGAACTTATGAAACAACTTGGATATAGTGGAAAAAGGATGTGGTGCTCACGAAGAAGGTATTCACAACCCTATAGATCCTATCAAACAACAAACATCTTATGGTCTTGGTTATTTTCCTTTGATAGAGATTTCCAAGCCTTCACTCAACATCAACACTCTCACAGAACATTCTTCTAAGACAACTTTAACTATAAAACATCCTAAACAGATAGACACTAGTGGTCTTGATGGTTCTCCTTTGCAAGAAATTAAACAAACAAATACACCTTCACTTAATGTCAATTTCATCTCACAAAACACTAATGAATTAAATTCGTTATATTTTACACCCTTCTGTAAAGGAGAGCCCAAAATCTCGTAATCTCAATAGTGGGTGATCCCACAATACTAGTTTACAATTTTTGGCCAAATTGGACCCTGAAATAATTTTTTCTAACTAAATCTTCACTTTTGGGCACCTATAGCAACTAAACGGTGAGGAATTTGAAGATGATGTAAAATAGTGATTTGTAAAATTTTGTCTATAGATTATAAATATTATTTTTTCAAAAATTTTGGAATCAAATTGCACATTTTTTTCCATCTCCTTCGAAAACTAGTTTTTTTCAATAAACAACATTTTTAAGGAGTGATGTTCACCGTATAATGCATAATTTTTTTTCCATGAAGGCTAATTTTTTTTTTTTTTTTGAATTTAAATTTATAACTATGATATCTAGTGCTTCCAATTGGTTTCATAGTGTTTTATTGAATATTATTTCCTTAATAAAGTTTCAAAGTCAAAAAAATTACAATTCAGACATAGGCGGACCATATAACATGTAACTTTTTTTATATGTATCGAAATTCAATTTTTCTTTTTTTGTTGGATCAAGGACTTCAATATCTGGTGCACTCATATTTTTCAAAAAAAAAATTGATAATATGATATTTTTCCACATGTGCAGAACAAAGAGCTTGATTTTTGGTGAAAAACCTACATTCACAAGAAATAGAAAATAAATATAATAATCAAATTAAATTTAGTTAAAATTATACTTTTTTGGAAGATTATATTAAGGAATACATAATTACCAAAAAAATAATTAAATGAATTCATTTGATCTCCCAAAAGGTAAATTCAAAGTGGTTTTTTATCATCATTTTGATAGGTGTAAAGGAGACTCTGTTATAGGCATGGTTTAAAACTAGCGGGGTTCTATCCAAGGGGGCTTGATCTAAGGTGGCTTGATCAAACCCTCTTCAAGTGGAATCTTTTGAATGGAATGTTTCAAGGATTAAATCATTATATTTTCTAAAAATATGTGATTTCAACAAAAAATAGGATCTCCCAAAAAGTGTAAACCACTATTGTGGCTACACCCTATTCCTACATAGGTATGACATCTTGTACATTTAAGCAGTAATTTTCCTTGTCACAAACTAAAGGACCACCTTCTCCCATTGATCGAGAGGGTATTTTTTCAAGAATTCTCCAAGATCACTTGGTCACCCTTCCTCCCAGAACTCGCAAGAAATTATATTACAACAATTCATTTTGCACCTATCATAGAGTTCATGGTCACTCCACTAATGAATGTAAGGCTTTGAGTCATAAAATCCAACATTTTAAGGAGTTTGGTGCTCTTCCTTATGTGGGGGAACCTAATCCATCTAATTAATACTGATTTTCACTCTAGCATGCATCTCATTAATAATTTGGCTCATCCTTATCCTACACTAACTAGGGGCAAGGGGTTATGTAGCCTTGTCTTCGTATGTCACCTGTTGTTGCCTCTTTTAGCTCACTATTAACCTTTCATGAACATATAAGAGAAAGCTTGGGATGTGGACAACATGCCTTAAGTTGACTCACACATGATATACTACCCCTTTCCATGACATAGTTTATTGAAAACATATCACTTGGAATAGGGCTTTCTGAATAATCTCTCATTTCTTCTTCTACTATAAAGAAATTTCTAACAACCATAGTGTTTGCAACCACTTTAAAGTGGGGGAATACATTGACACTCACATTTTATTGTGCAATTTCTTTCTTCTTGTGATGCGTCATTTTCTTGGTGGAGTCACTAGGCTTGATTCCCTCCAAAAGTGTGATAATTCTTTGACACATCCTCTCTTGGACACATTAAGCACAATTTTCCCTAAGATGAGACCTTGCATGAACTAAGAAAAATCCCTTTGAGCATGACTTATACTATGTTTGCATTTACAACAATTTTTTATATGGCCACCTTGCATAATACAACTTGCATGCCTGTGGTGCCATCTTGTTTGTCTATGAGTGTCAAGCATGTGAATCTTTTCTTGCCTCATGGAGCTCAAAGTTCATTTTCATTGTGGTGCCTTATTAAAGTTATCAAGAGGTATAACTTTAATATGGTTGAGTAGGAAGCCCATTCTAAGGCATGACTTTTCTGCATAGCCACCTTGTGGATTTTTCACCCCATAGACAACCAGAATTTTTATGGCCCCAGAGTGAGTATAATTGGGCCTTCTCACCTGATGGATAGCCATGAGTGTTGTCACCCTAGACTGAGTACACATTCTTTCCAAACAAACAACCTAGATCTACTCCACAATGTGTTGGAAAAGTGTTCAAAGCTTGATCCACCTTTTTATTTCTAGTTCTTTCCATTGCATGATCAGGTATCTTATTTTGCTACAAATCATTCACCTTACGTGTTTTCTTTCATGCTTATGTTGGTTTGACTTAAGATCTTGGATCCTAGGGGCTTGCACAACCTCCTTTGATCTTTTTCATCCTTTGTCATCCGCAATGGTATGATGAGACCCCTCCTGAATGTCTACTTTAGTGTGAGTTTGAAGTAGGTTCATCCTCTCACTAAAGTGGGGGCTAACTATGGACACAAAAAAAGTATCACTTTTTTCTTGCTTGATTTTGGAATAATTCATGATAAATTAAACTTAATGAGGCCTTGATTTGGTGTTGTGAGATGTTTTACATGTCCACACTAGGAATTAGACCCTTGTAAACTAAATAAAATGCATTTAACGATGTCTTGTAAAGGTGTTGTAAAAGACTTTCACGCCTCTCTAGACTTAATGGACCCATTTTCCCTTAACTCAACATTCTAAAATGTATTTAATGACATCCCCACATTAATCTAAAACAATATTGTGAATTAAACTTAATGATAATCCAGTGTTGTAATGTGTTTTACACATTCACATTGGATGTTGTGCCTTTCTAGGCTGTATGGACCCTATTTTAGTAGTGTAAAGTGCATTTAATCATAGTTTCAAATTGAAATTTGTGTCCTAAACCCTAACTACCCTTTACATCATCATTAATAGGCCCCTATGACCCCATATTGTGCATCTCAAGGCATAAATTGATCAAATAATTCACTAGAACAATCTAGAAACCTTATTTTCTTATCTTCTGACCTTCCAACTAGCAAAATGTCCCCTGTGTGACCCATTTGACATTAGGGGTGAATTAGTCCCATCCAGGTGGGATCCATTCACCCTTGATGGTGAATGAGTCCCATTTGAGCCATTTTCAGGGTTTGAGGGGGAAATTTAGGATTTTAAGATTTATTTTCCTACATGTTAGCCTTGAGGATAAAATTAATAATAATATAAGGTGAATTTCCTATAAATATAAGTATTTAAACCCTAATTCACATCTATTTTCATTCATTCATCATTGTTCTTCCATCTCAAGCCAAGAAAGCTACTATTTTTATATTCCAAGTCATTCAAGATCATTTTTCAGACATTCAAGGGAAGAATCTTCATCTATTGTTGCAAAAAATCAAGATCAATCATCATGGAAAGGTACTAAATCCATTGTTTCATGTTTCATTGCATTCTTTCTCCATTTTGGTTTAATTACCTAAAAAGGGGTTTGACCAAGGCAAACCCCAATGCCCTAACATCTAACATTTCTCCTTCTCTTCTTGTGTGTTTGCATATTTAGGCATCTTGCAGACCTGGAAATCATTGAAGATCAAGTTTTAAAGTTGTTGAAGACATTTCCTTGTTGAATAAGTAAATTTTTAAATATCAACAAAAAGTCACTTTCAGACTAAAAAATTAGACTTTCGGAGGTGGACACCTGTCAAGAACCAAATTGTAGACCAAAAACTTTAGTTTCCACTTTTGGATTTTTAGAAATCCAAAAGTGGACTAATTCACCATTGATGGAAAATGAGTCCCACTACCAAGCCTGAGCAGGGTTTTCTATTGTTTTGGATACCCATTTGTCTGAAACGAGCTCTGGAATAGTTTCCTAGATCCAGGACTAATTCACCCAGAATGGCGAATGAGTCCTAGTAGGCCAAATTTCCAACATCAACAACATTTCAAATTTTTTTCCTAGTCCTCATAAAGTTCTTGGGTGCACACTTTCTGTTCTATTCATTTCTAGGTGTTTTTTCATATCACAATGTGTTTTCCAACAACTTATATTTCAATAGTTTTGCACTAATAATCAATGACTTTTATTAGTTTTCTGCATCTAGGACATTAGATTTAGAAATATTTCATCCATATAACATTAATATTTGAGTGTAGACATTTCCCATTTTGGCCCATATCTCTCCTTTTAGTTGAAAAACCCTAGAAGTGTAAGAGAGTATTAGGGTGCCAAAATATTTGTTTACAACACTAGTGCCTACATACAATGTAATATTGCTAATAATGTTAACATTCTCCCCTTTCAAATTTTCCTAAAACTACAAAATCACCTTGCCAAGGGATGTCATCTTAAGGCTTACATAAAACTTGTTGATTACAAAATATAGATACATCTTTGTGAAGATCTTCCTTGAAGAAATAAATCCTAAATCAGGAAGAGCTCCATCAAGCTATCTCTTAACCCTGGTAAGGTGTATCCCCTAGCCAAATTCCCATGTTCTTCCTCCCATGAACTCCTAAATCATAGATTCTTTAAATTATTTGGAAACACTCTATATTGAGCTCTCTAAACACATGGCTCCATCAAGTTGTCTGATGACCCTCAGAAGGGTATAACTGATATCATAGCCTCAAGTGCTTTCTAGAAAACCGTCCATATTGAGCTCTACACAAAACCCCTTACCTGTCTCCAAAAACCAAACTTCACAATATATATATCTTCAAATATGTCAGCAATAATAAGGAAAAGAAAGAAACTAAAGCCAATAATGTTTCTCATACAAAGCATCATCTCAAAGTGAGAAGCTAACTTGAGATGATGGAAATTCTTCCATCCTCTAGTGCCACCAGCCTCTAATGGATCCTTGTTACACTTTATCCATTTGATGTATTGGGCGAGTCTTTTGTGGCCTCATTAGGTGTAGCAAAGACAGTCTCGAAATTCCAAGCATAATTGTTTGAATATCCATTAGCAACACTGATGAATTTATTGACAAGACACCCAACAAATTTTTTAATGTTTTGGAATGCACTTTCCTAGGTACCAATGGAAATACAACAACCTCCAAAATTTTAAGAATTGGCTATGAAGGTAGCCACCAAAGATCTAGAGGCCTAATAGAAAAAACAAGCATAAGAGAGATAGAAGGAATATGACAATAATAGATTATATTATGCCAATAATGCAAATAGAATGGAAAGAGGAAAAGTACATAGAAGACCCCTTGGTTATATAGCCAAGGTGAGAACATAGAATTGCATAAGATTATAACAAGTGTCATAATATTATGACACATGAGACAACTATGAAAAGCTATCACTCCACCTAAAGTGGAGAGTGATAATGTGATAATCACCACAAATGGTGGATCACCCACAAAAGGTGGAGAGGTAATCACATGATGTGTCCAAAAAAGGTGTATGTGATAAATTAATAACATGATAAGTCCACTAAAAGTGGAAATTCTCCAACTATCTCCTATGTGGTCCCTAAGCAAACTTAACTAAGGTGTAATCATGACCTAGGACAAGGTACAACACTTTTAATTACACCAACAAACATCCAAATTAAAAATACCATTTGGTGGATCCTCAAAGAAAATTTTAATATTTGAGAGCACAATACAATATCCTCTATGGTATATTTCAATTTCCTTGAAGTCCATTCTATACATATCACTTCTTTCAAAGAAAGGACCTCTCTTTTTTACAATGTGATAATCTTTTCAAAACTAGGGCTTTAAATAGATTGACACTCCAAAACATATAAAAACTTCTCACCAAGCATTCATATTTCCTTGACTTCTCTTACAACAATCCCTCCACACAAATTTTATCACACTAAAAATTAAATTTGTAGACCAACAATTCCAAGTATTTCTTAACTTGCATGCCAATAATAAAATACCATACCAAAGAAATGTCACATGTTCAAACATAAGTTCTCCTCCCCATGAAACACTCAAACTTTAGACACAATTGTCATTGTTGTTTTCTAAACAAACATGGACTTAAAAACAAATAAAATGCCTCTTATAATTGCTTATGTAAGATATGAGAGCACAATATCTCCATGTATTTGATGAATATATATTTATAAAAAGATTGATATGATAAAATGAAAGAAATTTAGTTCAAAAACTTGGGAAACCATTTACTCTCTATTTACTACAGCTTTCTTCTTTGCACAACCATATTCTCTTCCTCTCTACAAACTAGTTATATTCATTAAGATCACATCCATTCCTTGCACTACTATAGAAATGAACCACACCTTACATAGCTGCTAAATGATGTGTTTGATGCCTTCAAATTCCCATATAACCTCCTTACACCTCATTCCATTAACTTCCATGCAATTATAGATTGAAAAAATGTCACATAGGTTTTGCATGCTCGAATAATGAACTTCTCATGACAACACAGTTCTATGACCCCACAAGAATCTTATCAGTTCTATCACAACACTACCTTGGTTATTCTTCCAATGTATAGGCATATCATAAAGAGAATTTAATAGAAATTGGTTATGCACAAGAACATCAAAGATAATGGTTTTACCAAAAAAATTCCTTTAAACTTGCACTTTCCTTCACAACTCATTCGTTCTCATGCATCTTCAAAACAAACTATAATCTCATCTTCATATTCTCAAGCACAAGAGGCTCTGATACCATATGTGGAAAAAATATGGAGGATCTAAATATTGCATAAAGTTTAATTATATTGCTTGATGATTACATATGCATTTATAAGTGGTTGAATGAAGGCAGTGAAGCTGTTGAATGAGTAACTACATACAAGACAGTTAACTACTTACACTCACGCCTACATATAATGTAATATTGCTAATAATTATAGCACTTTGGTTGGAGATACCACTATGAGAAACTTTATCTACAGTATATTGTAATCCTTGTGTTTTTTGAATAATATATTGGGTGGCTTTCAGAGTGTGGGGTTTTTCTCCTGAAAGGGTTTTCCCCACATGAATCACTATGTTGTCGTATGCATGATATTTGTGTTTATTTCTATTTAATTTTTTGTAATTGTTAAAGATATGTAAATTTTTGCATTATTCTCCTCTCAAGATTAGTGTAGGAAGTTTTTCCACTACCTTAGCTTTGTTGGAACACAACAATCTACTAAGAGGGTGGGTGAATCAATAGACACTAAAAGTTAGCCCTCAAAACCTTTGTGCAAATTATTTCTTTTAGCTCTGAGTACTTTATGTAGAATAATTCATTAAGCCCTTAAAGTGAAAATAACTAAACACACATTCACACAAAATCCCATAACACCAAATATACATGGAAACCAAGATGGCAAAAAACATGGTGGAAAATTGATCTGTATAGGTTCTAGACTATTTGCAGAATTGAATGCTTAATTAAAACAACTTTGCGGAATTTTAATTCATGCATACATTAATGAAATTATGCATCAAAACTTAAGGTGAGAAACAAAATTGAGAGAGAAGAAGATAGAAAGTGCAAACAAAGTTTGATTATGGAGTTCGCCACAAACGTGACTACGTCTCCGGGTCGGCTCCAATAGAGTACGACCAATCCGATTAATCTCCAAAAATCAATTACAAATGCACCAAGACCATTTCTTCGAGCACTTCGGCAGCATGACAATACTCTGATGTATGAAAATGGCTCAAAAAATATCCTAGAACTCCTCTCTGTATCACCTAGCACCTGTTTCACTTGAAAAATTATGAGTTTCACATAAAAAATCACTTAACTCCACTCTCACCCATACAACCCTTTTTATACAAAAAAATTACTCAATTTGGCTCATAACCAAATGATTTAAAAATATTTCCCCATATCTCCTAAAAAAAATTTAATCTCCCAAATTTACAAAGAAATCTTTAAAAATAACCCCCACTTTATAAAATAAATTTAAGCCCTTCATTTTATTCCCATCAGGCTTTTATTGTTTAGGGGTTTGTTTTTTTAAATTTTTAAATTAGGAGAGTTGTTTTTTTTAGAGGCATTTTGTTTCCACTCACTTAACAAAACCATCCGAAGCCAACAATATCTTAAGCGGATTTAATGGCTTGTTGGTAGCCCTCAGTTTTGCTAGGCCGACGGTCGCGGGTTCAAACCCGGCCGTTGGATTTTAATAGCCAACATTCACAATTTTCACAACAAAAGAAAATGGCCACCATACTTGGTAACAGTCGACTGTTTAGCCTACCAGCCACCCGAAAAATTCATGCACCATACATGAGGAGTTTGAGCCCCATGCGGGCCACTTAACAATTTTGCAAATGAATACAACCGGCCGATGACGGAGGGAGAGATTACAACGTGTCGCACCAGGAGGGTGCCATGGTGAGCTCCTAAAAACTTCTTACGTGTATGCTAATGTGTGCTGATGTGTGTGACATGGATGATGACTGGCCGATGACGAAGCCGATGACGTGTCTACTGACTCACATGCTGTACGCTGGTGTGCGACGACGTGTGCCGCTGACTCGGATGATGACGTGGCATACGGATGCCATGTGTCAACCTCTGATTGGATCCATACATTGCTGATGTGGATGCCACATGGTAGATTCTGGTTGGTCCACTTCACAATTCGTACAGTACAAAATGTTGACGTCATCACTGTACCTTCAAGTCAACGGTAACTTTGACCAACTGTATCTTGAACATACAATGTCAGATTTCGACAAAACGAACACTGTCAGAATCGTCTCAATGAGCTCTTTGCAATGATTCCAACTTCAACAGCTTTTGATGACATCATTTTTTTTGCTTCCTGGAGGCCCCCTGATCCCAGTTTGACCCAAGGTTTGGCTGGCCATAACTTGCACAAACGGACTCCTTTTCGCTCCATTCGAGTTGCGTTGGAATCAGGATGCTGAGCTCTCTCTGATGGTGCAGATTCTGGAGAGAAATGAGACACTTCAATTTTCACTGAAAATATCCACCAGATCAAAGATGTTGCTTGAGTCTACTACTCAAATCCAACATCACAAAGAAAACTTTTGTTACAATGTTTAAGGGAATCAACCCTAAGGAGACACCAATCCCCTGATTTAGGAGCACCAACTCCAAGGAAGCACCAACTCCCTAGCCTAAGCACCAACTTAGTTATCTAATGGCACCAACCAATCAAATTTACAATGACAAATACAAAGTGATTCAAATGAATCTAGTTCTCCATTACAAGTATGATCTATAACTACTCATACCTTGCTTGGAAACTTTGTAAGTGTTCCTTCTGCTAATGTTGTTGCAATCTTAGAAACACATCCTCTCTTCTCTGCACTCTCCTCTTTTTGCACTTTCTCTCTTTCTCTCTTTCTCCCCTCTATGCTTAGAAAATTCACAATTCTTTCTTGTTGCATTGTACTCTGCACCTTAAATGTTAACAATTGATGATGTTCTACCTTTTTTTTGGGTTCTACTCATTCAGGATTAGTGTATTCTCTTTGTTTGTTGCATCTCTTTACCTTATTGCAAACTTCATTACCTCAACACTTAGAAAATTTTCTGATAGTATTCTTTTTGCTTGACTCCACTAATTTGCAATAACTACCTTGAGATTCTCACCCCTATTCAAATCATATAGAATCCTTTATTAGGGTTTACCACACTTGCTAACTGCACCAGTAAGTTGTCAATTCATCTCGAGCCTTGCACCATCATCTAGCTCATCATGAAAACATCTAATATGGTTTATTAGATATCTTCATCATCACACTACCTCTACATCAAGCCTCACAACATTTAATTCTAATACAAAGAATTTTCTAAGAATAGAAACCTACAACACCCTAAAATTAGATATGCATTAAATGACTTCCTTTGACTATATGAACTAATTCTTCTCCCCATCTCCCTTGCAAGCAGTGTCGTTAATTTTTCAATCAAATTTTTACCGACATGGGTAACTCATGTAGTTGGACCAATTAATTATTACCTTTACGTCGATTATCAATCGAAACCATGTTTACACAAAATTAGCCATTGTGTATCTTCATCTTTGAATTTGGGTTGTCAATCTCTATTATTCATGCCACTATCCTTTAACTCTTCGTTGATCTTGGAAACTTTAAAACATCACCATCGAATTAGACCTCTTTAAACTAGTTTTGTCAATCTCCATCTCAGGAATATCGCTTTACACCATCAAAGACACTTTAACATATCAGACTGAGAAATTTTAGGGTCTCAACAATATTTAGCTTTCTTTCTAATACCTCAGGAAAAAGACATGAGCCCACATGCCATTTTTCATCCATGTCATCGCCACACAATTCACAAAAATGATGTGAATTTTCCTATCATGCAATCACTCATCGCCACCTATCTGCATGTCACCTTCCACCATCATTGCCTCCTTATCAGGTCCCACAAAGGTAAATTTTGAGACATCATTTTGTCGAAGGGACTTAAAAGAAACACTCTCTGATATGGTATTGCCTCTTCTATGAAATTCTATCACAATGTCAAAGAGATGTTGAAGCAACTCACACTGATATAAGAAGGTCTCATCAATATACCTTGTAGCTTTGATTGGGTGGTCCCTACTGCCTACGTGCCATCCTTTTCAACACCGTGCAACAACCATCACCTATGTGACTTGACACATTGATCAATTACACATCACCACTTGTCCTCGCATTAGATCAAAATGCCATCTATTTGTACACGTCACTATCCACCTTTATCAACACTCTGTTGGGTCCCACCTTATTGGCATGTTGAAGGGACCAATCATTTTATCCTATTGATATTCATCCTTCTCTCTAATTATGTGCTATCGGGATGTTGAAGGGACTCATTATTATGTTCCACCGATATGTGTCTATCTCCTCGATGAGGTACCTTCACATCTACACCATCCAAACAACCTTGTTCAATCTACACTGTTGATTAACCTATTATCACCATGTGTCTTCCACATCATTGCCACAAGTCATCCACTTTTCCATCCTTGCCATGTGTCAAACTCCTACTATCCTGTGGGGTCAAACTTAGTCAATGCTTCCATTTGGTGGGATGGTAGGCTACTGCCACCTATCCATCCAAGCTACGTCATTCAAATTTTCATAGAATCAAAGGGAATCATTATGTTGTCCTGTTGACTAGTGCATGTCTCTTCAATGAAGTGCTTATCAGGATGTTAAGGGGACAAAAATTTTGGTCCTACCAATATTTTCCTTTCTCCTTGACAAGGTGATCTTACCATCTGATCATCACCAACTCAATCACAACCATTGATCTGGTTCATCATTGATGCAATCACTTGTTACCACCTGTTAATGTGATATCACCTTCCTTCATCTCCTTTAAATTAATCTGGTCCCAATAGACTCACTGTGAACACCAGTTGATCTCCAAGGCCTGATCTCCACCATTGATCAAGCATCATCACTATGTTGAAGGGACTTTGCTGTGACTCTTCCTAATATGGTGTAGTCTCCTTGATATAGATCCAAATATTTGTTTCTCAACTTATGAAATATTATAGTTGTTAAATATTTATCGGGCCGATAATAGCTAGATGAAGGGTCCGTTTATACTCATGACTTCAAAGACATAAATTGTAACTTATGTGACCTACAACCTACAATAGGCAGTCAATGAAAAAATAGAAATCTTGTTCACAACGCCATGATTGCAACCCTAGGGTTTAACAACTAAACCCTAAAACCTACTTGAGATCACATGTCATTCCTTCATGAGTGAACCACTTGTCACCAATAGCTATAAATTATATCTTTACGCAGCTCTTGAAAAACCCACACTGAATCTAGACTCTATTTTCTCCTATGTTATCTCAAAGAACCCTCTGCAACAATATGTCAACATTTTATGACAATATTTCAAGGATTTGAGCAACTTTGTAAAAAAATTAGATACATGCTTTTGTCTTCATCACTCTACACCAACTCTTCCAGAACTAGGTTCACTGCTCTCACAACCCTCATATGTCATCATGCCAATAATCTCCCTTGCATGGTTTCTCTTTTTGACATCAATGACAAGAATATGCCAACAACCTTCCTTACAGTCCTGAAGGGCTTCATCTAACATGTCAAATTCATCACTACTAAAGGGTTTGAATGATATGATTTGTCCAAGGTTTATCATTTATTTTATGGTTTTTATTTTGATGTGTTTAGGTTTTTTTTATTTGCAATGATTGTAAAATGCAAATTAATCTATCTAAACTATGAAATGATGCTAAAAATAAAGTGAATGTATACAAATATGAAACTATCCACAACTAAAACATGCAATTTTTTTCACAATTTGCAATGCCTAAACTAAATGAATGATTATACCTAATGCATAAAACAAAAATTCTTGAAAATTTACGGACTGAAACAATGGCTTAAAGGAGGATCTAGGAAGTACAAAAAAAAAATTTAAAATAGAAATTTGGTTTTGATAGGATTTCAAGGACTCATTCACCCATGGGAAAATGGGTCCTTGTACAAGGTTTGAAAAATGAAAATTGTAATTTTTGGGTTGTTGTATGTCTTCTCTCTTCAAGGTTTCACACTGTGGTTTCTATAACATTTTTTTCCATATTTTGATGTTTAAATGCAAGTGAAATGAATGATAAATGATGAATAATATGACACTTTTTAAAATACAATTTTGACCCAATTTGTGAACATGAATGATGAAAAGTACATAATATGCAAACACAATGAAAAATGAATGTAAAATGCATGCAAATTTCTGAATTTTTCATATTTTAAAGGATGCAAAATGCAAACCTAAAACCCTAAATGAAATTCAAAATAATGCAAGTTTAACAACCCTAAATGACATGCAAAAAAATGCAATGCAATGCAATGAAGACTAATACAAATCCTAGATCTAGGGTTTAAGTAGACTCCAAAAGTTAGAATTTTTTGTAAAAAGTCAAGTTCTCCAAAATGAAACATAGAAAAGTAGGTTGAATAATTTGAAATGGGGAAATTGGGGTATGATGGACCTATCTTGCCATTTTCATTAGGAAATGAGATCCACCAAAGAATTCACATACAACCCTTAGGTGAGTCAACTCAATGAGGGAATATGTTGGTTTCGTTATGATTGAGGACAAGAGTATCAACCTAAACAACACTTTTGGGAGAAAAACTATAAATAGTAAATCAACTTAGTTATTCCCATTCAAAATTGAATCATTAATTTAAAGCATAATACAAACAAAAACAAAAAAGTTTTGGCAGATTTGGGAAAGTATGAATATTGTGCACCTATCATTAAGAGCTTGTCTCAGAAGGATGTCAGGGACTCATTCACCTATAGGTGAATGGGTCTTTGTAGGGATTTCTGAAACCACTTTTTGGGTCCTCTACTCCTATTTTTGCACTCCTGATTCCCCTAGATCCCATTGTTGGAAAGCTGAAACTAAATTCAAGATCTATGTTTCTATGGCTTGACAACAAAGGTGACAACAAATGCAACTTTGTGAAATTACTCCTTTGAGATCTTCATTTTTTCTTCAACCTATGAACCTACAAATAGATAAGAGGAAAAAAATTATTATTTTTTGGTGAATGGGGGTTTGCCTTGGTCAAACCCCGCTTTGGTAATTAAACATTCAAATAAAACAATGAAACATGAAAGGAATGATCAATTAACAAATACTATATTGCAACTCACCAAACCCTTGATTTGAAACCCTTGAATGGAGATCCTTGAAGGATTGAAACTTACATTAAATGGATTGAATTAGATGTTTATTTGATGAATTGATTGAATTCTTGAATGCTTGACTTGGATCTTGAAACCTACATCACAATGTTAGCTCCAAAAACATGAATGATGCTTGATAACTTTGACATGATGATCTCAATCTTGATTTCTATTGTAGATGCTTAATAAATCTGCTCTTCAAATGCTCTTGACAATAATATTTTCTCTTAGGATTGATCTCTCAAAAATATAATTGAAAACTTCTAGATGATTTGATAAAATAACCTTGTATTTATAGATATCTATCCTTAATTTCCCAAAAACTAAACATTACAAGATGACATTGAAATTTGAATTTTGGATAATAAAAATACCACCAAAAACATGTTTTAAAAATGGGTTCAAAGGCTTAGGGAGGACCCATTCACCCATGGGATAATTGGTCCCAAGTCCCTATTACTAGAACACACATTGCTCATGGTAAAGTATTATGTGTTGGAATTAATTGTTGTCATATTTCCCCTTTAGAAAATATAATTAATTAGGCTTGAAGATGTAAAATAGGGCTTATTAAGGAATAATCAAGTCCAATTTAATTTAGGAAACCCAAACAAAGTGATCAAATGTACAAGAATACATTTTTATACATTACAAAATTTTCTTATTTATCCTAGCCCTTTTAACTTCAATCCAAACATCTTTGCCAATAAATCCTAACATTTTTGAAAAATCAGAGAATCCCGTCAAGGCATCAAACAAACACCTTCTACAGAAAAAACTAATTTTCTAATTTCCTCAAGGGAAAACAAAGAAATCACTTTTTCATCATCTCTAGTGATGAGATTTGATGTGTTTTATTGTATATGATTTTCAAGCGTAACATCCATAACTATATTTTCCTTTACAAATATTTTAAATAAAAAATCACTGCCTCTTGAGATGAATAATAGTGATGTTTATTAGGATAAAGTTATTTGAGGTTTTTATTTGAGTAATACAATTATATATTCTTCTCAATTTTGTAGAGGCATGGAAGAATTTATTTTTCCATCTCCTTCTTTATGTCACAATTCTCTAGATTTATGCTTCCAAAAATATTCCTATCTAGCATGGATTTCATGATGCTGAATTAGTAGACATTTTTATTCTAGAAAGGAATTTTAATTTATTCCCTCCTTTTTAACCTTATCATTTAGGATATATAATTCCTCATTAATTAAAATTTTCTCTACAAAAATATTGTGAACACATTTTTTTCCAATCCCAAACTTTATTTTTCACAATTTTTTTTTTCTAAATAGTTGAAATATTCAATATCCTTCAAGAAAGGGGGTACTCTTCCATGAATTTTACAACTATGTTCAAAAATAAAATTCATAAAATGTCAATTCTAAAAATTGAACATAAACCATTTCAAAATATTTTTACTATGAAAAATTGGGTATAGAAGCATATAAATAAAAAGTAAATTAAATTTGGGATGGAAAAATCTTCCTTCATGTAGGATAAACACCTGAAATGAGAACTAGAGGAATTATAGCGAGAGAAGAAGTTAATTGGATATATGAATTGAGAGAGTTATGAATCAAGAGAGGGAATAGAAATGTAAAATTATTATGTGTATCATCAAATATCTGATGGTAATTAAACCATATTTCCTCCATCAAAACTATACAATGTTTTATTTTTTCCAAAGGGGAAATAAAAAGGAAAGAAGTTCCATTATTTGAAGTCTATTTTCAAACCTTCCCCTCATTCACCAAAAACATCTTGAACCATATTTTTAATTTGGTAAGTGAATACCTTATAATATGATCCTAACTGAGTTCTTAATGGAGGTTAATGATGTCTAATTTTTAATTCCAACTGACAAGGTTCTTGGTATAGATCGTTTCGTGGTATGTTTATTATAAAAGTGTGTATTTTTTGGTCCATGACATTTGGATCACCCTAGAAGAGGCCTAGAAGCACAAATATACCAATAAAAAGTTGAATTCCACCATTTATTATTTTCCAAATTATTCTAATCTTGTCTCTTTAATCGACTTAAAAACTACTTCCCTATGTAATACCATTTATAAAATATTGTCCAAAGCCATTTCTTTTAGATTAGGGTCTCTAATAAAAAATTTCATCTCTTTTTATCAGGGAGGGTTTGTGTTGAGTAGGTAAATCTATAAAGAGATCTTTTTAGTGTACAACACCCTTCATTCTATTTATCTAGAAAATATTCTAGCTATGTAAGTTAAGTTAGATATGGAGAAAGATTATAAAAATGTAAGTTTGAACTTATTCTTGTACATCCAAAAAATTGGGTTTTCTCATGGTTTTTCCAAGTAGGTCTTTTCTTATATCTCAAGACACATATTCTATGTTATTCTCAACAATATCTCAATTGATTTTTTGAAATTTTATAGTTGTTTGAGATAAGGGGACCCCACATACCCATTCTTATTTATCCTCACATGACAATATTTAACTAGGTTAATAAATGTAACATCATAAATTGTCACCCTTGACAACTTCACTTTAGGTTTAGCTCCCCCTTATGTGCTTGGACCTAATTGTGCAATAGTTTGCAATTTTTATGTTCATTTTTAGAAAACCTAGATAAAAATGAGAATTACTATTAAATATTCATTTATCGACATCAAAATCCCAAAAGTAGGTCTGGTCTAGGGCACCCACAACCTTGACCAACCTATTTTTTCCCAAGTTTATATAAAATTATTATCAATATTTTAATATTTACAAATTCAAATTTATTTTTTGGCTTTTCATAATTATTTTTTTGAGAAATGAATAAATACATATAAATGCAAGTCTTTTCACCTTTTTGAAACTAAAAAATAGATTACAATTTTAATCCTAGTGGAGTATCCTAACAAGCAATCAAGAGTAGTGAAGAGAATAATTAGTAGCAATTTAACAACACTTTCATCAATCAAGATCATGTTTATGAGGTATCAGAAAGAGAAATGAGAAGACAAAAATTATGAACAAGAATCTATTATAATCAAATTTTTAAGATGTATTGTGTTAACCTCTACATGCTAACTACAACAATGTATTGTGTTTTTGTGAAATAACCTCTTGCAGGTCTTCAAGCAATCCCAATATCCATCAATCAACCTTTGGTGGAAACCTTATAGTGTGAACATCACTTCGAAAAGGGTTTCATACCTAATGTAATATTATCCATTTTATCATTTGTCATTTCAGTCAATTATTGTTTTGGCCTCTACTTGACCTAGGGAATTCCCTCTTAATCATCACTATTTATTGTAAGTGGATGAGGAAACAAAAAAATGAGGTTTGACTTAGGGAATACCCTATATAGCACAACCTTTCCCTCTCTTTTCATGTGTATAGGTCAGATCTAAAGGTGTCATCAATAGACAACTACAAGAAACACAATGCATATTGTAACACAATATTTGAGATTTGCAATTCTTGAAAAGGAAACCTTGCTGGTCTAGGGCACCCACACCCCTATCCTTGTAATTGAAGCTCAACATTAAGTCACAAGTTCCTCTTTATATCTTATTTCAAGATCTGTGTTTGTTTGATAGTTTTCATTTTTATTTATGTGACAAATTACATTTTTAGATCTAGGGTTTATGTCTAGTAGGCTTATTCAAACACACCTTAAAAATTCCCATCTTTCCAACTCATAAGAACCAAACCCTAAGATATTGGCTCTCCATTTTGGAAAGAAGACAATCTTCAACCCTAGTTGGTTTTGTGTTCAAATGAAGAGGGCAAGTGAAAAGAGTTGATCTTAGTTAGGTCTAGGATACCTTTTCATACTCCACAATAAAGTATACAAAGTTTGAAAAAACTAGAAAGAAACTAAAATTTCAAGGTTTTTAGAATTAATAGCTCACTTCCTCTTTGTACATGACACTCTCCTATTTATTCTAGCATTTTTACGAGGAAGAATCACTAAAATAGGTCCTAAATGACAATTATTGAGTTTCAAGTTAGAAAATACATCTTTTTGATTCCAAAATTTTCTCTTCAATACCCATTACAAATGCTAGGGGAAAATTATTAGTCTACTAGGTTTCAAATTAGTATAAATTCCCTCTTCACATCTATGGGTTCATTTATTTGCAAAAGGAATTAAAAATTATTCCCAAGAATGATAATATATATAATCTAGGGAAAGCTTGTTTAGTCGAAAGGAAAATGGTTAATATTGGAAGGAAGGATCATAATGGTTAACTTGGCCATTCTATTTCAAAGTATACATACATCCTCTCAATCCTAATATTTCTAAATTGTGAAGTAGATAAAATCGACAAGTCCATAAGATCATTTATTTGGAAAGAAACTAATGAAAATAAAAAGAAGATAACCTTGATAACTTGGGAAATTTTTGAAACAAAAATAGTTATAGGTGTTAGAATTTATTATTTTAACTCTCAAAACCTAGAATTAGGAGCACAAATTTCTTGGAATATGTAAAAAAATACTAATTCATGATGGTTTAAAATATTTCAACATAAACATTTGCACTCTCAAGATAGGGAACAAATCTATGTTCTCCCAAACCCCCCTTCAAGATAAAAAAATATGGAAATTTTTAGTGAAAAATTATCAATTTATCCTCCCATAGCTTCCTTGGGAAATCTACAATGGTAAAAAGACTACCTTCTAGGAAGACTCATGGAATGGTCATAAGCCATTGATTTTCATTCAAGGATTGCAAGACATATAGATTCTTCTCCTCAAAGATTTTTGGGAAAAATTGGATCCCAAATACTTGTTGGGAAAACTTAAAGTAGAGTTGAATCCCAAATGTCCAAAAGGATAGAATTTTATCCCTAATAAAATAAAGGAAGATTTTATATTCTCAATATGAAGATAAAATTAAATGGACAACATTAGTATGTTGAGAATATATATTTAGGAAAGGATTTAGAAAACTCACCCAAGTCATATGAGATGATGAATAGTCAAAATACTTATGATGTGATAAGGATAGTGCTCCTAAAGAAGGATCCTATTTAAATCTTCCACTTCAGAAGAAAATTGGGTATGTGAAGGATCATGATGGGCTAAAAAGTGGCGATATGATGGGTATGTGTAGGGTATGTGGCTGAGGACTTTTTTTAACCCAAAATTGATGAAATGAAAAGGGTTTTTAAAGGATATTCTCAACTTTCCACCAATATAAATTATTCTTTACTTTGAATTTAATAAATTATTAAATATATTCATTTTCAATCTGGATTACGACTAAAGTCTTGATTGATAGGCTGATTGAAAAACATCTATAGCTTTCAAACAGTATTGCATTTTTTGAATTTGAAACATGTGTCACATTCTATACTTTGCATACTATGGGATTAAAAAAAATAAAAAATCATGAAGTTTTTACCAAGTTAAGGTGGACAGACATATGAGTTTTTATATTTTTTAAAAGTTGTAATAAAAAATTCATAATTTAATATTTACTTGGAAAAGAATTGCAAAATAATATGCATCACATCGGGACATGAGTCCTCTACTTATATCTAAAATATTATAAAAAAAATATTATCATTTTATTGTGGTTATGATGGTCATATGGTCACCTACTTATTTTTTCCCTGAAATTTAACTACTACTGCATTGAAACTTCAAATTTTTACCAAATAGATTTTTTTGGTTTTAAATAAACATAGTAGTTTAGAAACTACATTCAATTTGCTACAGATTCTATACTTGCATATTTTTGAAATAATATAGATAACTTGTTCAAATTTTTAGGTCAAGGTGCCTAACTTTGATTTTTCAAAAAAAATTGCAACTTAAGGGCCTATTTTTTCCATGATGATCCTGCACATATGATCCTGCACATACCCAATTATTACAAGTAAAAGATTAAAAAATTGGATATTTCTATTTCTTTTAATTGTGTTCTCTATGGAATATCAATTGAATATATAGACCACCTCATTCTTAATTATAATTTTATCCTCCAATTTCAAAAATGATTGTGCAATAAATTAAATTAGCAAGGAGGCTTCCATAACTTAATTCAACAAAACTTTTAGAGTTGGATTCTTGTTTATATGGTCTCAAATTTTTATTTTATATGGAAAATAGATCTATCCATTTTGATCTAGTTGTTCTAGAAATAAATAAATTTTAGAATATTTAGAAAAGCTCCATATTATTTTTCATCTCTTATATTGTACATTAAAAGAGATATCAAACATTATTAAAGCTTTTGTATGGTAAAATTCCAATTACCTCGAGATATTCATCAACTATGACAATGAGATTCCAATAAATTAAAACTATTATATCCCCCATAATTTTATTATTTTTCACATATCCCTAATATAAATTATGGTAATATATTCTCCAAGTGGGGAACTCCTACCCATCCTTTCATAAAACTCAACATTGATGATGCTTGTAGGGGCATTCTAATTTATTATAAAGTCAGTTGTAATTTGTTTATATTTGATGACTCTAATAACAATGAAAAAAATCAAGATTTACTACTAGGTATGTCTATTGTGAGACAAGAAGGTTTCTTAAAAATCTAGATGGAGGTTGATTTAATTATATTCTCAATTCCCTAAAACAAAAATCTTCTTTCTCATGAAAATTGAAAGATATTTTCAATTTGATCAAGCCCCTACAGTACAAACTCAAGGAAATTGTTTCATTTGATAAATGCTTTGCACTAATATGCATTAATTCTATTTATTTAGCTGAAAATTAATGCATAGAATCTACAAACTTTAGGGGTACTCAAGACCCAAAACACAAACTGAGAATCTCCATTTAAAAATTCACCAAAAATTCACTTCTTAGAAACTTGTTTTCATAAGGCAAAAAGACAACAAATCATCCAATATTCCTTCTAAACTTTGGTCTGACCCAATTACACCTTCAAAATCACCATTTTGATAGGTTCAAAATATTAACACACATTTACAACTTAGATTCATCACTTTCTCTATTTCTTGCACCCAAAGACCAATTTCCTTGTAGTAGTCCAACATGCTTAAATCAAGTATATCTCTAAATCCACAATGAATATCCATAAAAAAAAAATACATTTTATAGAACCCATTTTTTCCTTATTCAAAAAAATTAAATAGTAAGTACACTTGTTTTGAAAAACATATCAGAAAAATTGACTATCTGCAGCCAAAAGAGCCTAAATTAGGCCTAAATTACAACGAAACTATCCTTAAAACTTTCTGCACTTCTAATTTTCTGTTTTTCAGCCACTAATCAGGTCTAAAAACCTCCAAATCAATCATCTCCTCAAGGAAAATAACTCACTAAAATAGTAATCCAAGAAATCCTTACTTAAAGCTTGAACTAAGCTTTACACAATGAGGGTTTGATGAAAATATGTATTCCAAACCTCCATAGACCTTTCCACAGCCTCAAACATCTTGGTATATGTATTCAAAAGCTAAATGAACCATTCTCCAAACTTCTTGTATGATTTTACATCAGATCCAACCTTGGAGCCATCAATTTCTTGAAGAAAATTTAGAAACTCTATAGGGGCAACAACTACAACTTTGTAAATTCACCATCCCTACATCAATACCTACTCACATAATGAAAAAAAACTAAATCCATTCTAATTTAACCTACTCCACCAATCTACCATGCCTAAATCATTGGAGTATCTGTAAAAACCAAATTAGACTCTCAAACCCTTGTTTTAAGCGATTATAGCAAGTTCACTGAAAAATTTTCTCTTATTTACTCTAAACTTGATGGGAAACTTTAAAATAACCTCCAAATGAATGCTAACAAAATACCCTAAGATAAAAAAATAGATATATAGATTATTGACTATTGTATAGTCCATACAAGTTTAAAAACAAGAGAGAAAAAAATGTATAATATACTGAACAGTGTGTTTTTATTACAAAATTTGATCAAAGTTACAAAGTTATATGTTTTTCTCACCCTTACATTGCTTATAAAGATGTTTCAAGTAGTTATGATAGCTTCCCCTTCATCTTACAATGCTCAAACCTTTGTGTTTCCCATATGACTCTTCATCTTCTTGTTACAACTTTGGAATTTCTTGTAATTTTGCACTTTTACATCTTTTGCAATAAAATGATTTTTTTTCAAATCTAATTAATTAAACTCCTAGAGACCTATTAAAGACTCAATTACATTTGAATGGGCCCACACATGGCCATTTTATATGCTTTTCTTGATAGAAATTCAAATTTTGAAATATTGCCTATTGGAGGCATACAATGCTCAAGGTGCTCTTGCACCAAACAACTAGCCTAAAAAGTTTCCAAGTCCCTTTGGAAATGTACAACATCAACCTTGATTCTTCATACCTACATACCTTCTTCAATTTTTTCTTGTATTTCTTCCTCTTGAAATCATGCTCTTTTCCTATGTCTTCTCTTTCTCTACCTAATAACCTCTGTATTCTCATATTCCAAATAAGCATTCAACTTCCCTCTAACCTTTGTTCAATAAAAGGACAAAAGACTATCCTTTCACATTGATTACTAAGCAATCTCACCTCATTCCCAACAATTCATATTTGACCTTCTCTAACCTATCTATCATCACCTTTTCATCTTCTCCAATTAGTGGAGTACTCTTCAAACTGACTTTCAACTCTTTTTAATGGCTGAAAACTCTTCTAGTGTTTCTTCAGATAGATATCCATCTCCCTCACTGCTTCACCACAAAAACTTAGCAAACCATCCATCTTACCAAAAAGTAGATCTTGAAAGATGCACCTACCAATCTTTCTCTCAGTGGTCTCACTCTCTTTTCACCTTCTACCTAGCTTAACTTTTATTGGAGGATGGGGAACACAGACTCATCCTTGTCTATAACCAACACACAACTTCTCAGAACTCTTCCTCTCTGTAGTTTTAAGATGGATCAAGCACTTGCAACAAACAACTCAACAAAAACTTAATAAACACCAGATCAGCTAGCTCTGATACCAATTGATGCAAAGCATCTACAAACTTTAGGGGTACTCAAGACCCAAAACACAAATTGAGAAGTTCCATTTAAACATTCACCAAAAATTCACTTCTTTGCAACTTGTTTTCATAAGGAAAAATGACAACAAATCATCCAGTCTTGCTTCTAAACTTTCGTCTGACCCAATTACACCTTCAACATCACCATTTTGATAGGTTCAAAACATTAACACACCTTTACAACTCAGACTCATCAATTTCTCTATTTCTTGCACACAAAGACCAATTTCCTTGTAGTAGTCCAACATGCTTAAATTGGGTATATCTCTAAAACCATAGTGAATCTCTATAAAATTATTACATTTTCTAGAACCCATTTTGGCCTCATTCAACATACTTAAACATTAGTTACACGTTTTTTGAAAAACATATCAGAGAAATTGATTGTCCATAGCCAAAAGAGCCTCAATTAGGCCTAAATTACAAAGCAACTATCCCTAAAAATTGCTGCATTTCTAATTTTCTATTGGTTAGCCAATAATCAGGTCTAGAAAACTCCAAATCAACCATCTCCTCAAGGAAAATCACTCACTAAAATATTTAACCAATAAATCCTTACTTAAAGCTTGAACTAAGCTTCAAATAATGAGGTTTTGATGAAAATATGTATTTCAAACCTCCATAGACCATGCCATAGCCTCAAAAATCTTGGTATAGGTCTGCACAAGCTAAATGAACCATTCTCCAATCTTCTTGTATGCTTTTACATCATATCCAACCTTGGAGCCATCAATTGCTTGAAAAAAAATAAGAAAATTTGTAGAGGCAGTAGATACAAGTCTGTAAATTCACCATCCATGCATCAATACCTACTCACATAACACAAAACACACTAAATCCATTCTACTTTAACTTTAGAAAATTTGTAGGGGCAGTAGATACAACTCTGTAAATTCACCATCCCTACATCAATACCTACTCACATAACACCAAACACACTAAATCCATTCTACTTTAACCTACTCCACTGATCTACCATGCCTAAATCGGTGGAGTAGTTGTCAAAACCAAATTACACTCTCAAACCCTTGTTTTAAGGGATTACAAGAAATTCACTAAAAACTTGCTCTTATTTACTCTTAACTTGATGGGAAACTTTCAAATCACCTCCAAATGAATGCTAACACACTGCTTTAAGAAATATATATATATATATAGCTTATTGATTGCTACATATTTAGTCTGTACAAGTCTAAAAACAAGAGAAAAAAATGTAGAATATACTGAACAGGGTATTTTTCTTATAAAATTTGATCAAAGATACAAAGTTATATGTTTTGCTCACCCACAGATTGCTTATAAAGATGTTTCAAGTAGCTATGATAGATGCCCCTTCATCTTCCAATGCTCAAACCTTTTTGTTTCCCATATGATTCTTCATCTTTTTGTTACAACTTTGCAATTTCTTGCAATTTTGTAGTTTTACATCTTTTGCAAGAAGATGACATTTTTTGCAAATTTACTTAATTAACCTCCTAGAGACCTATTAAAGACTCAATTACATTTGAATGGGCCCACACATGGCCATTTTATATGCTTTTCTTGATAGAAATTCAAATTTTGAAATATTGCCTATTGGAGGCATACAATGCTCAAGGTGCTCTTGCACCAAACAACTAGCCTAAAAAGTTTCCAAGTCCCTTTGGAAATGTACAACATCAACCTTGATTCTTCATACCTACATACCTTCTTCAATTTTTTCTTGTATTTCTTCCTCTTGAAATCATGCTCTTTTCCTATGTCTTCTCTTTCTCTACCTAATAACCTCTGTATTCTCATATTCCAAATAAGCATTCAACTTCCCTCTAACCTCTGCTCAATCAAAGGATACATGATTGTCCTTTCACATTGCTTTTCTAAGCAATATCACCTCAGTCCCAACAATTCATCTTTGAACTTCTATGACCTATCTATCATCATCTTTTCATCTTCTCCAATCAGTGGAGTACTCTTCAAACTGACTTTCAACTCTTTTTAATGGATGCAAACTCTTCTAGTGCTTCTTTAGACAAATATCCATCTCCTTCACTGCTTCACCACACAAACTCAACAAACCATCCATCTTACCCAACAGTAGATCTCAGAAGATGCACCTACCACCCTTTCTCTTAGTAGTCTTACTCTCTTTCAACCTTCTCCCTAGCTTAATCTCTATTGGAGGATGGTGAACATAGACTAATCCTTGTCTGTAACCAACATACAACTCCTCAAAACTCTTCCTCTTTGTAGTTTTAAGATGGATCAAGCACCTGCAACCAACAACTTAACAACAAATTAACAAACACCAGATCAGCTAGCTCTAATACCAATTGATGCAAAGCATCTACAAACTTTAGGGGTATTCAAGACCCAAAACATAAACTCAGAAGTTCCATTTAAACATTCACCAAAAATTCACTTCTTTATAACTTCTTTTTAGAAGACAAAATGACAACAAATCATCCAATATTGCTTCTAAACTTTGGTCTGACCCAATTACAACTTCAACATCAACATTTTTATAGGTTCAAAACATTAACACACCTTTACAATTGAGACTCATCAGTTTCTCTATTTCTTGCACCCTAAGACCAATTTCCTTATAATAGTCCAACATGCTTAAATTGGGTATATCTCTAAAACCACAGTGAATATACATAAAAGCTTACATTTTATAGAACCAATTTTAGCCTCATTCAACATACTTAAATAAAAGGTACACTTTTTTTGAAAAACATATCAAAAAAATTGACTGTCTGTAGCCAAAATAGCCTCAATTAGGCCTAAATTACAAAGAAACTATCTTGAAAACTTGTTGCACTTCTAATTTTATGTTGGTAATCCACTAATTAGGTCTAAAAACCTCCAAATCAACTATCTCATCAAGGAAAATCACTAAGTAAAATAGTAAACCAAGAAATCCTTACTTAAAGCTTTAACCGAGCTTCAAACAATGAGGGTTTGATGAAAATATGTATTCTAAATGTCCATAGACCTTGCCACATCCTCAAACATGTTGGTATAGGTATTAAAAAGCTAAATGAACCATTCTTCAACCTTCTTGTATGATTTTACATCACATCCAACCTTGGAGCCATCAATTTTTTTAAGAAAATTTATAAAATTTGTAGGGTCATCATCTGTAACTTTGTACATTCATCATTCTTGCATCAATACCTACTCACATAACAAAAAAGATACTAAATCTATTCTACTTTAACCTACTCCACCGATCTACCATGCCTAAATCGGTGGAGTTGTTGTCAAAACCAAATTAGACTCTCAAACCCTTGTTTTAAGGGATTATAGGTAGTTCACTAAAAACTTTCTCCTATTTACTCTAAACTTGATGGGAAACTTTCAAATCACTTCTAAATGAATGCTAACACACTACACTAAGAAAACAAAATAGATATATAGCTTATTGAATATTGTATAGTTTGTATAAGTCTGAAAACAAGAATGAAAAGAACGCAAAATATATTGAACAAGGTGTTTTTATTACAAAATTTGATCAAAGATACAAAGTTATATGTTTTTCTCGCCCTTACATTGCTTATAAAGATGTTTCAAGCAGTTATGATAGCTTCCCCTTCATCTTCCAATGCTCAAGCCTTTTTGTTTCTCTAGACATGCAAAATCAACATCATGCATCTAAATCTAACTAATTAACATCAAATCCTTCTGTTAATTAGTCTCTAAAGTCATCCATTTAAATTAAATAAATTCATCTTTATTTTATTTAACACTAACATCATCCTCTTTGGTTAAATAAATCAAATCTTTACTAATTAAATATAAAATATTTTTCTTCTCATTTTGATTTATTTTAATCCTAAAATCTAAGTCAAAAGTCAAAATCACCTAATCTTCACTTAAATCAATCAAACATGATTAATCCTAATCCTAATCATTCCAATCCTCTAGATTTTGCCACTTGCACATGAAAATACATTTAATTGATTTATTAAATCCCTATTTTCTCTCAACATGGCATAAAGGGATAATATTCTTCAAATTTTGAAAATCCCTCCAAATGGGATTTGTCCTTCCAACATAGCATTAACTCCTCTTACATTGTCTCTTACATGTCTCCCACTTGGCATTTAAGACCTTTTTCTTCTCCCTCCAACAAGCCAACTTTCAAATTTCAAATTTGAACCTAATAGCATTTATCATGCACAATGAGCAAAATGTCCACAATCTCCCTCCATTGGAATGCTGACAAGTGGCACAATGCCATTGGATTGTCTTTTATCCCACATTCCTCCTATCTTTCATTCTTCTATCCTTCTATTCTATAAATAGGGGATTCTTCTATTGATTTAGGGACAAAAGTTTATGCAAGGTCATGATCCACAATCTTCTCCACAATCTCAGTCATTTGAATCCACATCCATCATCCAAGAGCTTATCGAGGATTGGTAAAGGTCTTCTTTCCACATAAAAGAATCACCAATCCACTATGGGATAGGATTTGATAATGTTTTCATGTGGTTTCATTTAGTTGTTTTTGTTCTATTTATCTAGTTTGCATATTTTAACATGATTGAATATTTCATAAGGATGTTTAATTTTTTTTTTTTTAAATGACTAACATGTTAATTTGTGTTAAAGTTTAAACATTTTACAGATTATTAGACATCTACATAATGGCGCTAGAAGGAGGGAATTTTCCAATTAAATTCGCAGGAAATTTCTATTTCTATCATTAGATTTGTTTAAGCTTCTTGATATTTTGGGCTCTTAAAAGATAAGAAAAAGTCTTTCTTGTAACAAGGTTTTTAAATATCTAAATCTAGAGAAACGATTAATGTGAAGCCTCGTACAAATGGGTGTTTTGTTTATTAGAAGTGGGTGCATTTAGCTTTACACCAAAGATGCATAATTCTTAATTTGTCTATGACACATATTTTGAAATCTTACAAGATAGGCTATTGTTTATATAAAATGCATACCGTTTGTATTCTATTTAGGGAACACCAAAATCTTTTGTAGTTTTCTTGTGGTGCATTCGCTTTAAAGCCACTCAGATTGCATTTTCCATAAAGAGTTGTGTTTTTTGTTTTTATAGGGATATTTTTGGTCAAAGGTTGTTGGGCACAGCTCTACACATGCCATTTACATTAGCTTGAAAGTTTCTTATTTAACATTTATGGTTGCTAGTTTTACACTTGCCAATTGTAATACTTTGAAAGTTTTTTTAGTGGTGTTGGGGCTAAATCAATCTAAATCAAAATAAATGCATCTAAAATACAAATGATCCATTTTGTGCATATCCTGTAAGAATTGTACCCCATGCGACCATATTTCTGTGAGGCTGGGAAGACTCTGGTGAAAGGTCTTACAATCATTACATTCTAATTTTAGAAATCAACTTTACGCCTATGGAATTTAGTTTTATGCCTGCCAAATGAATTTTCTTGAAAGTATTTAAAGAGCCTTGTTTGTTGTCATTTAATGCACCTGTGCTTGAGAGTTCCTTATGCATTTCTAATAGATCTTACATCATTTGAAATCCATGCCAATTTTATAGTTGTATGGGCCATAATGTATAGTTGTATTATGTACTTTCCTATTTATAAAATCCACCAACTACGCACTTGAAGCTAATTTTTCTATTCTAGATAAATATTGTGTAGATTCAATCATGTCCACTATCATATACCTATTAGCCATAGAATTAATGTGGCCTCAATAGATATTTCAATCTGCTTTTCTATCTTCTGGTGATTTATTTTTATTGCTTTTCATTCATATCTTACATCTTGTGACACAAGCTTGAAGAATAGGACTATGCTTTGTGTTTTTGAAGGAAAAAAAACCATTCAAACACTGAGAGAATCAAAACTTTGACTTGTAAACAGTGTGTATTGGATCAGTGATGGCACCTTCACAAGATCCAATAGAAAACTCTACCAACTAAGCCTCAGGAGCAACTAGAGGAGCGTCCTATTTCAAGCCTTCTCATAGTAATCACAATGCAAGAAAAGGCATTTCCTTTAGTTAGAAAGTTTAATCTTTCAGAGGACCAAGATACACCGTAGCTGCTCACCAAATTGGAGAAGTGAAAGCACCACCATCTATTTACTAAAGGATTTCAAAGTAAATTGGGAGCCAAAAGTCTTGCAAGCACACATTGCTCTACCACAACAAAGATTTTAATCTTTCTTTTGTCTTTTTATTTAGAAAATTGATCTATTACAAGCTTTAAAACTATGCCATGGTTGGCTAGGAATAACCATGACCTAAGGGAAGAAAGCGGCTTTGGATAAAGACAGTTGTTGCTATTGAAGATCATGCCCAGACACCACTGACTGGCATTAAGTTTGAGTGGATGGAATAGCTCATAATGTTCCTTAGAATTTTCTTGGGTTGTGTTTTGTTTGACTTATCATTTATTAACGCCTTGCATTCATTTTTTTAGATCTATGGGATATTTGATGGACAATAGAACTCAAATTCTGTAGATCATAAAAGAATAGTTGCGTTAATTAATGCTGGAAACTTTGATGATTTAGGTTGACCAGAGGTTCAAGACATGTTTTGACCATAGGTTCAATGCTATAGAATAGAGGGATGATATTGTGTGGCACCAAGCAAAGCAATATTTTAGTTTTCCTATCTTCCATCGATGATTGGTGAAGGATCTACAAAATTTCTCATAGCCTTTAGATTGCCTTGTATTCTTTCAGTAACAAATCCATAGCCTTTAGATCACCTTGTATTCTCTTTTGTGATAACCAAAGCCTTGATAATTTCTCCAAACTACTAAAAGTGAAAGCACATTGTTTCTTTCTGAGTCTCCCATGCTCCAGAACCGAGTGCTCCATTCTTCTTGAGTCCCAAGGCTATACTGGACTGAAGTTACTAGAACCTGGCCATCAATATTACTGCTGCAAGAGAGATTTATTTAGTGAAATTCTCAGAGAAACTATAAGGACAATTTGTAGTAGATACTCAAATGCATGAATAAAGGAAAAATAGGTATGACGCACAAGCCCACCTTGGATTTCCTTTCTAATGTGTTTTCAAATTTTGGGAGTAGCTACCAGTCCCGATTCCTCTTTTTGAGCTACGTCTGATACCAAAATTGTTCAGAGAAGGCTTTGTGGCTATCATATTGCTTATTGAACAACATTATTTTAATCTTGGGTGAGCGCTGGTTAAAATCCTTTAAGGCCGCGCTACGAAAGCCACGTTGGTGGTAGGACCATATTAGCATATTTGAAATCTTTAATGTTGCAGCTGTGAATGTTGCTTTGGTAACCATTTTTAATAACTATTTTAAATTTTTTTTGCTTTGTTCCTTTCTACCATGACATAAACTTGTTCAATTCTCTTTTATTTTGAATAGCCTTTGGGACCAAATTGCATTAAACAATTGTTTTTAGTGGATTAAAGCTACCAATCACATAAATAATGATTTTTCCACTATTTTGTCCACTTCTAATACCGACTTAGCATTGTAATTAACTGCTCTAGCTATTTTGAGAGTTTTTGTGTTCAGGCATCTTCAGTGTTGTGTGTGGCTCATTTATGGTGTAATCTCCAATATCTATTTGTAGAGATTTGGATTTGTGGTCATTGAATATTATTCACAGAGATTTGGAATCAGTTTAATCTCAAACGACCCATAGCTAGTGACATACTGTGGATTTTTTTCTTTTCAAATATTTAGTTTTCATCTGTGCAAGTTTAGATAGTATTATGCGAGCATGCTATTATTGTTTCCTGTCAATGAAAATTTATTTGTGCTTTAATGACATTAAGATAAATAGAAATTTTTTTTAGAAATACAATTGATTCTTGCAAAATTCACTTAGTGAATTGTCACCTACCATTTTATTAAATCCAATGATAATATCAATACCCATAAAACAAAGGCACTTAATGTATGACTAGTTTTTTATAAAAAACTTAAAAAGTCAAAATTGCTTTTGGTTTCCCAGGTGTGGCATTCGAAGGGCAATAGTACTAGTTTGCATAAAGGATCATTGGCGACCTCTCTGACATTGGATCACTAATATGATGGAATAGCAAGGCATAAAAATCCAAGAACATTTAACAAGTAGATTTGAGTGAAAAAGAAGTGGGCATTGGAATTGAAATAAATTAAAAAAAAATCATTTTTAAATGCTTATTGTAATAACTTGAGGCATCCATTTCCTACTTTCATTTTCTATTTCAGGACAACTCACTTTCAATTTGGATTTAAAATTAATCATTGATATTTTTTTTTCAAAGTTGGGCTAGAACTAAACATTAGAAACTCACTAAGCTTTTCAATTTTGTCTAAAATTTGACAAACAAATCTCACACTTCAAAGTTGGTGCTTAAAAAGAACTCAAATTTTCTTTTGGAAATAAGAATGAATATGTGCATTTGGTGTTTTGTAATCCTTTTCACAAAGTAATATCATTTAAAAATTCATATGCGCTTCTCTCACACCTCACAATGATGTTGAGAATCAAAAGTCTTTTTTGTTATTAAGTTGTCAAAAGGATTGCCTCCACATTTCGATTTGGGTTTAAAATTGACAAATATTGCAAGTGTGAGTGGAATATATCGTGTGTGTTCTCTATTTGTTTCTCAATGAAGATTGATCAAACAATGGATGTATTTGCTTGCTTTTGTTTTATCTTAGAGGGACTGCCTTGTGGGAAATAGTAATCACCCAAGGGAACGACCCAACCGAGAACACACTAAAGCCAAGCGACTTCCACCTGGGATATAAGTGTGGGTACTTGAGGAAAGGAAAGTATCATGAATTCAGACGAGAAGGGAAACAATGGTCTCTCGCTGCATGGATGATCCCCCATGAACGAAATGCCCACATTAAAACACCTTGTTTAAAAGACCAAAATCCTTAATCTATTTGTTGGTGCAATAACGATCGTTTTGAAGTTGTCCCACAATTTTACAACTTTTAGTAGAGATGAGAAGTATTCCATGGGAGATTCATGGGTATTGATGCTTGGCTAACCCAAGAAGTGAGTGCACTATAAGGAGGAGCCTGTGTGGTCAAGCATCTAACCATCTGCTGAAAGTAGGCATAGTTGGACTTGTCCAAGTGGGGATTCAACAAATATTGTCTCAAATGTCCATAGGGTTGTGCACATTCTTAAAATCAAAACACTTTGCTTCATTGAAAACATTGGAAAAATGAAAATTCAACATGGGCATCAAATCTCAAAAACTTTAGGAGAAGCAAATATCCTTGAACAAATTCATGTGCTTTTGCTTGCCCTTAGGTTCATATCCTTAGAGGCTTCTAGGCATTCGGATTTCATCTCATTTTTCTCCTACTAAAGTCAACATTAGGTAAATTTTTCCTTGATTTCCTTGATTTCCACATAATGCACTTTGTGGGATGAGAAGAAGTTAGGACATTGGACATTTAGCTTGAAAACCTAATAAAGAATTATTTGTGGAAAAAAGAATTCACTAAGAAAAGATAAGAAACAATTGGATCCCACACATGTTCTTGGCATATTTTGGTCATATGGTTTTCATACAAACATTGGTCTTTTGGTCTGAACATCTTGTTTAGAGTAAATCATGTTTTTCACTATCTTGGTCTTGTAAACAAGGTCCCTATTAGGTTCATTTAGGATCAAATCAAACACTTCATCCATTCCAAACATGTATCTTCTCATCCCACAAACAACTTTAGATCTTTGGAAACATCATTACCTAGACTTGGGTACATCCTTAAACCAAATCAAAATCATTTTTTTAGTTAGGTGTGTGTGGATGAATCCTTCCTCACACACTTAGTTAAATTATCACCCTTTTGAATGAGTTCATCCTAAGATCATATCTAACATCTTAGGGGTTACAAGTTCATTATCCAATCAAAACAATCAAAATCAAATCCTAAAGTTTAGCATTGATCCAAAGTTCCTATAAGTTAAACACCCATATCATTCACCCCTTTCATCCTTCATCTCATCATTTGTCATGAACAACTTAGAGGTTCACTTTTGCAACAAGTTCAAAACACAAGAGGAACATGGAATATAAACTTGTTCCATACATCATGGGTGATCTAATTCAACCAAACTATCAAAGTCGTACAATGCCAATTGATTATCAAAACTCACATTTATACAATCCATACATGGGATCATTATCTCCTACAAACCTCAATGGTACAACAAATGTGTGTATGCTCAGTCAAAATTTTGGAACACCTTTCCTTATGGTAGATTTAAATCCAAGTCCAAATCTACAAATCTATCAACCAAACACCCAATGCATGAGTCTTCCACAAAAAAACACCATCCTACCAAATCCACACATGCCAAATGTGAATATACCAAGTACAAGTTTACCAAACATGAACATTTCAAATCCACACTTGGTAAACTTTGGGATAGATATGTTTGTGAATCATACAAATGTTGCTCAAAGTACAAACAAGATGTTAGTGACTCCAAGACAAGGTAACACCATGCAAAATCAAAGTTACCTAAATCAAGGCAATGTGATTACCAACCACAATAATGTTCAATTTCAACCTATAATGCCAAATCTAAACATCATCCCAAATTGGAACATTGTCCAAAATCAATTTTTCCATGATCCCATACAAACACCACAAGTACACATTCCAAATCTGCTTGAACAAAAAAAAATCAACTATATCAAGGGTGTCAAGATCAAATTACTTCACCAAAACTAATTCAATTATTGAACCAAAACTAATTCAATTATTGAACCAAGAGATATCTTCACTCCAAAATTAATACACTCTACCATTGGTTGAACCATGTCATCAAAGCATTGAGTTGTGTCCAAACCCACATCAAGAACAATATCTCCAATGTCAAGAAGTCAGATATCAAGATCAACAACATCAACAACAAACCCAACCTCCACATCTCCAATATAAATCATCACAAGGTCAATTTAAAGTACAAATATCAAAAGGTAACAAATAGAAATACACACTGCTTGGGGGACCCATTGAATTGATCATGCAATAATTGGTACAAGAAAATCTCATCAAAATCCTCATTTGTGAAAACTGTCAAGAACCCCTGGTAAAATCTCCTTGGTATAATGAGAAGCACCTTTGTCATTTTCACAAAATAAAGGGACACACAACATCAAATTGCATTCAACTCAAAAATCTCATCCAAGACCTTATTGATAATAAAAATAATAGCTATTGGGGACAATGATGAAGATTCAACCACTAGTGATAGCATTGACAATCTCCTCACCACCATTGTTGAAAATAATGATCAAGATCTATCCATAAATGAGAACCTTGAAGATGTTTCTACCTCATCCGAAGATCAAATCAACATATATCAAGAGTCACCTTTCAATCATGATCAAAATCCACCAACAATACCCAACAATGATCCAATTCAAGAAATTTCAACATCACTTGACCCTATGGTTGAAGACATTGACAATCTCACTGCCACAATTGTTGAAAACAATGTTCAAGATCTCCACATTAATGAGCACATTAAATATGTTTCTACCCTATCCAATGATCAGCTCACCATACATCAAGAGCCACTTTTAAGTGATCAATTTCAAGGAGTCTTAGAATTATTTGATCCCATTGACATAACCTATGATCCATCGACTAATGATCATATTGAAAATGCCTCTACATCGCCTTATAAGTTAGAGGACATATCTCAAGAATTTATTCCAAAGCATGATCAACATCTTTCACCAAAGTCTAGCAATGGCCCTCTCCAAGACATGTTGACACCCTTTGACCTCATGGTTATAGATACTGAAGGAATCTTCAGCTCAACATTTAACCTAAGTCCACCCAAAGATCAAGAGGATATTGAGCCACTTCCCATGAATAATGATGATGTCCAAGAACCCATTGAAAGCAATCTATCCTTTGAAACTAACCCATGTCAAGAACTTGATTCAAAGTATGTCAAAAGCAATTCCAACATTAATCACAATAAAGAATTTGTATCTCCAAGATACTACAATGATCTAATGGACACTCTCCTATCTATACAAGATGTCACAAATGATGATCACATACACATAACACATACTCCTCCATCTACCCATGATATACTTTCTTGGGATGGAAACGTAGATGATATTTATTCAGAACATGATTCCTTTACTCCTAACACTATTACACAAAGAGAGCAAATTATTCATTCCTAGAGTCAAACTGAGTTGTCAACATCGGGATCAGATATATCCCAAGTTCAGACTAAGGACGTCATGTATGAAGATATCCAACATTATCCACTCAAAGAAACAAGTTAGATAGAATAGGACATTCCGGAGTTAGCAGAGCAAAAATTGAAACAACATCATCTATAGTGGTCATTTATCAGAGCATGCTTACTAAACAAGACATCTCAAAACAAGCAGAATCAAGGAACGAAGGTGCCACTACCACCATACTGGGGGAAACTATGTCTCAGGAAAATGTCAACATAGGGAGCATGAAGAATCCTTATGATGAAAGCGATGCTAATAATACAATCAACCACATCATGAATCTTCATCCACCCATCACCCCATCCATGAATTGGGACCAACATCAAAAGAAAGATTTGAATCAAAGCATGAAGAATATTATCAAAGAAAAAGAAGTTGAGAATAATAATGGACAAACCAAATACACATGGATACCAAAGAATACAAAGAAAGATTATCCCTATCAAACTACATTAATCAAAGAAACTATGGGGGAAAATAAAAAAGGGAAAAGTATCCATCAAAGATGTCCACAAAAGAAAAAGAAAGCATCTGAAGCAACATATAAATTATATCAAGTAGTTGGTACTAATTTCATGAACACTTCCGTATCCACCCATCATTTCTCATCTTCCCAAGTTTGGAGATTCAAGGGTTCCAAACTATCAACCAATCTATCTTTTATCCCTAAACACACTTCATCCATGCCTCCACGTATGATATCCAATTCTCACTTTGACCATGTATTGGCAAAAACCCTTCATCATAAGGATTTAGAAGGCACTCTATCGCTATGTGTGAACAAAGAAAAAGTTAACTCTAGTATCAACAAAGTTGATCAAGAATCTCAAAATTTGTATTCAAGTGCACGTATCTTGGCAAAGTAGCTTCTTCAAGCAAGATATCGATGGAACATTATGATAGGGGCATCTACATCAACACCACAAGGTGATTCAACATGAGCTTAAAATCTTTCAGAAAAATTAAAAAATATGAAAATCCAAAAAAAATCAAAAAAGGGATTGAAAATAGTATAGAAAAAAATTGGCCTCCAGTGAAAACCACTACGGTGGCACTTTGGGCAAGTACCATGATGAAAACATGGAAAACAAGAATCATGTGTAGAATCAAGCATCTAAGTGCTCCACTTCAGGTGAAATCCTCTCATCTCATCCATAATAAATCCAACATTCCATCCATCTCAGCCATAATAAATCTATTCATCCGTGAACCATTTATCCAATCCATTTCATCCATCTTCCAAGTTATCTTGATCTTGAAAAATTTTGGTGCACACTTTACACTTGCTTATGGTAAACATCTTGACATGAGTCATTTTCATTGATCCTATCCTACCCAACATTATTTGAGCCATGAAGCACTACCCAAATGAGCTTTCTTTATTTGAACACCTTATCTTAGCATAAGATAATCCATATCCATCCATCCACACACCTATCCCAGCATCCACCAATGGCATTTCATACATTGCTAGACACTAGGGGCAGATATTTACATCTTGCTTTAGGAATAAATCTTGATCTATATCCTCCAACTTATGTGGTGATCCAACCATTGGAAAAATGTGAAATCAAATTGGTCAAGTAGTTGTGAGCCAAAATCCAAATCACTAGCCCATGGCACATTTTAACAAGAATACATTCCTTATCAATCTTCATCTTTCATCAAACACCAATCCAAAGAACCACTATTAGTTGCATCTAATGCATGCTTCAACATCACATCAAATCATCCAAAACATATTTTGTTTCAAACCAAGCTTCAAATTCCTGATCAATCAAATCCAATCAATCCATCATCATCTTGGGAGATCCTTCCCAATCCTTGTGTTTCTTAACACTATCCTTGCATTGTTGTGCATCCTCAACAATGTTATCATCATCAATCCATCAATTTGATCAATCAACCTTAGCTTGGCTTTCAACAAAATCCTAAAATAGATCACTGATATCATCACACATGTCCATATCCAAAAAGTCAAAACCGTGTGAAAAATCCGAAAGCATATCAAAACACAAAAACACAAAAACATTCAAAAAACCAAAAAAATCCAAAAACATTCATAAAATCTCATAAAACACCAAAAACATTGGAAATTTTGAAAATAAAAACATTTGCAAAACCTTAAAAATACCAAAAACAGCCTCAAAACATTTCAAAACATCAAAACATCCAAATATTTGAAAAATTTATCCATCCCCATCCCGCCTTCACCCACAATAATCAATCATCCATAATAAATCAATCGTCACCTTCATCCTTTGGCAAAACAAATAGAAACAACCACAACAATCAGCAAAAGCAAACTTCAAATGCAAAATTAAAATTGAAACAACAAACTTTTAAATGCAAAATCAAACTCTTGATCATTAGCAAACATGTCAATCAACCTTATATCAATAGCCTTTCCAAGCAACCTATCAACTTTCCACCATCCACTAACATGTCCTAGGATGTATCCTTCCTACAATGGGCATTATCTATTGGCAATTGTTTTGGTTCTTATCCTAAATAAAACACATCCCTTTGGCTAGAGGTATGAAGAACATTGGCTTGTTTGTGTACTTTATCTTTTCTTTTGAATTATCTTATTGTGCTCATTCCAATGACCTCTCGATGATGTCTAACAAAAATTATTTAGAGAGAAAGGAATGGGGCATTGATCAATATCTTTTGTCTATTATGCTTGTTGGACGTTCTTGTAATATAACTTGGCAAATACTTACTTTGTTAGGTATGTATGGAGGGTGTTTTGGGCACCTTGTTGACTATTGCATTGATAGGTTATACCTTTCTATGTTTTGGTCTGAGATGTTTGAAACTTCTAAAGTGCATCCTAGCAAGGTTTCTGTATGTCAAGTGTGAACAAGAATACTCCTATTTGATTGTCAAGTCAAAGTCCATCATACTAGGTGCAACGCCATCCTGGTTATTTATACCTTGATGCATCACATCTATGTGTGTTATCAAACATAAGGTAAGTATCCCTATTAAAGTCCCAATTCCTGATAAGAAAATCATCCATCTCTCATCATCATCTCTAATAAATTTGGCTTGTTGAATCCTCTTGTCATCATCTCATTTCTTCTTTCTTCTCTCTGCACTGATAGTTAATCATCATCACCAGTGCATCCATCCTACATCCACAAACCATCAACATGTTGCATATCATATCATATCATATAAGAAAAATTGATCATCTCACATGCATTTTCATCATCATAATATAGATCAATTAGTCTAAGCATCTCATAAACAATACATTGGCATAAAACATCCATCGCATAATCATATAGGCATTATCACATCATCCATCTCAAATGCATTCCATCATCAGTTAAGTTGTTTAGGATAATATAGATTGGTTATTCTAAGCATCTTAAAACCATCTCATTTGCATCATCATCATAACCATCCATACGTCCATATTGAACCTCTTTGTCATGAGATTGACCCTCAAATCAAATTCTTTCACTCAATTTCTTGAGGGGGCAATGTACCGGTATACTTCTTTCCGTTGGGGCATCCGAAAAAATAAGATTTTTTTATTTTGATTGCAGAAAGTTTATTCTTTGAACCAACGTGCAGCAAGTACGTTGCTTCAAAGAGGGGCAAAATATAGACATGCAAAATCAACATCATGCATCTAAATCTAACTAATTATCATCAAATTCTTCTATTAATCAAATAAAGCAATTTATTCGATTAAACTCCTTTAATTAAATGAATCAACTTTATTTAATCCTCACATACCTCTTTGATTAAATAAATCAATTTTATTTAATCAAATCTTAATGTCCCTCTTTTAATTAAATAATTCACTTTATTTAATTAGTCTCTAATTTCATCCATTTAAATTAAATAAATTCATCTTTATTTGATTTAACACTAACATCATCCTCTTTGATTAAATAAATCAAATCTTTATTTAATTAAATTTAAAATCTTTTTCTTATCATTTTGATTTATTCTAATCCTAAAATCTAAGTCAGAAGTCAAAATCACCTAATCTTCACTTAAATTAATCAAACCATGATTAATCCTAGTCCTAATCACTCCAATCCTCTAGATTTTTCCACTTTCACATGAAAATACATTTAATTGATTTATTAAATCCCTATTTTCTCTCAACATGGCATAAAAGGAGAATATTCTTCCAAATTTGAAAATCCCTCCAAATTGGATTTGTCCTTCCAACATAGCATTAAATCCTCTTACATTGTCTCTTACATGTTTCCCACTTGGCATTTATGACTTTTTCTTCTCCCTCCAACAAGCCAACTTTCAAATTTCAAATTTGAACCTAATAGCATTTATCATGCACAGTGACCAAAATGTGCACAACCTCCCTCCATTGGAATGTTGAAAAGTGGTACAATGCCATTGGATTGTCTTTTATCCCACATTCATCCTATATTTCATTCTTCTATCCTTCTATTCTATAAATAGGGGATTCTTCTATTGATTTAGGGACAAAAGTTTATGCAAGCTCATGATCCACAATCTCAATCATTTGAATCCACATCCATCATCTAGAAGCTTATCAAGGATTGGGAAAGGGATTCTTTCCACATAAAAGAAGCACCAATCCACTATGGGATAGGGTTTGATAATGTTTTCATGTGGTTTCATTTAGTTGTTTTTGTTCTATTTATCTAGTTTGCATATTTTAACATGATTGAATATTTCATAGGGATGTTTAATTTATTGTGTTTTAAATGACTAACATGCTAATGTGTGTTAAAGTTTAAACATTTTACACATTATTAGATATCTACAATTTCCCATATGACTCTTCATCTTCTTGTTACAACTTTGCAATTTCTTGCAATTTGGCACATTTACATCTTTTGCAACAAAATGACATTTTTGCAAATTTACTCAATTAACCTCCTAGAGACCTATTAAAGACTCAATTAAATTTGAATGGTCTCACACATGGCCATTTTATATGATTTTCTTGATAGAAATTCAAATTTTAAAATATTGTCTATTGGAGGCATATAATGCTCAAGGAGCTCCTACACCAAAAAGGAACATGACTGGTTAAAAGGAATATTCCATTTAAACCAGATAAAGAAATCAAGCAGATATCATGCAACTGATATTTTGAATGAAGCAAATCCATTTTCTTATTTCAATAAAGTCATCCTTTATCTTACTCCAAAAAAATCAAAATAAATATAAGAAGCTAAACTCTATCCTTGAAAATATCAAAGGAAAATATTGTATGATGAGATTATGGATGCACAGTCCCCGAAGCTCTGGAATCTTCAATAAAGGACCATAGCCATGAAAGATAATCAACCACAAAGAGAAGTGTTACAACTATGTAATGTTGAATAAAGACTCTATATTGATAAGATATGATGAAAATGATATGATTGATATGTTACAAATGAACAAGATGTATGTTTATATAGGCAAGAAGGAAAACCTAAGATGCATGAGATGTTACCAAGTGTTATAATCTAATAACATGTGACAATATGTGAACCATATCTAGATGATTATTAAATGTTGAGATAAGTTCTAGAAGGAATCATATCCCACAAACTAGGAAGGGAATATTATCCCATTTATTAAATGATTTATTAAAAATGCAACCTAGGACTAAATGAAATATTACCTAAGTTAACTTATTCTAGTGAAATAATTAATTAATTAATTACACTAACATTGTATACATACTATTATGTATTTGTGACACTTGACACTTGGAATTGAACAACTATAAATAGACTAGACACTCCAAAATGATCCTTTGTTGGTTTTATTTTAGGTTTATATATAAATGCAAAAGTATTATGTTAAGAGTTTTAATAAATTATATTTTATACAATCCTCCATCTAGAAGAAAATGATAGCTCAACAACACACACCTGTAGGACAATAATGATATCATCCTGCTAATGTTTTTCTCATGTCACACTTATTTTGTATTTTCTTATTCAAAATCTTAGTAGGTTTAGTTGAATGAATGTGTAAGTCATAGGTCGATCATATTATATTTTTAGGTTGATTGATTTTTAAATAAATACATTTCTTATATTACATTTTATAACAAGCATGCAATGATAATAGAAATTTTGATCTTATTTAATGGTATCCTTGGATTTTTACCTTATTATAAATCAGTCTATTTGTTCATGTTTACAATTCGGTTTATAAGACAGATAGATTCGAATTCGACACATAACGTTCCAACAACATAACTCACATCCTTTAGTTTGTGCAGTAGAAAAGTTCTTATGTTTTAAAAGATAATTTCCCATATAAGTGGGGTTATTGAATGTTAACATCTTGCTATCAAATATTTCAGTTCGCAAGGTCTTTACCGATGTGTGTTGTGGTAGTGTGTGTGTGTAATCTTTTATAGGAAGTGAGCCATCTATGATCAAAACTCAATTTGGTGGATCTTTATGAAGCTGTTTGTTCCTATGGTTGATGAAAAAGTTCCCAGTTGTCATGGTTTTCATGTGAGTTCTATAATGTTCTAACAATATTATTGGACTTAGACTTCTTTTAGGTAAATTTCCTATCAAGATATGTTTATCTTTAAAGTGTCCAAATTCATTAATAATGATAGATGATAAAGATAAGAAATCAATAATGAAATATAATGTTATAAGATAGAAAACTGTCGCCGCTAGGGTTTAGGACCTAGGGCAACAAACTTGCTATGCTCCACATTCAAGGATTCCATAGAGATCTCAATCAAATGATGAGAATGGGAGAAAAATATCTACTAAGGGATTGTCCTATTAAAAGATTAATGAGGGGTTCACCACCAAGCTAGGGCTTGGAAAGATAAATGCAACACAAATCAAAATGCTTAACCCTAATTCAATGCAATCTTTCATTATATGACCTAGAAATGTATATAAAACAAAACAAAAAGTTGTAAGATGAAATCTGTGCATCCAGGAATCTGAAGCAGACCTAGATGGAGCTCTAAAATGCTAGAAATCCTAAAATTTTAGTCTACTAGGACTCATTCGCCAATCTAGGTGAATTAGTCCTAGATTTGGATTTTTGCATAGGAATAAGATTCTAGAAAAATGGTATCTGAATCTGCAAAAGTCTAGGAAAAATGCTTGTAGTGGGACTAATTTGCCACTTTTGGGGGATCAGTCCTATTTTTTCATGAAGTGTCCTAGGAGTAATATCTTGAACTAAAACTTTGCAAGCCTCTGAAGATGGATAAAACAAGCACTTTTCCACTACTTTCATGCAAATTGGATGGATATTTTACCCTATATATGAGTTTTCATGAATCTTGACAAATTTTTCATGACAACTTTGATGGCATTTGCAACTTGTCATTTTGGTACTTTTGAAGGCTTTAAATCCACTTTCCTCCAATATTTACACCTACAATCACACATGTAAAGAAGAGAAAAACTTCTTGATTGTTAGTGAATAGGGGTTTGACCACTTGAGGTCAAACCCCTTGTAGGTAATTAAACCATATGATAAGAAAATGAAATGAAGGCATGAAACATGAAACAAATAACATGAATCATGGACAACAATACCTTGAATGATGCCTTGTAAATGATGTCTTGTAAATATTCAACACAATATGAAATGGTCATGAAGGATGTAGATCTTGATCTTGAAAATAGGTGTAGAACAATGCTTAATCTTGGATCTTCAATGCTACATCACAAAACTAGCTCAATAACATGCTTGATACTTGATATGCTTTACATGATGATGGATCTTGAATTGATGCAACAATTGATGAAGAATTCTACCCTTGAATGCCTTAAAAATGATCTTGAATGCTCTCTAGATGATTTTGTGAAGTCTTGGAATGCTTAACTCTTGAATGCTTGACTTGATAACATATAGAATTAATGGAATAATGATTTGAAGGCTCATTTATAGAGGAAATCCATCTAATATCATGTGTATTAGATCTCAAAGGATGACATACATAAAATTTGAACTGAAAATCTAATTTTCCCACTCAACCTTGAAAATAGGCCAAATGAGACTCATTCACCAAGATGGGTGAATGGATCCCCCCTGGTTGGGACTCATTCACCCAAAGTGTCAAATGGGTCCCACAGGGCTTATTTTGATTGCTAAAGTGTTGGGGAGTGTGTAAATTAAGCTTATTTGTTGATTTTGTTGGGTTTTTTATTGAAATATGCCTTGGGATGCACAATATAAGGTATTAGGGGCCTATTAATGATAATATTAAGGCCATAAATGCAAGAAGTCCCAAAATTCAATGTGAAAGTGAAAATAAATACATTTTACAACATTAAATTAAGGAAAATTTGGGTCTATTTAGCTAAGAAGTTCCCAAAATCCCATGTGAATGGGTATAACACATTACAACATTAGATTTAGTCTATTTAATAGAAAATCCTCCTAAATTTAATTTGAAGGTGTAAATAAATACACTTTATAACACTAAATTAAGGAAAGGTTAGGTTTATTCAACTTAGAAGGTTCCCAAGACCTAATGTGCATCTATAAAACACCTCATAACACTAGACCAAGGCAATATAAACTCTAATTTATCAGTAATTATTCCCAAATTAAGTAGGGAAAAGGGGGAATATTTTCTGTCATTACAAATGTAAATCATTATAAATAGATTTATGTGGAGAAATTCATTTAGAAAATAAACTCTACATTCACATAGACTGAAACTCATTCCCATCTCTTTGAAGAGAGTTACATCTATACAACTTATCTCTTTGAATTCTTGCAGCACTTTCTTACTCATACAACCACCAAAATAATCTATGCATCAACTAACTTCAAGAAAAAATTTATAGAAGAATTACAAAGTGAAACGTGGGATTACTTTGGTAAACTGTTTACAAGCCCAAAAAAGGTATATTGTTGAAATGCTTAAGCTCAATTTTTAATGCCTCCTTTGGTCTAAGATACCACTATATATTATTAGCATATTCTTTATATGTTGTCATATGTCGTAAGGTGGAATATTTGACTACCCAAACTTGGGAATTCTAATTTGTCTTCATTCTCATATTCATTATATGGTACATGCTAGCTATCCAATTCTATCATAAGACTAATAAATATTTGAATATAACCCCCTCTTAAATTCTCTTAAACATTGTAACAATCTATTATAAGTATCCCTAATGAATATTAGTCGAGGTGTTTGCACACACTTTCCATGATCTTGACACATGGAAAAATATGCCAACTCTAAGTGTGATGCCTAATTCCTCATATGAGCACAAAGGACTACTACAAATAAATTTAAGGTCACCTCCAAATGTGACTCCAACTTTCTTAGGTGAATAGAGAACCATTAAAAATGAAATAGTTATTACATATAAAATATTTGAAACATAGAAAAATGGGGTAGGGTTCAAAACACATAGTTTTTATACTAAATTTGGAATTTTTCACCAAACATACTCTAAATAGAAAGGGAAAAATGGGGTGAATGAACCTACCTATTCTTCTATTTATTTACAAAATGAGATCCCTCAAGTTAAAATCCACTTTCAACCCTTAGGTGAGTGAATTCTTTGAGGAATCTTGCAAATTTCCTTTATGTGTGTGTGGACGGGGGTAAAGTGAAAACATCACTTTTGGGAGATGAAAATAAAATGAAAAATCAACTCAAAATAGAAATGAAAGACCAGATCTAAGTAAACATAGAGCTAATAGATACAATTTAGTTCATGCAAATCAAATGAGTGGAGGAAACTTAAAACTTGTCTCAAAAATAGCTGCAAAGTGTCTTGAGATAACTTTTTGATAGAAATGACTAAATAAGTGGTTTTGGGAGACAGATTAAAAATACCAAATGCACTCATTCATGACATGTAAAAAGTGAATTTTATAGATGAAACATAATACTAACAAAAACAATTTATTTCATGTAGATCGGATAAAGGGAAAATTTTGTGCACCTGTTACAAAATGATGTTTCTAGAGGCTATCTAAGGACACATTCGCCTAGTGTTGAATGGGTTTTCATTAAACTTTCTAAAATTGATTTTTGTGTCCTTTTCTATTGTGTTTACACTTCTGTATTCTTCGGGTTTCACCATCGGGTAGTCAAAAATATATCCAGGATCTGAGTTTCCATGAGATGACAAAAAAGGTGACAACAAATGCAACTTTTCCATTTTGCTTTTTTAATATCTTCAACTTTCCTTCAATCTACAAATATGTAACACAAAAGAGAGGGGAAAATGTTTTTTTTTGGTGAATTGGGGTTTCCCTTGGTTAAACCCCATTTTGGTAACAAAACCTTGAGATGAAACAATGAAACATGAAGGAATGATGAATGAGCCATTGCAATGTTGCAACTCACCAAACTCTTAATTAAACCTTTAAAGGACTAAAAATTTGATTTTGATCTTGCATGAAATTCCCCCAATGGATGTGGATCTTGATACTTGAATCTTGTTTTGAATCTTTGACTTGAATGCTTGGATTAGATTTTGAAACCCACATCATAATGTTAGCTCCAAAAACATGCATGATTGTAAAAGACTTTGACATGATACCTGAGATCTTGAATGCTGCAACAAATGATGAAGAAATATATTCTTGAATGCTCAAATTGACAATAATATTTTCTCTTGTAAAAGTTCTCTCAATTGTTCTTTTGAAAGCTAATGTTAATTTGATAAAATAACCTTATATTTATAGAAATTTATCCATAATTTCCTTAAATTCAAACATTACAAGCCGACCTTTGAAATTTTCATTTAGGATCATAAAAATACCACGAAAAACATATTTAAAAATGGGTTTCAAGTCTTAGGGAGGACCCATTCATTGATGGGTGAATGGGTCCCATTCCATAATTCTTGGAACACACATTGCTTAATGGGAAGTATTATGCATTTGCATTAATTAATGTCAGGTTTCCCCTTCAAAAAATATATTTTATTAGTCTGGTAGATGAAATAAAGGGCTTATTATGGAATAATTCAGCTCAATTAATTAAAGGAGCCCTAAATAAGTTTGAAAGTGTAAATAAATACATTTTACAGCACTAAAGTAAGACAAAAATAAGTCTAATTTAATTATGAGGGCCTAAATAAGTATGAAAACATAAAGAGATACATTTTACAACACTAAATATAGGCATTATTAAGTCTATTTTAACTAGGAGGGCCCAAACAAGTGAGAAAATCTGATGGGATACATTTTTCTACACTATTTTTCCCCCACTTTAGTGGGAAGATGAGAAAAAGCACCAAACTCACACTAAAGTAGAAAAATGTGTGTCAAGAGGAGTTCAAATGTATGAATGTTAGTAAAATAAGATGAAAATGATAAAGGAGGTTGTGCAAGCCCCCAGGATCAATATCCCACATCGAACCAACATAAGTACAAAAGGACACATAATGTGTCTGATATGCAGAAGCAAGAGAAGATACAAAAACATACAATGTCAAAGACTAAAAGAAAGAATTAACAAACAAAACAAAAAAAATCAAAAGGGTGGATCAATCCTTGACATTCTATCCAACTTGATGTGGATTAGGTCTCAGTTCTTTGTCCAAAAATGTTCACAAGTGGAACTTTAGCTATCCACTATGCAAACAAAACACACACTCACACAAGATAATTGAACTTAGCTATTTCAGATTTCTTAGAATTTGACACACTTAAAGCTAGGATTTTCATGCACATTTCATTATTTCCATCAAAGTTTAATTCCCAAACCATGGGTTTGACTAAGGCAAGCCCCCCATTCAAAAAATCAGGTTTATATTTTGTTTTGTAGGCTTTTTTGCAAATTTGAGTCTGAAATCCAAGTTGGAAGGAAAGAGCGGGTGTTGAAGTGCAGACAAAAAAAATAAATTCCTGAAAAAGAGGAACGTGACTGATTCACCACAAGTGGTGAATAAGTCCCATTCTAGGTGTCTTTTTAGACCTATTTGCAGATTCATATACACTTTTTCTTGAAATAGGCTTTTGCGTAGAAATCCAGATCTAGGAATGATTCACCCAAGTTGGTGAATGAGTCCTAGTTGGTCAAAAATTCAAAATTTCTAGTTTTTTAGAGTTGCTTCCAGTTACTTCCAGGTTTCTAGGTGCGCATCATTCATTTCACTACATTTTTGTTATGTTTTGTTTGCATGTCTAGGTCATTTTATAGGTCATTGTATTGAATTAGGGTTTAGTGTTGCATCTTACATAATTTCATTTATCTTTTCCAAGTCAAAAATTGGTGGTGAACCCCTCATTAGATCATATTCAACCCCTAGAACAACCCTCTTGCAAGACCTCTTTCTCTTTTGCATTGATATCTCAAGGGTTTGTTCTTGAGTGAAAGTTAGTGAAATTTATCCTTTCTAGGTCCTAAACCCTAAGAAAGGAACCCAAAATAATTTTCCACCTTTTAATTTCTATAGAAATTTTTTCCATATTTTGATGTTTAAATGCAAGTGAAATGAATGATAAATAATGAAAAACATTGTTGTCAACACAAGGGTAGACAACTGAGAGGGGAGGGTGAATCAGTTGTCACAAAAATTATACATATTAAACTTATTCTCAAATCTAATCAATAAACATGAAAGCATAAAACATCACCACATCAAAAACACACATAACACCAAGATTTTTATGTGGAAACCTTGTTAGGGGAAAAACCACGATGGAGGTTAATCCATAAGATTATAACCTGTTAAAAGTATTACAAATGGGGAATGCACATGCATTCAGGCACACTGCCTAGAGCACATTGCTGAAATAAAAAAGGCTTACTGCCCAAAAGAAGACTCGTTGTCTTACAGTCACATTCGGATTACATCCGAAAGATTTTGAGCTAAGAAAATAGTATCTTCTAATGCCTAATTATAGTTTTGGTTAAGAACATAAATACTTTCATCTGCTCACTCTTCTTCACACTTTATTTTTTCCTTCGAAAGATTAGAACATTATCCACAGTTGGCATATAGCATACATCGCACACCATACCATCAAATGGTATAAAAAATCAATCATATATATACATAGCTAAGGATAACATCAACTACATGTCGACCCAACAAAATATGAAACGTGTACAAACTGTTAGCCCAATCCATAAAATATTATCAATCCAGACCAAACAATTTCGACAAAAACATAGTAAGGACCAAAAACAACATGTCTCAAACATGAAACACATTAAAAAATTATTCCTCGAAGATCCGCAACATGCTACAATCACCCTATTGGCCATGATCATGAAAAACATGAACTCGCAGAAGAAAATCACCAATCACGAGCACAACGATCAATGCGGACCAAAAACACATATAGAGAACAAATCTGAAAACATCCACAAGCATCATGAATCACCACAGAAGCATCTACAACAACTCAAATTACTAGAATCACATCATCTTCTTTCAAGAACACCAACTAAAGCAACAGAAAAATTGTAAAAACACAAATACTCATAACTCAATCAAATCTTCATTAGAACCTCTGAAACTTGATGTGGATAAACTAGATGTACTTGAAAAAAAAACCCTTTAATCTACAACCTCTTATCATCAATATACTGAGCTAGCCACCATAGTGAACTTCACTGCATCATCGACAACTTGCAACTTATTTTATTCAATATCCTCGACATATACAACCTTAAAGACATTAATGGAAATAGTGTTGACATCAATGACAACCACATATCAGTAATATCCAACAATCTCCCCATTTGGCATTGATGGCAACACGTGATGTGAAAAACACCATCAACGATACTTCCTCTTAGCACTTTCACCCCCTTAGATTTTGACTCTTTTCTCCTTAGCTCTTTCATAGTTTTTCATGTGACTCTTCTCCCCCTTTGACATCAATGACAAAGGTACACATATATTTCTCCACACAAGCTCTGAACCACATTTTTGAACATGTAAATGCTCCCCTTGAGTAGCAGCCACCACAACATCAATCCAAAACACCAGATATGACTATGAAATACACAGACTGATGCAAGTCAATATATTTTAATTCTAATTAGGAGGGGTAATCACCCCTAGCTTCCATTTGAGATACTCAAAAGTATCCTTAAATCCAAGCTTCAACAAATACTTTTCAAATCTAGCATACCATGCTCTTGGGGCTTGCTTAAGTCCATACAATGCTTTCTTCACCGGAAAACCATATCTCCTTGATCAATCAATTGAAATCTATTAGGTTACTCAATATACACTTCTTCTTCTAGTTCACCATTTAGAAATGTTGACTTGACATCCATTTGATAAACCTTGAAGTTTTTGTAATCAACATAAGTAAGAAATAGTCTCACAACTTCAATCCTAGCAATAAGAGAAAAAGTTTCTTGAAAGTCAATTCCTTCCATCTGAGAATATCCTTTACACAAGTCTTGCTTTGTTTCTAACAGCTTCACCTTTCTCATTCATTTTGTTCTGAAAGACCCATTCAGTTCCAATTAAATTTTTGTCCTTAGGTCTAGGAACAAGAATCTATGTATCATTCAAGTCTCAATTTGCAGTATTTCTTCTTTCATTGCTTCCACCCAATGTTCATCTTTGCATGCTTCATTGACACTATTAGACTGTCTTTGAGATCAAACAATATTCTTCTACAATTATTTTCCTACTTTTAACACCTTTGTTCTTATCATCTATAATTTGATCTTCTGAATGATTTAGTCTTACATACCTTGGAGTCTTAGGGTATTCTTGAACTTCAGGCTCTTGTGTTCTCACTTCTGCACTTTCACTAGTTTCTTCCTCTTGATTTTCTAGATTCACCAGAATGATCTAAACTTGATTTAGAGTTTGAACTTTCTTTCCTTTATCTAAACTTTCATTATGATCATATAAATCATATCTGTAGGTTCTGGATGATCTAACTATGTCTTCATCAACCTTGACATTAGCACTTTCAATTACTCTCCTCAATCTCTTATTGTAGCACTGACAAGATTTACTTTTGATAGAATAATAAGGAAAGATTCCTTCATCACTTCTAGCATCAAACTTTCCCATAGCTCCATCTCTTTTGATATAACATTTACTCCCAAAGATTTTGAAGTATCTAACAATATGCTTATTACTAAACCATAGCTCATAAGGAGTCTTACCGGTATCACCTTTGACATGTACCCGGTTGAGAGTGTAAATGAAAGTATTCATAGCTTCTCTTTAGTAGATATGCAAAACATTTCCTTCTAGCATCATGGTTCTAGCAGCTTCTTGAATTGTCCTATTCTTCCTTTCCACAACTCCATTTTGCTGAGGAGTCCCCGGGGCATATAATTGTCTCTTTTTCCCATGCTCTTCAAAAAAATAATTAAACTCACCAAAAGTGAATTCACCACCTCTATATGATCTTAGACATTTAATCTTCAGACCCATCTCTGTCTCAACCATAGCCTTAAAAATCTTGAATTTCTCTAAGGCTTCAGATTTTTCCCTTAATAAAGTAACCCACATCAATTTAGAATAATCATCAATAAGTAACATGAAATACCTAACTCCTTGTAAACTTCTAACTCTAGAAGGACCACACAAGTCAGTATGCACAAGCTCCAACACTTCATTGGAAAAATGTTGTTTCCTCCAGAATGAAACTCCAGTTTGCTTCCCTAACTGAAATTCCTTGCATATAGCATTAGTAGGTTTTATCAACTTAGGAAGATCTCTCACTTCCTGAGTAGAACTTATCTTGATAATATTGTCAAAGTTTACATGACACAATCTCCTATGCCACAACCAACTTCCATCAACTTGAGCAATCAAACATCCTTTACCAGTAGCATTTAGGTGAAAGATATTACCTTTTGTTTTTGTACCATATGCAATCAAATTTCCGTAACTCCCCCAATATTCTACACTTTCCATTCTTGAATTAAAGATTGTATCCCTTGTCAACCATCTATCCAACACTTAAGAGATTATGCTTCAAACCTTCCACATATAGAACATAATCAGTATTATGCTTACCATCAAGAGAAATGGATCCTCTACCACAAATTAAACCAAATTTGTCATCACCAAATCTTACAACACCACAATCATACTTTTCCAAGCTCACAAATTTACTTTTATCACCTGTCATGTGATGAGAGCATCCACTGTCAATCACCCATTCATCTTTTTCTTCAACTCTAGCAGCTAGAGCTTTCTCCACATTTATGCAACTAGAAGATTTAGTAGGTACTGGATCATTTTCCTTGATAGAAATAAATACCCATTCATCCTCACTTAAATTTCCTTTATTAGATTCATCATCTATTACACCTTCATCAACAACATAATAACACTTTCTTTGGAATCTAGGCTTGTTAATTCTTGGCTTATGAACTTTTTCCAGACACCTTGAGGCAAAATGACTTATTTTATTGCAAGAAAAAAATTTAAGAGGAAATTTCCCTTTATACTTACCTTCTCCTCTGGCTACCCTCTTGACAATAAGTGCTTCAATCTCATCTATTTTTCTCTCTTCTTCTTCAATCTCTCTCATTTCCTACTCATACTTGGACATTTTTCTAGAAGAACTTTCTCTCCGATCATATATTTGCTTATCTTTTCTAGAGATAGTAGCTTTGAATGCAAATCTTTTCTTAGGAAGAGATTCACCAAACTCACTTAGCTCAAAAGAAGCAAGCTTACCAATCAACATCTCTCTGGTTACATTTGTCACAGTCTAGATCTCCTCAATAGCAGCATCTTTGTGTTTGTATGCAACAAGCAAGGATTTGAGCACTTTAGCAACAATCCATAATTCTTCCAATGTTCCACCAACACATTTGATACTACACACAAGTTGATTCACTCTTTGCATAAAAGTATTGATGTTCTCATCTTCATCCATTCTCAACATTTTATATTTCCCTTTCAATCTTTGCAGCTTAGCAATCTTCACATGGGTATCACCTTCATACAAAGTTTCCAACCTTTTTCTAGATCTCATAAGAAGTCTTCAAATCCATTACATTTTTCATCTCATAATCATTTAGAGAACTCAACAATGCTTGGACTTAGCCCTGATATTTTACTTGGCTTCCTTAATCTCACCTGCAGTAGAAGGACCATTCTATGGGATGATATACCTATTCTTTGTAATTGTCCAGTAAGATTCACCAATGCATCTCATATGACACTCCATTCAAGTCTTCCACAGAGAATAATTAGTTCCATCAAATCTCAGACCATCCTTCTTATATGTCACCATCCTGGATCACCTCAAGCGGTCAAGCTTCTCTAGAGGAACCTGCTCTGATACCAATTATTGTAAACACAAGGGTAGGAAACTGAGAGGGGAGGTGAATTAGTTGTCACAAAAATTATACATATTAAACTTATTATCAGATCTGATAAATAAACATGAAAGCATAAACCATCACCACATCAAAAACACACATAAAACCAAGATTTTTATGTATTACAAATGGGGAATGCACATACATTCAAGCACACTTCCTAGAGCACATTGCTCAAATAAAAAAGGTTTAGTGCCCAAAAGAAGACTCATTGTCTTACAGTCACATTCAGATTACATCCAGAAGATTTTGAACTAGGAAAATAACATCTTCTAGTGTCTAATTACAGTTCTAGTTAAGTACATAAACACTTTCATTTGCTCACTCTTCTTCACACATTACTTCAGCCTTCAAAAGGTTAGAACATTATTCACACTTGGCACACATAATTCATCACACATCATACCATCAAATGGTATAAACAATCAATCATGTATATCCACAACTAAGGATAACATCAACTACATGCTGATCCAACAAAATATGAAATGTGTACAAACTATCGGCCCAATCCATAAAAAATTATCAATGTAGACCAAACAATATCAGCCAAAACATAGTAAGGACCCAAAACAACATGTCTCAAACACAAAAAACCTTAAACAATTATGCCTCGAAGATCGACAACATGCTACAATCACCCTGTCAGCCATGATCATGAAAAGCATGAACTTACAAAAGAAAATCACCAATCTCAAGCACAACGATAAAACCAACAACACAGATAGACCATGATATAGAAACATCCAAAAGCATCATGAATTACTATAGAGGCATCCTGTCACACCCCGCCGTGCGAACCCCAAAGGAACTTAAAACAATGGAACAATTTTTTTTTAAAAAGAATATAATAACATACTTAAGTAGTACAACATGACAATATAATAAAAGACACAACTTGTTCCAAAGGGGTACACGAAGTGACATGACTATTCTAACCCATAACATGAAAATAAATTAAACCATAGATAACAGTTACATATATCCATTCATTCTCATTTCATCATTTACATATCCATTGAACAATAACTACATTCATGACATAAGTACATATAATAACACATGTGATGATAAAGATATAAAGTGTTACATATTTTGATAGATACTACATAACATATCCAACAAGTGATTGCTCCTGAATCAAATCATGGCTCGACTATACATTACATCCCAAATAATAATAAAATACAACAGACTGAAGGTACATCTCAATAATTACATATACGAATTACATCAAGGTCACCCCATCACATGTGGGAGACGATACATCAATAAAAACATGAAATACATTACAACTGAAGTAAATACAACTATCTGGTACATAAGAATAACTGGATCATCAACATCTTCTAAAAGTCCTGCAATAAAGATACACCTGCAATAGAAGGGGAAACCCAACGGGGTGCGAAGCACGTTCCACCCAACCACCCCCGTGCTGAGAGTAGACAAGGAAGGGTCCCCGACCAAGTACGCCTAACAACAGCAAAACTAACTCCAAGAAGATAACTCAACACCAAAGACCACATATAAACACGACACTGGCAAATCCAAGGGCACAACAAACCACTGAAGAACATAACAGCCAGACACGATCACAACCTCAATGAACTCAAGACACAAAGTCGAAACTCAATACATAATATCAATTATTACATCCAACCATGTCCAAAGACAAATCAATAAAACACTTCCAGAGGACTTCAGTAACTCAACATAAACAGAATGTTAGACGAGAGTGTCATCGCATGGTTTCACATGGATTCTCCAGACAACCTATTACAAGGTGCCGCCTCCTTCTCTACATGGATTCTCCAGACAACCAAGTTAAGGTGCCGCTTCCATCTATGGTTCTCCAGACGGCCTATCTCAAGGCGCCGCTCCATAGGGTCACTCATGCGGAGTCATTGACCTTTCGTGAGGACAAGGTAATGACCTTGCCAACCACGGCCTTCTCAGTCCCCTTCAGTCTGCGATAGCACTAACAGGCGGACGAGGTTTCACAATTATCTTATTAGTGTTTGATTCCCACCTGTGGTTTATTACTTAAGTTATCACTTATTAATCTAACTCTATGTGGGTTACCCTGACAGCCCCTTTGTGCGCCGGCCCCCACTAGAGCCACTCTCTCTAAGCACTCAATCCCAAAATAACCAATACAAAAAGTACAACATTATCAAAACATGATTGAACCAACACCATGGATTCTCCGCGAGGCATAACCATCTCGCCACAGCACATGAAACATAACCACAACGGCACAATCCGTCAACAAGTAAATCATAACTATGGTCAACACACAGACCCAACATCAAAATACGAGATCACAATTCATCTCAGATTCCCGCCTCTGGAAGCCCTAAATAACCACTTAGCCTCCTATGAAAAATACAATACAACTAGGGTTCTCCAACACGACCCAATGAAACAATGAAGAATATCACAAAGGACTTAACAAATGATCTTAAGGATAACAATTACGTTTAACCAATACTAGACTTAAATATTTTCAAAGCGTAACAATTCCAACAAATAAATAAATCAATAACCCCAGAAACTCCATTCTATTCAAATTACATAATTTATTTATAATTACCACAACCACACTATAACACTATAAAAGTATATATATATAATCTTCTCATGATCACAACATACAACCAAATCCTACTTTTATCCAATATCTATAATAAAATACACGCAATCCCGACATGTATCCCATTTATTTAATACTACTCTAACAAAGTCGGTATAATAATCCATTGCAATTATGTATACTCAAATATTTAAAAATAATAAATAGATATTATAAAATAACAACAATAATTAAAATAATATTAATATATACAATAATATCAAAGTTCCATATAAACCTAATAAATATTTACATGTATATATATATATATATATATATATATATATTATATAATTTATTTTAATTTAACATTAACCAATACATATATATAAACTTTTAATAAACTTAACATTTATAAATCAACCCACACCCAAACAAAATTTCGAATTTAAAATAAATATCAATATATGCTAATTATTTCCCATTCGCAAGAAACACAGAACAAAAATCAAATTTAAAACAACCAAAAAAAAATTAAGTTTATTTAAAATAAAAAAAAGAATCCTTTTATTTAAGGAAAAGCCCACCCCCTGTGGTACACAGTACCATAGTTCCCTGTGGTACCGCACCACAGGGCTGGGGCCGCGGCCTTCACAGACGACCAGCAGCCTTGGCTGCAGCCTTGGCTGCAGCATTACATGGGGGGTCCGGCCTCGGCCGCCCCCACCCCCAAATTAATTTTTTTTTTATGTTTTTATTTTTATAATTTATTTGTTAAATTTTTAAATTTTATTTTATTTTCAAACAAAAATTCTGTCGTATGAACACGCCCAGTCGGGCACGAAAAATAAGAAAGTACAGACACTTATATAATTTTTTTTTTTTTATAAATACATTTTTATATTATTTAATTATATTTTATATTTATATTACAGAACAATAGTTCAACACATAAAATAATGTATTTGCTTGAATAGAACAGAACTATATATATATATAAATAAAATCAATGCATAAACATAAATATATATGAACAAGTGATTCAAGAGAGAGTAGTTGTTTTCAAACAGATTTAGGAAGAAATTCAACTTATAAATTTCAATTCATAGAAATAATAATTTTCTTTTTCAACACAATTATTTCAGAGGATTTTTGCTATAGTTTTCCTCTCAAAAACTACGGTTTTTAAATTACAGATCTCCTATCAAGGATGGTTTTTGTTTTAACTTCAACAATAAATTCTCACTACTAAACTATATTGAAAAGTTTTGAACAGGTTCAATGACAATTTTCTACAGAATATTTAATATAGTTTCAAAAGAAATCGTTCAAGTAAATAACACAACCAAACCAAAACCCTCTTTCAAACGAAATATTGAGTTAAGATATTACATGCATGATTTTCTTTACAGAATAAAATAAATAAAAATAAATGATAAATTTTTATGGAACCTGGAGTCCTTCGTTTGCAGAAGAATCCCTTCTGAAAGCTCCTTTCGAATTCCTCCTGCAGCTCCTCGAATCTATCTATCTTCCCAAACAATTCTTTTCTCCCAAGATTTCAACAAAAACCCCCCCAAAATTCTTTCCTTTTTATTTTTCTTTTATTTTTCCTCTTCAGATCCCAGAACAACCGAGTAGAAGAAGTTCTGTGTGTGAATAAACTTCCCACAAAAATAATAATAAAACAAAATAAAACTCCATAAAGCTTCCCTGCTTTCTTTTTTTCAAAAAGCCTGCTTCCTATTGGTCCTTTTCAGCTTTTAAAAGCACAAATTTATCTACAGTTTGTAATTAAAATAATTTATTTAAACCAGCTATTATCTATGCAAGATTTGCTAAATTTAATTTTAACAAAAAGATATTATTTAATTATCTTTAACAATATTTATTTAATTTAATTATTGTCAACATTATTAATTTAGAATAATTATTTACTTTTTTTTTAATAAATTAAATTACTTTTTAATTTATAATATATTTAAATTTAATATTCAACTAACACAGTTAAATCAAACAACTAAACAACCTTAAACCAATCTCATATAAAATAAGGTTAATTAAATAAACATGAACTATAGATCAACTAATACTTCAACAAAACAACTACACAAACAACGAGAATGAAAACCCACAGTCATAACATGACTCACAACAGACGACGGACTTGGGACGGGGACGCTTCCAAACCTACTCCCTTTTTCAACATTTTTACCCATTGGGCTAGTTTATTGCTCGCCCTGTCCTGCCGAAGCAGGTGGAATCGAGACTTATTCCTGCAATCCTGCATCCAAGCAAACGTCAAACCGCACATGTATACATATAAATATAAAAACTCAACATCCTACCGTGAGAAGGAATTGCAGTGTAGCAGGGCACTCGTGAACGAGTGATGCTACCCTGTCCTCTCACCTAATCTACTCTAACAATTACAATGTCAATAGCAACTAACATTTCTAACAAAATAGATCATAAGATAACATTATACTAAACTACTGCATCATAATTAATTACTAACCATTGCATTATAAAATAACACAGAATTCAAATCACATGATCACCCTACGATTATCACATCGACATTTAAAACATTAGAGAGAAAGCATTACCTAATAAAATAATCCAAACCCTACATATAGAGTATCATAAATCATAATAAAATATCAATTGTAGCTATCAATTAAACTACACAACCACACACACCAAAATGATGAATCAGTCACCAATACAAATCAGTATCACGCTACACACAAGAGAAATCAATAGTAGCAATTAGTATTAGAAAACATGGGGGTATTACATCCTCCCCCCCTAGGATATGGCTTACTCCTGGAAGCCAGTAACTATATATATATATATTTATAAAATAGATAAGATTAAGCATACAACAACCACAGAGAGAACACGCCACAAGTCTTTATAACTAACCACATATTCATTATATTCCTACTACCATATTCCATAATTCCATACCATATAACACGCAAAAGCAACTCCAACACACATTGGGTCAATCAGGAAAACGCTTGCACAAGAAGACATACAAGGGTGGACATAACAGCAAAGCTGGTTGTCATCCACCACACACAACACACAAAATTCCCACGCAACACAACTGTCCATAATGCATTCTTCCAGTAGAAAGGATATCGATGCATTGTACACTACACCGAGGGTCCTATCCCTTCCACTAGTTTCCTGCGCCATTGGACCTACACCACGTAACAACAACTTCTGGGTAGCCAAATCAAATCACCCAAGAAGGAAAACATAACCTAACGAACAAAGCACCTAGGTCGACTCGACGCCATGGCTCATAATGCCTAGAGTATTACCTGCGCAACTAACAACTTAATGGGTCCACATTATCCCAGAGCGCCCAGTGTTTAAACTTGGGCTCTGATACCAAGCTGTCACGCCCCGCCGTGCGAACCCCAAAGGAACTTAAAACAATGGAACAATTTTTTTTTAAAAAGAATATAATAACATACTTAAGTAGTACAACATGACAATATAATAAAAGACACAACTTGTTCCAAAGGGGTACACGAAGTGACATGACTATTCTAACCCATAACATGAAAATAAATTAAACCATAGATAACAGTTACATATATCCATTCATTCTCATTTCATCATTTACATATCCATTGAACAATAACTACATTCATGACATAAGTACATATAATAACACATGTGATGATAAAGATATAAAGTGTTACATATTTTGATAGATACTACATAACATATCCAACAAGTGATTGCTCCTGAATCAAATCATGGCTCGACTATACATTACATCCCAAATAATAATAAAATACAACAGACTGAAGGTACATCTCAATAATTACATATACGAATTACATCAAGGTCACCCCATCACATGTGGGAGACGATACATCAATAAAAACATGAAATACATTACAACTGAAGTAAATACAACTATCTGGTACATAAGAATAACTGGATCATCAACATCTTCTAAAAGTCCTGCAATAAAGATACACCTGCAATAGAAGGGGAAACCCAACGGGGTGCGAAGCACGTTCCACCCAACCACCCCCGTGCTGAGAGTAGACAAGGAAGGGTCCCCGACCAAGTACCCCTAACAACAGCAAAACTAACTCCAAGAAGATAACTCAACACCAAAGACCACATATAAACACGACACTGGCAAATCCAAGGGCACAACAAACCACTGAAGAACATAACAGCCAGACACGATCACAACCTCAATGAACTCAAGACACAAAGTCAAAACTCAATACATAATATCAATTATTACATCCAACCATGTCCAAAGACAAATCAATAAAACACTTCCAGAGGACTTCAGTAACTCAACATAAACAGAATGTTAGACGAGAGTGTCATCGCATGGTTTCACATGGATTCTCCAGACAACCTATTACAAGGTGCCGCCTCCTTCTCTACATGGATTCTCCAGACAACCAAGTTAAGGTGCCGCTTCCATCTATGGTTCTCCAGACGGCCTATCTCAAGGCGCCGCTCCATAGGGTCACTCATGCGGAGTCATTGACCTTTCGTGAGGACAAGGTAATGACCTTGCCAACCACGGCCTTCTCAGTCCCCTTCAGTCTGCGATAGCACTAACAGGCGGACGAGGTTTCACAATTATCTTATTAGTGTTTGATTCCCACCTGTGGTTTATTACTTAAGTTATCACTTATTAATCTAACTCTATGTGGGTTACCCTGACAGCCTCTTTGTGCGCCGGCCCCCACTAGAGCCACTCTCTCTAAGCACTCAATCCCAAAATAACCAATACAAAAAGTACAACATTATCAAAACATGATTGAACCAACACCATGGATTCTCCGCGAGGCATAACCATCTCGCCACAGCACATGAAACATAACCACAACGGCACAATCCGTCAACAAGTAAATCATAACTATGGTCAACACACAGACCCAACATCAAAATACGAGATCACAATTCATCTCAGATTCCCGCCTCTGGAAGCCCTAAATAACCACTTAGCCTCCTATGAAAAATACAATACAACTAGGGTTCTCCAACACGACCCAATGAAACAATGAAGAATATCACAAAGGACTTAACAAATGATCTTAAGGATAACAATTACGTTTAACCAATACTAGACTTAAATATTTTCAAAGCGTAACAATTCCAACAAATAAATAAATCAATAACCCCAGAAACTCCATTCTATTCAAATTACATAATTTATTTATAATTACCACAACCACACTATAACACTATAAAAGTATATATATATAATCTTCTCATGATCACAACATACAACCAAATCCTACTTTTATCCAATATCTATAATAAAATACACGCAATCCCGACATGTATCCCATTTATTTAATACTACTCTAACAAAGTCGGTATAATAATCCATTGCAATTATGTATACTCAAATATTTAAAAATAATAAATAGATATTATAAAATAACAACAATAATTAAAATAATATTAATATATACAATAATATCAAAGTTCCATATAAACCTAATAAATATTTACATGTATATATATATATATATATATATATATATATTATATAATTTATTTTAATTTAACATTAACCAATACATATATATAAACTTTTAATAAACTTAACATTTATAAATCAACCCACACCCAAACAAAATTTCGAATTTAAAATAAATATCAATATATGCTAATTATTTCCCATTCGCAAGAAACACAGAACAAAAATCAAATTTAAAACAACCAAAAAAAAATTAAGTTTATTTAAAATAAAAAAAAGAATCCTTTTATTTAAGGAGTCTTAATTCCCTGGTACACAAGACACAGCCCTGGTATCACACCATTGGGGACCGGTCATGTTTCACACAGTCATCAGCTACCTTTGTCACAGCCCTTTGGTCGCTGTTAAACTGATCTACAGACAAATATTAGTAGTCGTAATTCCCCAACTTCCAAATTAATTTTTATGTTTCTTATTTCCTATAATTTATTTGTTAAATTTTTAAATTTTATTTTATTTTCAAACAAAAATTCTGTCGTATGAACACGCCCAGTCGGGCACGAAAAATAAGAAAGTACAGACACTTATATAATTTTTTTTTTTTTATAAATACATTTTTATATTATTTAATTATATTTTATATTTATATTACAGAACAATAGTTCAACACATAAAATAATGTATTTGCTTGAATAGAACAGAACTATATATATATATAAATAAAATCAATGCATAAACATAAATATATATGAACAAGTGATTCAAGAGAGAGTAGTTGTTTTCAAACAGATTTAGGAAGAAATTCAACTTATAAATTTCAATTCATAGAAATAATAATTTTCTTTTTCAACACAATTATTTCAGAGGATTTTTGCTATAGTTTTCCTCTCAAAAACTACGGTTTTTAAATTACAGATCTCCTATCAAGGATGGTTTTTGTTTTAACTTCAACAATAAATTCTCACTACTAAACTATATTGAAAAGTTTTGAACAGGTTCAATGACAATTTTCTACAGAATATTTAATATAGTTTCAAAAGAAATCGTTCAAGTAAATAACACAACCAAACCAAAACCCTCTTTCAAACGAAATATTGAGTTAAGATATTACATGCATGATTTTCTTTACAGAATAAAATAAATAAAAATAAATGATAAATTTTTATGGAACCTGGAGTCCTTCGTTTGCAGAAGAATCCCTTCTGAAAGCTCCTTTCGAATTCCTCCTGCAGCTCCTCGAATCTATCTATCTTCCCAAACAATTCTTTTCAATCCGTTATTTTCTCTCTCCAAGCTTTCAACAAAACCAAAATTATTTTCCTTTTTAGTTTTCCTTTTTAGATCCCAGAACCACAGAGTAGAAGAAGTTCTGTGTGTGAATCCTCTTCTCCTAAAAATAATAATAAAACAAAATAAAACTCCATAAAGCTTCCTTGCTTTCTTTTCTCAAAAAACCTGCTTCCTATTGGTCCTTTTCAGCTTTTAAAAGCACAAATTTATCTACGGTATTTATTTAAATAATTTATTTAAACAAGCTATTATCTATGCAAGATTTGCTAAATTTAATTTTAACAAAAAGATATTATTTAATTATCTTTAACAATATTTATTTAATTTAATTATTGTCAACATTATTAATTTAGAATAATTATTTACTTTTTTTTTAATAAATTAAATTACTTTTTAATTTATAATATATTTAAATTTAATATTCAACTAACACAGTTAAATCAAACAACTAAACAACCTTAAACCAATCTCATATAAAATAAGGTTAATTAAATAAACATGAACTATAGATCAACTAATACTTCAACAAAACAACTACACAAACAACGAGAATGAAAACCCACAGTCATAACATGACTCACAACAGACGACGGACTTGGGACGGGGACGCTTCCAAACCTACTCCCTTTTTCAACATTTTTACCCATTGGGCTAGTTTATTGCTCGCCCTGTCCTGCCGAAGCAGGTGGAATCGAGACTTATTCCTGCAATCCTGCATCCAAGCAAACGTCAAACAGCACATGTATACATATAAATATAAAAACTCAACATCCTACCGTGAGAAGGAATTGCAGTGTAGCAGGGCACTCGTGAACGAGTGATGCTACCCTGTCCTCTCACCTAATCTACTCTAACAATTACAATGTCAATAGCAACTAACATTTCTAACAAAATAGATCATAAGATAACATTATACTAAACTACTGCATCATAATTAATTACTAACCATTGCATTATAAAATAACACAGAATTCAAATCACATGATCACCCTACGATTATCACATCGACATTTAAAACATTAGAGAGAAAGCATTACCTAATAAAATAATCCAAACCCTACATATAGAGTATCATAAATCATAATAAAATATCAATTGTAGCTATCAATTAAACTACACAACCACACACACCAAAATGATGAATCAGTCACCAATACAAATCAGTATCACGCTACACACAAGAGAAATCAATAGTAGCAATTAGTATTAGAAAACATGGGGGTATTACACATCCAAAACAACTCAAATTACTAGAATCACATCATCTTCTTCCAGGAACACCAACTAAAGAAACAAAATAACTTTCAAAAGAAAATACTCATAACTCAACCAAATCTTCATGCGAACCTCTAAAAATTCATGAGGATAAACTAGATATACTTGAAAACAAACACTTTAATCTATAACCTCTTATCATCAATAGACTGAGCTAGCCACCATACTGAACTTCACTGCATCACTGACAACCTGCAAAATATTATATTCAATATCCTCGACATATACAACCTTAAAGACATTAATGGAAATAGTGTTGACATCAATGAAAACCACATATAAGCAATATCCAACAAACATGACACATTTTAAAATGCAATTTTGACTCAATTTGTGAATATGAATGATGAAAGTACACTAATATGCAAACACTATGCAAAATCAATGTAAAATGCATGCGAAATTTTTGAATTTTTCATATTTTAAAGGATGAAAATGCAAAACTAAAACCCTAAATGAGATAAAAATAATGAAATTTTAACAACCCTAAATGAGATGCAAAAAAATGCAATGCAATGTAAAATAATGCAAATCCTAGATCTAGGGTTTAAATAGACTCCAAAATTTTGAGTTTTTTGTAAAAATTTGGACTCTCCAAAATGAAACATAGAAAAATAGGTAGAATAATTTGAAATGGGGAAAATGGGGGTATGTTGGACCCACCTTCCTATTTTCATTAGGAAATGAGATCCACACAAAGAATTGACATTCAATCCATAGGTGAGTCAGCTCAATGAGGGAATGTGTTGGTTTCCTTTTGATTGAGGACAAGGGTATCAGCCTGAAAATCACTTTTGGGAGAAACATTAAAATATTAAATCAACTTAGTTATGCCCATTCAAAATCGAATCATTAATTTAAAGCATAATACACAAAAAAAAAAAAAAAAATTGGAAAATCTAGGAAAGTATGAATATTGTGCACCTATCATTAAAAGCTTGTTTCAGAAGGTTAAGGACTCATTCTCCAATAGGCCAATGGGTATTTGTAGGGGATTTTGAAATCAATTTATGGGTCCTCTGTTCCTATTTTTACACTCTTGATTCCCTTGGATCCCATTATTGGAAAGCCGAAAATAAATTTGAGATTTTTTTTTCTATGGCTTGACAACAAAGGTGACAACAAATGCAACTTTGTGAAATTTCTCTTTTGAGATCTTCATTTTTTATTCAACCTATGAACCTACACATACACAAGAGGGAAAAAATGTTATTTTTTGGTGAATGGGGGTTTTCCTTGGTCAAACTCCGCTTTGGTAATTAGACATTGAAATAAAACAATGAAACATGAAAGGAATGATGAATTAACAGATACTATATTGCAACTCACAAAACCCTTGATTTGAAACCCTTGAATGGAGATCCTTGAAGAAATGAAACTTGTATGAAATGGGTTGAATTGGATGTTGATTTTATGACTTGAATGAATTCTTGAATGCTTGACTTGGATATTGAAACCTACATCATAATGTTCGCTCCAAAAATTTGCATGATGCTTGCTAACTTTAACATGATGATCTTGATCTTGATTTCTACTGTAGATGCTTGATAAATATTCTCTTCAATGC